>OX451217.1:121400544-121955493 GCA_949628195.1 Phasia obesa
CAGATGCTTGAAACTCCACCAAAGGCATACTCTATCGGATTAAGATCCGGTTTTTTGGAATAATAATTAAGGAGATCAGATGGAGTGAAATATATTTTACATCGTTTCAGAAAACCGATGCACTTGAAAGCTTTACTTTAGTCCATCGAACATCCCATTCCTTCCTTCCTTGAAACCGAATTGGGCATCTCCCATATATGTATGTCTCGTATTTTGGATGGATACTTACGAATATTTTTAAAGAATGACACATTATACTAATTAATCTTTATTCATTGCATTTTTGCCCATTCTTCTTCTTCTTTGGTATGGTAATAAATGTTGATTTAATACAGCCGTGAGGGTGTTGTCCAGAATCGTAAATATTCTTTAAAAGTTTCACTAATATTTGAATATAATTATCATCTATTAGTTTTAAAAATTCTGACGGTGTTACGTCTGGGCCTATTGCTTTTTTATATTTTATTACTTTGATTGCAGTATCTATTCACTCTTCGGTGATTGGCGTTCCTGTTAAATCGGTATCTTCAGTGTAATTATAAGGTGACCTTTTCGTCGTCTGTAAATAGTGCTTTTACATATTCCTGCCAAATTTGTTTCCTTTCATTCATTTCTAATATGGATGTGTTATTTTTATGGAATAAAAGAAGAGATGGTGTCCTAGAATATTCTCCGGATCCTTTTTTAATATTTATGAAGATTGAAGTCGTCGTGTAAGCTTTGTGTCTCATATTTCATCTGTCATCTGTCATTCAATCTTCTTCTTTTATTAGATTATTTTGGTTTTATATTTTACTTTCTTGTAGTAAGTTTGATTCGATTTTTACATAGAGAGTGATTTAAAAACATTTTTGTCATTTTCGATATAATAATTCAAAATGTGTTTATACACATTATGTGTGAAGCTGAAAACGATACAAAATAATATGTATAATCAAGAATTATTTCCAAGAGAAAATGCTTTTAAACTACTGTGCATCGTCAAATACTAAACATCATTTTACAAGTTGTAAGTGAAATAGAAATTTCATACTAAATCATACTCAAGGCGAATTGAATACTAAACAAATTTTAAAAAGGTTTTAATTAATTTGTCGTCCACTGTATAGGTAACAAGCGAACTGCACACAAAAGTATACAACAAATAAGTTTATAGGTTTCTACAATTCATATGTATTTCTAGGATTTGTTTGTTTTGAAACGTCCTTTTTTCACAGACAAGACATACCTACTATTGTATTTTAAAAACTATTTTTTCTGTAACCAAATTTATTGACTTAAATTTTAACAAAAAAAAGTTAAGTTTAATTTCACTTTCTACATAAAAACACAATTAGCCGAAAAATAAAAGAATAAGTGGTTAACGTATTTATTACATAAAACTGACAAAATGTACGAGTACAGTTATCAAGACGCGTCATTTAACGCGCTTGGCTGGTTCGCCACAAAAATAATAATAAACGGTGAAAATGTACCTTTTCATACCACAATTGAATTGAAAAATACTCTAAATAAGTAAAAATCAGATATAAAATACATGTATGATTGTATATCTAAATATATTTTTGAAATATCTATATCTATACATATAATAAAATAGTAACTCATTTCCGTCTGCTGCTTTTCATTTGTGTTCGCAGCACATGGATGGATTTTAATAAAATGTTGTGAGGAGGTACCTTATCATCCTGATTCCAATATAGGATACTTTTTACCACAAAAATATCTTATTTCCAAGAGAAAGTGGAAAAAAAGCAGTGAAAAAAGCTATTTCCGGTTTAAAAGTTTAAAACTGGGATAATTTAAAAACTATTGCCCAACATTAAGCGCCAATTAAATAAAATTCATATTTGATTTGTTTTTTCACTTTGTGGAATTACATTGTTATTTAAATATTTTAAACACCTTTTACAGAGGTTTACAATAATTTTTAGAATTTTTTACAAGTTTTGGAATTTTATCCAGGGATGGGTACTTTTATATAAAGTAAATATATAAATACAAACCATAATTGAAGCACTATAAAAGTAAGAGTCTTACAATTGGTGTAAAATCCTTTGAAAGCAAAATCGAGCCAAATATTGTCAGGACGCCCACGACGTGGCGGGCACAGCTAGTTAAAAATATAATCATTATATCATTATATAAACATTATATTTGAAAAAACAAGTTGTACCTTTTTCGAAATTACGACCAAAAGTGCAACTCTTAGCTATACACATACATATGTATCTAAACCCGTCTACATTACCCCTGTCTCCATTAGACATTAACATGTCTTAACAAAAGTCAAAATTCATATAAAAACATTATTTTTAATACTGTTTTTTATATGAAGTTATATAGACGGGGGTTTATTCTTTAACATGTCTTAACAATTGTCAAACTTCATATATAAAACAAAAAAAAAATAATGTTTTTTTATATGAAGTCTGACTTTTGTTAAGACATGTTAAAGACTAATGAAGACGGGGGACTACTAACAACAAATATAAGGTTTTAATTATTTAAAAAAAAATATCAAACAAAAAAGGGAAGCTTTGGGTTGTGGTTGACTTCGTTCTCACCAACTGACGATTGATGATTGAATACAGTTTTTCTCGTATTCCTTTATCTGAGTTTGGTTGGTTAAATAGATGATGCTTACAACTAAACACTACCCAAAGTAGATAAATACAAAGAGTGCTGATGAAGGACGTGGTTATTTAGAAAATGCATTCCATTCTGCTAGCGTCAAAAATTAAAATTTTCTAATTTTTTCTTTAAAATTAATCACCTAATTTGTAATTAGTATTCTTTCAACTTGAGAGCAGGGTTGTCAGATTTATTTTCACGTATTTCGCGGTTTTTTGATAAAATGTTCCTCTAATATATACAATTTTTTTTAATTTTAAAAATATTTTTACCAAATCACAAAAAATAAATTTAATGGAAATATCTAAAATTCGCCAAAAATAGCAAAAAAAGTCGCCAAAATATATATATAAGTATTTTGTTTTTTTATTTAAAATGATTAGTAAACACGAGAAAGGTAAAATTTTTACTTAAAACAATGAAAAATAGTGGTTATAATAATAAATGGAGACCTGACAATACCCTTCCTTAAGGTATTTGTTACCGTGTTTTTGTTTAGAATTTGTTTTATAGGAATTAAATTTATTCAACTTTACTAAAGATCAACAGATTTGTGCCAAATGCACTATTTCAATTCATAAAATTGTAGCATGTGTTTCAAAGTCGAGTTTTGGTGGAATTCATTATTGAAATCGATCTTTCTATCCAATAATTAACAGCATATAAATTTAAAAACAATCCAATTTTTCTTTAAAATTAATCATCTTATTTGTAAAAACTATTCTTTCAACTTAGAGAAAATAAAACGAACTTAGTCCTTACTTCAAAACTTCCTTTGTATGTAAAAAATAAGTATAAAAAAAATCGATTATATAGAGTATAATATTTTATATAAACTTTCTAAAATAAAAGTTAATATTTTCTATTATGGTTGATAAGTATCCAAAAGTATATTATATATTTAAATACGAGAAAATTTATTTGGGATTAAGAATTGAAACATTTTAAAATGGAAAGATGCTTGTAAACTTTAAATAAAGTTTCCAGTTTCTAGAATAAAATCATCTTTAGAAATTAAAAACGTTTTTAAATATGAAATTTTCATGAACTTTAAATAAATTTATGTTTCGAAAGTTTCTGGTTTCCAGAATTAAATGAAATTTAAATACATATAAAAAACAACTTCAATTTCTTTGTTATCCATTTTGATATTCCTTAATTCAGTTTCTAATGTTGGTCAAAAGCCAATGAAAAATCGCCAACAATATCGCCTAATATTTTAAAAATCGCCATGTCGCCGAATCCAAAATTTCATCGCCAAATAAGATTGAAAGTCGCCACGTTTGGCTTGAAATCGCCATATCTGACAACCCTGCTTGAGAGAATATAAGGAACTTAAGCCTGATTTAAAAAATTCATATGTTAATAAATATAGTTCGACTAAGTCAATATTATTTCTCGTTTTATTCAAAAATTATATACCTGGAAGCAACCGTGATCATTCGTAAAATCTTGTTTTGTTGCCTTTGAATTTTTTTTACATTGCTAGTTGTCGCAGTTGCTCATATTTGAATTCCAAAACACCAAATTCGTTTAATTGGACTACTTTTAACTTCATTTGTGCTAAATTGACATCTATGTGGCTTTTCCAAGTAAGGTGCCGATCGAGAGGTATACTATATACATATATATTTGACTTCTCAAAGCTGCGATATCATTTTATTATTTATGCGCATGAGTCCCTACGCAGTGTGAAAGTTTTATGAGTACATTTTTGTTAATTCACCTTTATTCTCTATTTCTTCAACCATTTTTACAAATTGAGAATGTGATATTGTAAAAGTTGTGATGCTACTTGAAAAGCTGTGTCATCAGCAAATGTTGATGTGTGATGATGGACTCGGTTGGAAGTTCGCATGTCTGTAGTACACAACAAGTATAGAATGGGTTCCAGTATACTACATTGTGGAACTCTGGCTTCAAAAAAGCTTAAAAAATTTCCTTTTAGTATAAAATTTTTGACCAGTTAAATAATTTTTAGCAGCTTATATAGTTTTTCGGGAATGTTCAGCTTTAACTTATATTAGGCCCTTGTGTCATACCTTATCGAATGTTTGAGAGTAGTATTTCCTTTCTTCGAATCTCCTTTTAACTTAGTCATTAATGTCTTCTTACACAGCTTTAACGTAGTTGATAAAAGGCTTATAGGTCTGTAGTATTCAACGTTTGAGTGGTATTTTTCTGGCTTAGTTATCAAAGAGACCTTCCACTCTGTGGGAAAGTACTCAAGACGTAAGATGGCATTAAAAACAAAAAGAATCATTTTGTAAGTAATTTTATGCACTTGCATACAATCTCGATGTTATAATATTTAATAACATTTCACTCTGATATTGAAGAAGTTCTGCAATATAAATCTGTACTCTTAAAACTTAAACGGTTTTTATGAAAATCTAAGAAAACTAATATTTCATAAATGTTTATACCCCATTAGAAAAATATAACACTTTAGCATTGCAGAAGATCAATGTAATTAACACCTACACTATGCAGCAATTACATACTGTTCTTTTATAAACAAAATAAAAAAAATATTTACGAAAACAAAAAAGTAAAATAAACCAGTTTAGCAAAAAAAAAACAATAAAGTTTAAGGCCATATTCATAAAAAATATTTTTGGTGTATAAAAGGTTTATTGAACAATTTTTGTTTGAATATTTGTTTTATAAACCTTTTATAAAACGAAAATATTTTTTATGAATTATGCCGCTAATCCTTAATGTTTTTACATCTGAAAGTTTGATTAGTTTTATGTCTCACATTATACTTATGTATATACATATTTATTTGCATACATATATATATTTAGCGAACAAACATGAATTTATCGAGCAAAAGTGAATTTCAAAGACAAAATCGTTTCATGAACTTTCTTCAATTCTCTTTTAACCTTTCTTGTTTTTCCTTGCCTCTATACACCTCTTGCCATCAAAAAACCGGTTTCATGCAACTGATTTCATGAAAAATGTCATCGTGTAATTAACTACAATTGGAAGAAGATATTCTCTTCTAAAATTAGAAAGAGAGATTTATTAAAAAACTTCTAATAAACTTATTATTGCTAATAATGTTAGCTACCAGAAAAACTAAATTTCAATCTTCAAAATTTAAATATGTATGTGCAGCTGTTTTTAAGAAAGAGTCAAAACTAAGCTGTATTCTTAATAATTGAAGCTCATAATTATCTGACTTTTGCGCCCTCTCTTTCACATGGGTTCAAATTATTGTGTTAGCTGTCGAATAGTATAACTTTCGTTACAATACAAAATATAGTAGTTATTTTTTGTATTTTTGTCTATGGAACAAAGCACTGTGCGACGTGCCGGATAACATTCGGGTAAACTTTGACACGAATTTAAGGAAAAAAATTAAGGAAATATAAATAGTCTACTAATCATTCGAAACTGTTGCAAACGATAAAGAACAGATGGCGTCAACTCTCGATATATGGAGTTAACTAATGATTTATTGTTATTTTTTGATAAGATGAACGAAGGGAATAAATCGATAAGTTTACATACATATATAAGTACATTTTAGATATATCGTTGTAACCATAATTAATTTTTTATATTCATTTTATCCAGATGTTATTAAGGCGATGCGATCAAAACAAAAATGATCAAGTTTTTTTTCTACCTGTATATAATTTAATCGATTTTACCCGCCATAACCTTTTTTATCCCTATAACATTTAAAAATACAATAACTGACAAAGATAAAGTTTTACAGGTAACGAGTAAATAATATTTTTGAATGGCATATTTTTTAGAGGCGGGGAACTTAAAACTGGCAGCACTTTTACAGCTGATTTGACAGTTCTCGATTGTTTCGAAGTTATTTTAGTTGGGTTTAATTCGGAAAACTCATCGGTAGTAATGAAACGATACTAGTTGGGTATCGATAATTTTACAAGATACGGTATAGGTAGTAAGTCCCCTTTCACAATAGACAGATACAGGGCAGACAGACGAGATTTCCAGGCAAGGGGTTGAAGAGGTAAAGTGTGTATTTCATTTTTTCGTTTATCTTTTCTGCTTTTCGCTTTTTTTTGTGTTGCTTCAGATTTCAAACACACACACATGTAAAGTAAATAAATCCGAAAGTAGAATGTGCAAACATCTGGCTGTCTTGTTTATGTCTAATTGTGAAAGCATTAAGACAGAGCAAAAGAGAATTTAAAAAAATTCTGCCCTCTTTCTGCCTATTGTAAAAGCAGTCAAAGTACTACCTACTTGATATCGAACAATAAATAGCGATAGTTACTTGTATCGAAGTAAGACTTGAGTTCATGTAATTATCTCTATGTTAATTTTAAAAACAAATAAATTACATTTTCTTTTCTATCATTCAACGAATTTACATTCAAAAACATATGCAAGAGACTGTATAATTTGTATATAAAATTTTATTGTTATTACACATTTTTCAGAGAAACAAAGAAAGATACACAAGGTAATTAAAATTTGTACAGTTAATTTTGGAAGTTTTGCATGATATTGCATGATTAATGACCAAATAACAAATACTGTGAGTGATTATTTTTTGCGTATACGTAAAAATAAAAACTATAAAACTACTTGGTTTTCCACCCCTGTAAGATATTTCTTTTATTTATGGTTGAGAAGCAACCATACTTCGTTTGTATACATATAATCAGCTCAAATTTCACACGATATGGCAACTCGAATGAATATACAAATAGAGAGAAATCAGTTTGTTTTTATAAAGCAACACTTTACTGTCACAATCCATGTATCTATTGTTTGGTAATATGGGCATTTTTTGTATTTATTACAACAACAAACACACAAGCAGCCATGAGAGAAACAAGCATTTGTTGTTTGTTTGATTAACACAACCTCTTTTAAATGGCCTGTTTTCTACACCTATCATATTATGCTCTCCTTAACTTTTGTATAGTTGAAAAATTTTTATTATGATTGAGTAAACGTCAATTTTATGAGCGTCATTGTTTTCAATATTCATGAGTAATACAGATGTCTTAAAAAATAGTATATTGAATTGAAATAAATATAAAATGGACGGGTTTAAGTTGATAAAAACAACTTTTGACAATAAAAAGGAAATTGTTGGAGTAAATTTTTGTGGTGAAGAAAGCTATAATTCATTTATAAAAGAAGGTAGGTAACAAGCAGCTCGTGAAACCTTTGCTACAACTAATGTTTCTGCCTATGTTCTTTTTAAGTTAAAAAAGCGTACAACATAACGCAAGGTTCAGAGGTACAGGTTTATTCAAAAGATTTCATTGTAAAACCTAACATATTCGTATATTTTGTGGCACAATATATAAATAACTTGGATTTTGTATTGGATGTTAAAGTAACAAGTAGGTAGATATTAATTTGGAACAAAAACATTTTTAAACTCTGCGCTTTTTATTGTTTGTAGGCACTGCAAAAGTAGAAACTGGAGCAGTTTTGAGTTATGCACATACAAAAATACCATCAACAGTGGTAAGTATATGGTCGAATAAAAAATTGTTCATATCCACTGATTTTAAGCTAACGTTGTTAACAAATAAACATGTACCTAGTTTACAACAAAAAGAGATTACGAAAAACAAAAAAAAAATGTACATCCAGATGTAAAAAAGCAATTTACTACCATAAGTAAAATATAATCGTATGTACATTCGTACTCTTATTGTAAATAAACAGAGCCACTTTGAGAATCAATAACAGGGTGTAGACGATAAGACAAACACATTCATATGTATGTATGTTACCTAGCGTTTACATTTAACAGTACTGACATGACAATAAAAGAATACGTATTAAGACCAGGATTCACTATCCTACACAATCGTACGATTCAATCACAAAAAATCTGACAGAATTCTGTCCTATTCAAAAAATCGTTTAAACATGGAGATGTAGATACCACAATGTCATACAAAATAAGATTTTGCAACTCTGATCGCATGGAAAAATACTGTTTCATGAATTTTATATTATAAAATTTTAATTCTCGTACAGATCTGTCAAAAAGCTTGTCACACACATACACTTTGAATCCGCACTATCATACTTTTTGAGCATACATGTAATTTTTGACAAATCGTACAACTGAGTATGATAGTGAATCATGGCCTTTAGTTGTCGGAAATGCTGACAATTATATCCGTAGTATAGGCGACCAGACAATTCATTTAAAGCTTTTCATTTTGGATTATTTTCTGTACATATAAATTTGAGTTATTGTCGGTATTCGTCAAATCACTGTTTAAGTTCTTCAAATTTTTTGCTGTACCCAAAAATTTAATTATTGTCAGAATACTTCAAAGCATTGTCCTATTCACTGTCTTCAATATATTTAAGACAGTAGTTGAGTTGAAAAAGTGTGTCTGTATTGATATTGTCATGGACAGCATTGTCTAATGTAAACTTAGTGTTAAAAAGTTTTCCATTATTGTCAGCACATTTACACAATGACTTAACGAGCCATTGGTTTGTTCGCCCATGAACCATTTCATCTCCGCGCGTCTCGTGAAGACCATCGTTGTCGGTGTCATGTTCTTGTTCAAACAGCATTGTTACAACTTTTGTTCGCAAAACAATTTCAGCTAGGATTTTTTTTTTAGTATGAAAGTTTGACTTCTAATAGCCAGCAAATCCTATTAACTGGGTATTACACGCGGTCTTGATGAGTCATTGATTTGTTCAACCATTGAACAATTTCATGTGCGCACATCAAAACCTGTCCTGAAGACCGTCGTTGTCGATGTCATGTTCTTGTTGAAACAGCATTGTTACAACTTTTGTTCGCAAAACGATGACTGCAATCAAATGTTATTTTTAGTATGAAAGTTTGACTTTTAATTGTTGATCAAGCGTGCAAATCATATTTGCTGTGCTATAAGCATTCAAACAACATTTACGAAAAAACGCTTTATCCACACACGTTCCGTATTCTGCTGACGCTTTGTGCAAACAAAACAATGACTCGTCAAGACAGCGTGTTAAGTACATGATATCAACTAATCCGGTAGGATAATTTAGTTGTTTTGGAGTATGTTGTGTATTTAAAACTAAAAGGTTACACAACTAAAAAATTTTGATTTTTCAGAAAACGCAAAAACTTGCTTTTAAAGGGTTTTGTATCCAAGGGGTAAAAACATAACCCTATTGTTTTCGCTTGAATGTCCATCAGTTTGTCTGTCAGTTCCTTCTATTTCAGAAACGGTAAAAGGTATACTCTTGAAATTTTACCAAAAGCCGTGTTAATATAGCCGCTATAAAAACAAATCCTAAAATTTATAGGGTGCTCCGTAGCTGACGTGGTATTCACGTATAAGTCCATTTTTTGAACCGTAAGAGGCAACGACTTGACATTTTCACACACTAATTAAAGCTACATACATACATACATACATACATAACATACATACATACATATATTCGCTAAACATGCTATTTACATGTGACAAAGAAAATATGTATGTAGGTAAAAAGTGACCTAAGGGTAAAAAGCAAATTTTACAGGAGAACCGTTTGAAAATGTAATTAAAAGTGCTATCTAACTAAATTAAAATTAATGAAAAAAATTCCGAATGTTTGCGTTCATTTTTTTTTCCAAAAAAAAAAATTTTTTTTCTTTTACTAAAGATTTTCTGCATAGCCGGCCTTCGGCCGTGTGCAATGATTTTCTTCCCTATAACAAACACCGGCTTCGCAAAGTGAAGGTTTTTTGCATAGCCGGCCTTCGGCCACACGCAAGGATTTTCTCCTCTCCTGTCCGCAAACTAGATTTAAGCCTTAATTTTTTCCGGTATTTAAATTACACACCGAATAACGTAATTTTTCGACCTCATAAACATTTGTTGGGAGGATATTTTACCACTTCTATCCGATTTCTCATTCAATTTTAATCCAATAAAAAATCACTGAAAGACTTTAAAGTTTTCAACAAATATTTAAAAATTTTATGATTTTTTTCTGTACTCGAATTACATGCAGATTTTCGACATGAATTCGTGTTCGGCGGGATCGGGAACGACACCTATTTAATTCTCGAGTAAAATGGCTCAACCTACCCTTAGGTCCCTTTCACATACATTTTTTTTATTAATTCCCCAAATACCAAAACTTGCTAAATCGATGAACTCTATACTATTATTATTATTATTATTATTATTATTATTATTATTATTATTATTATTATTATTATTATTATTAATTTGATTTATTTTATGAACTTAAATGATAGAAAATGCTATATTTTAGAAGATTTAACGAGTAATTATTGTCAGAAAATTTATGTTTAATAAATATGCTTATAATAATTCAAATTAATTGGTTATTAAAAAGTGGAGTTAATCGAATTGGCAATTGTCAATTTTTTTATCACTTAAAGAATACTTACATACATATGTACATACATATATGTATAAAAAATGCTTTAAAATTTATTTTCCAATTAGGAAATTGAAAATATAACCGAAATTCACGAACTGTTAAATCTTAAAACTTTGGAAAATAAGCACCGTACAAGGATAGCAAAGGCAATAATATCTTCGATACTTACTGCCAATCCGGACAAGAGGTTTGCTTAAGTTAAAAAAAATGTATGGATGTTGATAATGTTACCTTCTTTTATTTTAGGCTTCTTAGAGAAGAATTTTTGCAATTAGCAGACTCAATAATTGAAATATTTCCAACGGAGGTAAAGGAAACCTACTACGTACCATTTACAAAAGGTCATTTAGCAAAAGGAAAGCTATACGATGCCTATAACAATAAACGAGCACGACTTAGCTCTTCTGGCTTAATACGAAGGCGGCTTAAGTTAAAACCGCAGCCTACAGTAGGTAAGCAATTTTTTTTTTATTATTAAATATTATCAGATACTTAAGATTTACACATCATAACTTTTTATCAACATAACAGCTGCCGATGATTCAAATATTTTAAGTGATAGCGATGTTGATGAAAACCAGCTGGAAGTTTTGAAATCAGGATGTGCAGATTGGAATTTAGTACTAGAGCTATGGAGAAAATCCTATACTTTTAGAAAAAATGAATTAAAAAATGAAAATTTAGATACCATCGATTACATGGAAAAATATAAGGTCTTACAGCACGAAAAGAATTATGAATTGGTAAGTAATTTGTGAGTGAATTGATGGATAAATTCTTAATAAATTATAACATTTTAAATTTAGTTTGAAATCGATTTCAAAATAGCATATCCAACATCAAAAAGCATTTACGAATGGAAATTGTACTACCATAAAATAATTGATAAGGCTGAGAAATTAAGGGACAACTCCGTTAGGGAAATTTTAACATACATTCAAAATGCCTGGGATGAAGGTAGGTAATTAAAAAACTATGAATTTCACTTGACACTTCAGAGTCTTCTTTTCTATAAATTTCTCTTAGATTCAAAACTAGCATTATCTTTGTTACTAGTGCCTTATCTCTTGCCAACCTCTAGACAAAGATCTAAATCTGAAGTACAAGAATCTTTTATTACTTATTGCAAGGTAATTATAAATATTGATGTAATAAAATTATTGTTTTCAAAAATTTATTATTTCATTTTATAGAACTTTGTAAAAGTGGAAGATGATGATGATAGCAATCAGAGTGCGAAACGTTTAAAATTAGATAATCAGCCAAAAATTCATTTTATTGGCGACTGCATTAAAACAATCAGTTTTGCTTATTTGGATTTTTTTGGACGCAGACACATATTTGTAAATCCTTTACAAGCTGTTGAAGTTTGCTTTCGTTGTTTTTTGGGTTCGCGAACTAAATATCCTAAATCTTGTGAACATATTTGGTTATTCATGCAAAAACTTGTTTTTCAAATTAACACCCCAGAGGATGCTATTATACCATGCACCAATACACTGGTTAATGACTTGCAGCAACAATTTCCAGAGTAGTTTACATATCCAGTGGTATATTTATGTAATTATTGCTGAGACTTTTTTAAATTGTAATAAAATAAGTAGTTCTACTACGCATAAAATATATATTTTAGAGTCTTTATTAACATGATCCTTGGAATTGGCAGAATTGCAATCACTTTTTATATTGTTTATAAAACGTGTTTTTAACTATTTAATTTAATAAATAGTAACAAATAATCCTATAAGGTAGAAATAAAATTATTTTTTGATGCATGAGAAATTAAAATGATAATACAAGGCAACGTCATTTAACGTCAGTACATGCCATGATGGCATTAGCTATTTAGAGAACATGGCAAGCCTGGACCCATGCTCTAACCTATTGTTTATTGGTTCAGAGACTATCCAAACTCATTTATAATAATGTATCATTATTTCATACCGTTTATTTTTTAAATATAATTTCTGACCGTTGCAGTTACAGGATCCATTTGGTCAGTACAATTATTGATAAATTTTTCCAATAAAACTGGCTGTATGGCGTCAATGATGGCTTGTATATTGGCTTCAAATGCTTCAGACAAAATGCTTTATGACAAAAGTATAATTAACAAGTAAAAGTGATATATTCGGTCGTGCCGAATCTTCTATACCCTTCACCACGGTGAATTTATTTATACAGACATTTACTTAAATTAAGTCGTATGAGAAAAATTAAATTCAAACTCCGTTAGCTACAATTGTCGCCGTGTTGTCAGCTACTTAAAGATATTGAAGACGACAGCTACATCGTAAACTCTGACATTGTTGTCGAAATACTTATTTTGCTTTTATAAAATTAAATAACTTTTTCAAAAAATTATAAATATTTCCTCCAAAACTTTTTGTTTGTATATGAATTTGTAATTTAAAATTTTGTGACATTTTCTTTTGTTGAATAAAATAGAAATTAGCCTAAGTTGACGACAGCCACAACGGTGGCCATGTAACTTTGCTGACTTCAAAATAATCGTTTACCTATAAACGTGTGTATTTTATTTTTGACGGTTTGTAGTCGGTATCCTGATGATGTCTATATGTTTAATGCTAGATGCATTTTAAAACAGAGATATCATCTATTTAAAAATATGTTACTCTATATACACACATACATACATACATATGTATATTCTTAATATTAAATATATGTTATGTTACAGTCATGATTTTCATTTTCAAAGAAATATTGAAATTTTTGTTTTCATTTTTCGAAAATTGTTTGTAAAAATTTTTTGTAAAAATATTTTTAAAAATTTTTTTGTAAAGTTTTTAAAATTTTTTTTTTCTTTTTTTTTTTTGTAAAATATCTTTCTGAAAATGTTTTGTAATTTTTTTTGTAAATATTTTTGAAAAAAAAATTTAATTTTTTATTAAAAAAATTTTTTAAGAATTTTATTGAAATTTTTTTGTTATATTTAGGACCTTTCTGCAATCTATATTGAGTTAGAATAGTCATACTAAAGCAAAAATAAATCCTTATAAAAAAAATTTCCTCATATTGACCCCCATGTGCCTTTTAACTGCTATTATTTACCAGTGGGTACCCTGTGGGTCCATTGGCTACCTCTATGTGTATTGCATTCTATTAAGGTCTCTAATACAAATCAAAGCAGAAAACCCTACCAATCTAAAAACAAAGAAAAATCGACCCACGCAGTGGTTTATTGATCCCCAAAGATATGTATGCACTCCTAGCGATCTACCTGTCGCAGTCTAATATTTATTTGACCAAAAAAGGCAAAACAGAATCATTAAAGCCGAAAAAATTTAAAAAAATAATATTTATTCCACAAAAAAAGCAAAAAAGAATAATTAAGCCGTTAAAAAAAAACGTGAAAAAAATATAGGTGAGCGTGGTTTTTGGCCCGCAGCCTTCAAAGTAATTCCAATGCAATTCCAAAATTTTCGAAACTATGCCTGACAGATTGGTGTGCTTAAATTTTTTGTATCTCTTCTGGTGCCTTGGCAAATGACATTTCAACCCGAACACGGACAGACGGACATCGCTTTATCAACTTCTCTATGTATAAGGGGTCAGAAATGAATATTGTAGAAATTACGCACGGAATGACAAACTTATATATACCCTTTCCACCTGTGGTGAAGGGTATAAAAATGTAAATGGAAAAACTTTCGGAATCAAACATAACCCAAAGTTTCACATTGATTTATATTATTACGATTTTTTTAGAAACATTGAAAAATTTTTGGTTCGAAAAAACGAAAAAAGAATAGGTTTATATTCTAAAGTTGAATGCAGAACAGCTAAAAAATCGGAATATGTGTTTCTGTTTCGAAAAAAAATTTCGAATTCGTATTACAGAACAGGGGCGATAGCTTCCGTAATAATAATAATAATAATAATAATAATAATAATAATAATAATAATAATAATAATAATAATAATAAGTGAGATGGCTATGCAGAAGCGCTAAATGTGGGAAATATTCCACTAAGAATTCTTCTAATGTAGACAATAAAATCACGGTAATGCAATTAATTCTTAATTAAAAATATTTGTTGTTTACATTGACAATATCAATATTTTTTACTGATAAGATGAACTTTAATAATAATTTTTTTAAAATCAAAAATAGAATATGAAAAAATAAACATTTTTTCTAGTACTGATTCTAATCGGAAATACAAAAAATTAAAGAATTTTGTTGCTTGCTTAATGCATTGCACTGCATATTGATTTATTTATTTGATTAACAGTTTTGTGATTTGAAACAAAACAAGTAAAAGTGCTATATTCAGCCTTGCCGAATCTTCTATACCCTTCACCACGGTGACTTTATTTATACAGACATGTATAGCATTATCCATATTGTTGAGTCTTTACTTAAATAAAGTCGTATGAGAAAAAATCATTATTCATGCTTTGAAGAAATAGAAGACAAATGAAAACAAATCCTGTTGGCTTCAGTTGTCGCTGTGTTGTCAGCTACTTAATGATATTGAAGACGACAGCTACATCGTAAACTTTCACATTGTTGTAGAAATACTTATTTTGCTTTTATAAAATTAAATAACTTTTTTAAAAAATTATAAATAAGTATTTCCTTCAAAACTTTTTGTTTGTATATGAATTTGTAATTTCCAATTTTGGGAGATTTTCTTTTGTTGAATAAAATAGAAATTAGCCTAAGTAGACTACAGTCACAAGGGTGGTCGTGTAGGCCAAATAATCGTTTATCAATAAAACTGTGTATTTTATTTTTGACAGTCTGTAGTCTGTATACTGATATTATCTATGAGTTTAATGCATCAAGATCATCTGCAATGGCCGTAGAAATTTAAAAAAATTTTTTTTTTTTTCGTAAGAAATTAAATTTAAATTAAAAAAACAAACGCAGTAAAAAATATGTTACTCTATACCATACATACATATGTATGTATATTCTTAATATTAAAAATATGTTATGTTACACTCATAATTTTAATTTTCAGAGAAATATTGAAATTTTTGTTTTAATTTTTCGAAAATTGAGTCTAAAAATTTTTTTTTGAATATCTTTCTGTAAAATACCTTTTTGAAAATGCTTTGTAAATATTTTTGACAAACAATTTTAAAATTTTTTTTTTAAAAATTTTTTTACAAATTTTTTTTTTAAATTTCATTGAAATTTTTTTGTTAAATTTAGGACCTTTCTGCAATCTATATTAAGTTAGAATGGTCAGACTAAAGCAGAAAGATATCCTTACAAAAAAATAATTCTTGCAAAAAAAAACCGACTTCAAAACAGACAAACTTAAAATCATGTTTCTTTAAGACGGTAATTATACAATGATTATATTATATTCGAGGAAGATTGTAGCGGGATTTTTTAAATGTCATTGCACAAACTGTCAATTCAGATAAAAAAAAAAACAAATTTTTGAATTCAATAATCTAAAACAAATATCAGTCGATTTTCTACCTGGGGAGCAGTACTTCCGGAGTATATAGGGGCACAAGACCCCAGGGTTCTGTGCTTTTTCAGGTCAAGTTTGGTCATATACATCAAATTACATAAACTATTGCGACACCCTGTAATTTATAATTTTAAATATTTATACTTATTTTAACACACATAGTAATGGACATTCTGTCTAATTGTTAAGTGTTTGTCAATAACTATAGGGTCATATATATCAAATGACGTCACCTATTGGGACACCCTTTAAATTCAAATTTTAATATAAATACTTGTTAAAGAGAACTTTGTCATGCAGATTCTTTGTAAAATTTAACTTTGTGTCCATATACATCAAATTACATCAACTATTGGGACACCCTTTAATTTCCAATTTTAAATATTTATACTTGTTGTTATACCAGACATAGTAGTGAACACTCTGTCTATTTTTCAAGTGTTTGTCTATAACGGTTCCAAAGATGAGGACATAATGGTCAAATTACATCAATAATTGGGACACCCTTTAATTTATCCAAATTTTATACTTGTTGTAATAGCGGACTAAGCAATATAGGTTCTTTGTAAATTTCAACTGTCTATCTATAACAGTTGAAAAGTTTGGCCATATATATCACTTTTACATTAACTATTGGGACACCCTTTAATTTCCAAATTCATATTTTACACTTGTTGTTGGACTTAGCAATACAAGTTCTTTGTAAATTTCAACTGTCTGTCTATAACGGTTCAAAAGTTTGGCCATATATATATCAAAATAAACCAACTAATGGGACACCCTTTAATTTTTAATTTTAAATATTTATACTTATTATAACAGACATAGTAACGAACATTCTGTGCAACTTTCAAGTGTTTGTCTATAACGGTTCAAAAGATAGGACCATAAAGGTGAAATTACGTCTCCTATGGGGTCACCCTTTAATTTTTAATTTTATTTTTTAATTACTTTTTGTTATTGGGAGCTATAGTGATACGCACTTTTTTCTAATTTTAAATGGGTGACCTACAAATTTCATAATACACGTAAAAAACATGTATGTTGTATGGGGACACCCTTTAATTTTTAAACTTTTAAACTGTTTTTAAAATGGGACCAATCTGTAGCCATAACCTTTCTAATGGCGCAAAAATTTTTAAAATCGGTTCAGAAATGACCGAGTTCTGAAAAAAAAAAGCAACATTCAGACGAATTGATAACCTCCTTCTTTTTTGAAGTCGGTTAAAAATTTCCTCATATTGACACATGGGGGGTCCTTTTAACTGCTCCTATTTATCAGTGGGTACCCTGTGGGTCCATTGGCTACCTCTATGCGTATTGCTTTCTATTAAGGTCTCTAATACAAATCAAAGCAGAAAAACCTTACCAATCCAAAAACAAACAAAAATCGCCCCTCGCAGGGGGTTATTGATCCCCCGAGATCTGTATGCACTCCTTGCGATCTACCTGTCGCAGTCTAATATTTACTTGACAAAAAAAGGCAAAACAGAATCATTAAAGCTGAAAAAATTAAAAAAAAACGTAAAAAAATATAGGTGGGCGTGGTTTTTGGCCCGTAGCCTCCAAAGGAACGGTCCGCTGTTGCTGAATTGCAATACCAAAATTATCGAAACTATGCCTGACAGATTGGTGTGCTTAAATTTTTTGTATCTCTTCTGGTGCCTTGGCAAATGACATTACCACACTAACACGGACAGACGGACATCGCGTAATCAACTTCTCTATGTATAAGGATCCAGAATATATATACTTTATGGGGTAGGAAATGAATATTGTAGAAATTACACACGGAATGACAAACTTATATATACCCTTTCCACCTGTGGTGAAGGGTATAAAAACATTATTTTTAACACCGGTTTTTTAATATGAAGTTTGACTTTTGTTAAGACATGTTGATATCAAATCAAGACGGGGGTTTACTATCACATGAACCATCTGCCTTATATATCCCGAAATATATATACTTGTTCATGTCTATCTACTTGGTAGTGCATTCTAAAGTAAATTTTTTTCTTTAAAGTTTTTCACACGTACTTCTTGTCAAAATTAATTTAAATTGACAGCTGCGGTATAGACTGTGAATATACACGATACCAAAACAATTGCACGTGGCTGATTCATGCAATCACTAAAACATGTACCGCAGTACAGCTATTTGAGGAAGCCGTCTTTTTTAACTGACAGGAAAGTTGAAAAACAGGTTTTCTTATGAGAGTTGTCATAATCCCTTTAACTTTTGATATATGTATATACATACTTGAGCAATTTGATAGCGCAACAAAAATAAGACAAAATACAACAAAATAAATAAATTATATAAAGTAAAACGGAAAACAAAGCATTTCAAATGTTTCCTCTCCTGATTTAATATCCGTTAACAAAGTACTCACTGAAGGCCGAGAAACAAGGACGAAATTATTAAGCTTGAGTAATGACAATGACAACGCATTTCATCAACCTAGAGCTACTTTACGATTGCAGTTGCTTACAAGAATTGCAATCAGTTGTTTTCTTGAAAGAAAATTTACATACTCAACTTGAAGAAAAATTGAAAGCAAGTTTTTAAAAGTATAAGTGAACTAGTGAAAAAGTGTAAATATTATTGAAAATTGAAAGGCAAAAATTGAACGTGTTATCAAATTACCTGTACACAACCAAATTAAGATATAGGAATATAAGACTTTTGTCAAGTTCAAGTCCAACGTCAGTTGCTTAAAAAATATTCCGCATAATTTAACTTTAATTTTCCAATACCTATAAGTAATTTTAGTTTTTAATAACAGCATTTTTTTAATTTTTGTTGAGTTTTAGTTTTTCGCTTACTTTAAGAATTGCACTTCGAAAATTTTCGAAACTATGCCTGACAGATTGGTGTGCTTAAATTGTTTGTATCTCTTCTACCCGAACACGGACAGACGGTCATCGCTCAGTCAAATTCTCTATGTATAAGGATTCAGAATATATATACTTTATGGGGTCGGAAATGAATATTGTAGAAATTACACACGGAATGACAAACTTATATATACCCTTTCCACCTGTGGTGAACGGTATAACAATAAGCTATAAGAGAAAATAACAACAAAATAACTCGTATGTACCTAATTTTGCTCATGCTTGCTCTCAACTAAATTAGTAGAATAATTGCAAATTTACCGTTATTTTAAATTCAGTTTTCGTTTTGATTGCTATAATCAAGAGCCCCCGCGCAAATCCCTAAGGGTCTGTGAGCACATACACAATTACAACGAGAATCTCACAGAGAACAAAAGATTTAAAAATTTTAAATCAGTAGCATACTAGCTTTCAACAAGGTAGTTTTGTGTCACTTTGCTAAATATTTAGCAAACCAATGCATTTTAATTTAAACACTTTTTTTGGTTTGGGGGCCTTTCGCCATAATCAAATCAGAAATAACAGCTAAGTTTTCAATTGTATTTGAATAACTTCATATAACAAAAAGGGTTATTTTTTAATTTAAAACTAAAAGTTAATTTTTTTTTTTAAACAATGAAGAAACTATGGTGAACCGTAAAAATTGGACGGCTTAATTTATAGCGAACTTAAATTATAGCTAATTTAAGTTATTAGAATGATAAAACGGCGAAATGTAGCTCCGCAAATTTTCGGCCAGAGGATGAAAACTTTAAGCTGATGGGGAAGCACGCCTTATGATGAGAAAGATGAGAGGTGACAAATCTTTGACACCAAAGGAATCTTCCATAGCAAGAAATAAAAATGTTGGACGAATGACAGCAAGAAGAGCGTTACACAACATTGGATAACTCACAACCAAGAAGAAACCTAAACCTGCAGTGGCACATATAAATGTTTTGGCACGTTTATAATTCGCCTTGCGTCAAAAAATTAGGCTGTTGTTACTGGAAGAGCGTAATATGGTCAAATGAATCCAAGTTAAGCCGATATCAGTCTGCCGGTAAACAGTATAACTGGTATCAACAGCAGGGGGGTTACTGCGTAATTCGATTCGAAAGCTAACATTTTTCGAAAGGAATTTCCGAATCGAAAGCTTAATCGTACTGCGTAACTCGTTCGAAACGGTGGCAGAGTTGTATCGTTAAACAAATGGTAAATTATGTTGAAAAGTTGGTAGCACTGTCAAACTTGGTAAAAATAACCCAACATAAAAAGCAGTTAAAAAAGAGTTTAAATATTATATTTTACTAATTATTTTATAATAATGGATTTAATGATGGATTGTGTTTCGTTGTGGATTAAAATTCATTAATTAATTAAATTTAATTCCAGAAAGAGTTCAAAGTAAAATAGTAAGGGTCACATCAAATATCAATAATCTTAATGATAAAAGGCAAGTGACCATAAATATTTTCTAAATTATATTAACAAAATGTATCATTTAGTTTTGTAAAAAGCTTCTTTCAGTAAGGATTCAATTACGTATATACTTAATAGCATATAAAGTGAATTAAAAAGGTCACAAAGATCCGCTGCTATTGACCTACGTTAAATTATTTTGTTTTTCGTAACACAGTTGTTCTTTAGATAGGGATTTTTATTTTTCTTTAGAGCAAACAATCTTCCGCACATTCGTAACAAATTATACGAAAATCGTAATACACAGTACGAATAGTTCGAACTCGTACATTTTTCTTTCGTATCGAATTACGCAGTAACCCGCCAGCGACACCATATTAAATAAATGGTCAAGTACGTCGGCGGCAACATCATAGTGGTGTTGTTTTACATTGGTCCATTGGTCCATGAGAAAGAAACACTATACATATAATCATATTGCCTTCCAATCTTCCAGATTTTTTTTTTTAGATATGAGCGCATGCCCTAAGGAACAACATGTGTTTCAACAGGTTGGAGATCCGAAACACAACTAAAAAATCATTTCAATTGCTAGTGTGGCCTCCGCACAGTCCCGACCTTAATTTAGTTTAGAATTTGTGGTCAATTCTAAAAGGACGATCGGGAAAATATCGAAGAGCTCCACATAACTTAATCGAGTTGTGGCAACGTGTGCAATTGGAGTGGCAGAAAAATCCAGATGAAATTATACAAAAATTGGTTGAAAGTATGCCCGGAGTCATAAATAGTTTATTACAAAATAAATGGCCATGCACCAAGTACTGAAAATACAAAATATTTTAAATTTTATCAAAAAGTGCAAAACTGAGTACATAAGAGCTATTTTGATTTTTCTTTGAATATGTATGTAGTTTTTTGATTTGTTTTAAAAATATTATTGTTAACAACTGAATAATAATTAAAAAATAAAATAAAAGATTAAATCGCTTTATTATTACCATTTTTATTTGCCTACAAATACAGAAAATACAAGCATGTAAATACTCATTGCTGCTCCCTACTGTAGTCTATCAGTGTAGGGGTTGCAGCTTCGACGATTCCCGCCAAAGACTGTGTATTTTCAGCAGACAAGCAAAAAACCTTCGTAGGTAGTGTTGTCTTAAAAAATATCCATGCATACATTCATATGTATGTAAAGGGTGTTTTTTATAGAGAAATTTTAAGTTGGCATTACTTTTCAAGATGGCGACCGATTTAACAGCTGTCAAGTGATTTATTCTCAGTTTGGTTTGGCAATTCATCATGAATAGACACACGCCTGAACAACGCTTGCAAATAGTGCAATTTGGGCCCAAAACGAGATTACCGATTTTCCTAAGCGAATTTTGTTTAGCGATGAAGCGCACTTCTGGTTGAATGGCTACGTCAACAAACAAAACTGCCGCATTTGGAGTGAAGGTAGTCCTCAAGTGTATGTCGAAACACCGTTACATCCAGAAAAACTGACTGTTTGGTGCGCTTTATGGGCTGGTGTAATCAGTGGTCCGTACTTTTTCAAAAACGATGGTGGTCAGAACGTTACAGTCAATGGTGATCGGTATAGAACCATGATTACTAACTTTTTCATTCCTGAATTGAATAACCATGATGTCCAGAAGATGTGGTTTCAACAAGACGGCGCAACATGTTACACAGCTGGTGCCACAATAGATTTATTGAAAGACACGTTTGGTGACCGCCTAATTTCACGTTTTGGACCTGTGAATTGGCCTCCAAGATCTTGTGATTTAACACTGCTAGACTACTTTCTGTGGGGCTATGTAAAGTCATTGGTCATTTGTACGGCCACAAATGTTGGAAAAAGTCACCGAAAATTTGACGTCCAGATTGGACTACATCCGCGCCAGCCGTGGCGGTCATATGCCAGAAATCATATTTAAAATGTAATGCCACAAGATTATCTTTCGGATAAATAAAATTCATGTCAATCGAATAATCCATCGTTATTTTATTGCAACTTAAAGTTCTATACCTCTATAAAAAACACCCTTTACATTTTAGAATTTTGTTAACTTTTTTATCATTTCAGTTTTCAACTGACAACTCTTTTTCTTTTTTTGTCATTTATTTTTTTATAGAATACAATACAATTTAGAATAAAACTGTATCTTCTCCTCAATTATTTATTTATATTAAATTATATTTATTTTCACTTACAACTGAGTAATTTCTAAATCAGCCCGCTCATGTTGTTGAAATAAAATATTCAAGATCACACAGTAGTGTTTGAAATACTCTTGAATTGTGTGAGCGATATTCTGTAAAAAAAACTACCTGATACATATTTTCGTATTGTTGTTTTTAGCAGTTTAATTTACATGAGGACATATTCTTAATTGAATTAACCTTGATAATGAAAAGAAAGTAAAATTTTTACTGTTTCGTTATGTTTTGATTTTTGCAAATTTTTTTTTTTAACTCGCTGTAAAGAGAGAAATAAAACCGATAATTTGTAAAATAACATGACCGAACTACATACATATATTCTTTCACGTGCAATCTTTAAAAAAAAAAAATTCACCAATTTTTAGCTCACTTAAGATTGCACACAACCTCAACCCGACCATTATATTCTTAGGGTTTTTTTCAGATATTAATCTATTAATGTTAGATACTTCATTTGAAATAATATTTTACAAATACGAAATATTAACACACCTATGAATATTAGGTCTGTTCCAGGTGCATCACAAAAGGTGCGAAGCTAAAGTAGTTGATGGCTGATAGGAGACCAGGTTACGCCATCCCGAAAATAAAATTGAAATTTTCTGCGCATGTCGGCTTAATGACGTCACGAAACTGTCTTCCTATTGGCTAGTAACTCTGATAGAGTATAACTATTTGCAGGGTTGCCAATTTTTGCCTTTTACTTAGATTTATTTGTACGTATTTATTTGAATCAATTTGTGGATTACCTACGTTGGCCAAACAACGTCATCTAACAGGAAAACATTCGCATGGCGTAATCTTTCTTGGTTCACAGTCAGTGTCAACAACTAAAGGAAATCCCACACTTCCCAAAATAAATGCCAAAAATCCCAAAATTGGAATTTTTAGTCTTTTGCTTATAAAATCCAATTATGGACTAGTGGTCATGAAATACTTTCAGCAATAGTTGGGAGATTATATACGAGTAGCTTTGTGATTTTAGAACAATAGGCTAAGGTCGAAATTTCGATGTAAAATAGGTCAAATAAAATTTGGTTTAAACGTACATACATATTGTTAGCTTACGCAAAGATATAAAATTTTTATACATATATTCCTTAAGAAAATTCTTTTCTTAAGGATGGCCATTTTTAGGTATTTACATTTTATAGGTATTAACTAAGCCTTTAAGACCTTGTATTAAATATTTTAAAAATCAATGCCAAGCTCTAAAAGAAATTTACGCAGTCGAGGTAGCCAAATTTGAGACCACATATCGCCTCCCCTGGCAAGTGGATGGTGCCCACCTTAAAAACTTAAGCTGAAATACTCATTTCTATGCTCATACCATATTTTGGATCATTCGGCCTAGCCTGGGTAAGTTATTTCCAAAATATTTTCATATTGCGTCACTGTGCATTATCCCATTGTACTCGTATGAGTAGAGAGTAGAAACACTTATCGAAAGTTTATTATATTATACCCTTCACCACAGGTGTTAAATACATATTAGACCGGGACAGCTAGATCACAATGAGTGCTTTCAGATCTCGGGGGATCAATAACCCCCTGCGAAGGCCGATTTTTTTTTTATTTTTAGGTTGGTAAAAATATCTGCTTTGATTTGTACTAAAAGACTTTATAGAAAGCAATACATATAGAGGTAGCCAAAAAAAGCACAGGGTGCCCAGGCAGCAGTGAATAGGTTGTGGTCAATACGAGGAAATTTTTTTTTAAATATAAAAAAGATTACAAAAAATTTTTACCACAAATTTTTACAAAAAATATTCAAAAAAAATTTACAAAAAATTTTAGAAAATAAATTTTACTAAAATTTTCTAAAAATATTTTTCAATAAAATGTTTACAAAAAATTTTTAATAAAATACCTACAAAAAAATTTTCTATAAAATAAAAAAAAAATATATACATATATTTCCAAAAAACTTAAAAAAAAATTACAAAAAATTATCAAAAATATTTTAAAAAAAATTACAATAAATTTTCCAAAAAAAAAAATACAAAAAATATTTTAAAAAAAATTACCAAAAATTTTACTAAAATTTAAAAACAAATTTCATTAAAATACAAAAAATTTTCTATGAAATTTAAAAAAAAAAATCTACAAAAATTTTTCTAAAATTTTTACAAAAAAAATTTCTATAAAATTTTCTATACAGTTTTCACATGGCTAGGAATTTCAGATGACGATATACATATACTGATTAGAGGAACAAAAAGGTGCAGTTCTTTTTTTTAATGACTTTGTCTCTTAAATTAAACCAATTTTATACCTAATTCTGTATAATTCGGTACGGCCGAATTATGGTTTTGTTATTAACAAAGCTCTTCTTAGATAAATATTATGTATACTTGGGATCTAATGGGCTAGTTTTATTTTATTATTAATATTATAGAGTAACTTTTTATATTAAAATTTAAAATAAAATTGAAAAACATTACTGTATCGCTTTTGTGAAAAGAATATAAGATTCGGCATGGCCGAATATAAAAGTTTTACTAATTTTTCTTTCTAAATATGTACATACATATATACCAGACATGGAGGGATTCAATTACATTTCAATTACACTTACAATTAAAGGTAATTTATAATTGAAAATTTCCAATTACTAATTACAAGTAATTGTGATTGAAATCAGCGACAAAATCAATTACAATTACTTGTAATTTGTAATTGAAAATTTTCAATTAAAATTACTTGTAATTAGTAATTTAATTTTCCAATTACTAATTACATGTAATTGTAATTGAAAAAGTTCAATTACAATTTACAAGTAATTGTAATTGTAATTAGGCAGTAATCATTACTTCCAATTGAACGAAATTCAATTATATCCCTAAAAATTTCAAGCTTATCTTGCGTTGCATGATCAACTGTATTATTCAAAAGAGCAATACGAAAACTGCATCCATGTTCAATTACGGTGAACACCTTCATAAAGGTAATTATCGCTTACAGAATTTTGAAAACTTTTCGGTCAAATATACATTTTTTCATTTAAAATTCCGTAGACATTGACATTGTGAAAAAGAAAATAGTTTGAAATTTGCACTTCAGATTAACTTGCGTGGTCTAAAATCCGTTCTAAATTACCTCAAAAACTATCCTACAAAATACTAAAGACTTTTTTACGGTCTAATACTCCCTTAACATCTTCAGCACCAGTTGAAAGGTTATATTTGTTCGCTAGTATTATTGTAACACTAAGACGCCAAATTTATTTATTTAAATAGGATTGTTATTATTTTTTATAATTTATATGTAATCGAACATGTTTGTAATTAAATATTTTTTGACAATAATTACAAAAAAAGTATTCATTACTTAAAATTTTCAATTACATGTAATTTGGAATTGAAAAATTTCAATTACAATTACATGTAATTAGTAATTTAATTTTCCAATTATTAATTACATCTAATTGTAATTGAAATTTTTCAATTACAAATTACAAGTAATTGTAATTGATTTTAGTCCCTATTTTAATTACAATTACTTGTAATTAGTAATTGAAAATTTTCAATTACAATTACATGTAATTAGTAATTGCATGTATAATTAATTACAAAATGTAATTGATATCCCCCAAGTCTGATACATACATACATACATATGTATGTATTTTAAAAGTTTTAATATCTTTGTTTGATCGATATGTAGATTCTCAGAAAACAAAGACATTTTCCATGCTGTTTGGCGGCAAATAAGAGAGAGGATACTAAGCAGCACGTTCGCAAAAATACATAAATTCAATAAACTTTCAAACAAATATGCAAAAGATACGAACTAGAAAGAATAAAAAAACCTAAACGCTTAATTTCATAAAATTTAAATTAATAAAACACACAAACAAACAAACAACTATAACTTTTAAAACTATAGAATAACTGATTTACTTGCTCCCTCGTATAGGAAAATAAATATGTATGTATGTGCCATCTTCATGGGGGTATAGTACGATTGTCTGTACTCTGGCTTTTTGCACGTTTAGAGATTTTCATAAAAAAAAAACAACAACAAAACTGTGTTTGTAGCGATGGAGATGATGTCGATATTTATTAACGAACGTCGGACAATTGTCAAGACTAAAGGAACAAAAACAACAATAACAAAAATCTCACACATCCATACTCGCACCATATGAAAACTCGACACAATTCCGATGCTGATGGAAAATATTGAAAGTCTTACAATAAAAGTGAAATCAGTTGAATATTTAATTCAGTCTAAATCGTTTGTAGAATATTACATTTCGGAGCGGATATTTTTTTGCTAAATTTGTTATTTTTTTTTTTCAATTAAAAGTTGTGAAAAAAAATAAGTGAAAAAGTGTTTTTTATTTAAAAAAAAAAATATCCTGGAAGATTTTAATTGTTGTTATTTCAATGTTTGGAATTGGAAAGTGTTTAACGTCAGCGTTGCAAAGCACAGTGAGTGCAGGATGTCTAAGTCCAAAAGCCAAAACGATTTTAAGGCGTTTCGTTCACAATGGAACTATGGGTCGCCCACCAAAGGTTTTAATTACTGGTGGGTGTTGAAATTGAAAGTTTTGATTTGATAAAGTTTTGATTTGATAAAGAATTGTTATAAGAAGATAATTAGTGAATGGTGAAATAAAACAAATGTACTTTAACGAGACAATATGATTTGTATGGTCAAACCCTGTGTTTAACATGAAAATTTTATATATAGTATATAGAGTTTACATTTTATAGCAATCACAAGACTTCCTGCATTGGATACGAACTGGGCCTTATTTTCACATTTGTTTTTGTGTGGATCCATCCACATATTTTTTTATACACATATTTTATTTTAAGTTTACGGCCGAAAGTGCTAGCGCTTAAAACTATTGCCTGGTGCGCCGCTACCGTAGATAACAATTTAACGTTTTTAGAGATTATTGGTTACCAAGTCCTACTAGTGTAGCAAATTTCATCTTTCTCGCTATAATGAAAGTACCAGAGCTAAAACTTACTCACGGAGATTGTAAGAAAAATTGGTATCACATACACGCACAAGTACATTAGTTTCCGTATTGATAAGTTCAGATTTGTTAGGGGTCGTTGCTTTGCTAAAATGATTATAATTATTTTCGAATTGATTTATTAGAACTGTATATTTAAATAACACACTCTTTTTGGTTTCTAACGTACATATAAGAGTATTAGAAAGGCCCCTTTAGTTTGAAGCTCATTTAAATGTGACTAAATTTATTATACTAGCAAATCTTTTAGTTCGCACAGAAATGTTTAAAGAAAATAAATATAGAAATATTTAAAAAAATATGTATATTGTTTGAACATATCGCACACTAAATCATAAACAGCGAAAACTTTTTAAAATCGTTTTTTTTTACATATCAAATCTCGAATTTTGAGTTGTGACTGTTTATGATTTATTGTGCGATAAATATATAAACACATCGTTTTTGTTCAACAATACTATAACTATAAATTATAAAAAAATCACTCAAAACTTCAAAAATTTCCGTAAAGACAGAATACTTTAATTGAAATAAGTATATCGTCAACTGAAATATAAAAGGGTCAATTATCATTTTTATAACTTTACAGCAGAGATAAAAAACTATTGAAATTAAAATTATTGCGGTTATGATGAAAGAATTTATCTAAAGCTTTATTTTATAACACGAACAGCGTTGCCAAGTGTGCAGATTTTTCTGATTTTTACAGTTTTTTGAAGCATTACTTATACTTTTTTTACAATAGGACAGAAAATGGGCAGACAGACGAGATTTGTATAGATAGTAATGCAACACACACTCTACATCTTCAACCCCTTGCCAACAAATCTCGTCTGTCTGCCCATTATCTGTCCTATTGTAAAAGAGGTATTAGTTTTTCTCAAGGCGAATTCACACCAGGTGGAGGCGATAGCCCAGCTGATTATTTTTTGCTCTCGTTTTTTTGTTAATGTCTTGTCAAAAATACATTATATCATATCTGCTAATCTAATATCCAAGTTGTTGTTTTGTTGTAGTTGTTGCCCTACTGCTCACACCTGGTATGAATTCGACTTGGTTTTTCTGGTTTTAGTCATGGTATAATAATACAGGTATATGCAAGGCGAATTCAAAAAAACTAAGCAACCTGTTTTTGCCCGACTGTGTCAAAATATTTTACTAAAATAAAAGCAAGGCACATTCATCAGGTAACCTCACTAGTAAGGGGAAATTTTAAGGCGAAAATTTTTAAATTTTTTTTTTTATATGGAGTTTGATAGTTCAACTTCCATTTAAGGGGAAAAATTGTAAGTTTAATTGTCAAAATCCATATAAAAAAAATTGATTATTTTCGCCTCAATATTTCCCCTCAGTAGTGAGGCTACCTGATTAATATGCCTTGAATAAAAGAAAAATATAAATAACATGAGCGGTGTTCGCAAACACTTCTATGACAAAATATTCTGTATAATAAAAATAATTAAAACTGGTTTAATTTAAATAATAATTCCTAAGAAAAGGTTTAAAATATAAAATAATCCGTACATAGAAGTATAAAAAGATTTTAAATATTTGATATGGCTGCTTTCAGCAAGTTAGGATGTGAGATGGCTGCACATGGCCCTAGCAGCAGCATCAAATCTAGCTGAGATATTATTTTATTGTCATCAGGTTATCCCGAATACCAAATTTCCGCCTACGAGAACTGATTTGAATTTAGTTGAAAAGTTTACTTAAAAAACAAACATACATATTTTTTCTTTTCTTTAAGTAAACATCGCAAGTTAAATAAAGGATTGAATAAAATACAGCAATTAGTTCTTAATGCATTGAGTAATATAAAAAATTGTTTTTTTTTTTATTATTACAAATTTTTAAGTGCGCGAACAGAGTTATATATAAGGTTTGACATTTTCAGATAAGCAAATTTAAACAGCTGTTCTAACAGTTTTACCTGTATTATTATGCCATGGTTTTAGTTAAAAAAATACGTTTTTACAGTTCTTTATAATTCACTATTTTTTACTTCAAAACTTATTTTAATATTTTTAACTACCAGAATAAAAGTCACAAGCTCCAATTAATTGCGAACACGTTGCGTGATTTGAAAACTATCGAAAACCTATAAAGAAATTTTTGAAAACTGCTTTGAAATTACATTGTGACAAGCATACTGCATTCTAGAAATGTGTGGTATGTCTACGGTAATGGTCCATTCCATTTCCACTTTTCCATTTGACTTATTACATAATTTTATCCACATTAAAAAATTTTTTAACCCTTTAAAAAGGTTCACTGAAAGACTTCAAAGTTTTAAAAAACTTTTGAAAAATTATATATTTTTTCTGTAATCGACTTATATTTGGAAACCTAGGCTTCGGTGGGGTCCTGAACCACCCCCATTAGATTTTCCAGTAAATTTTACCCCACTTTGAAAAACAAAACACTCAACCTACCCTTTCTCCGTGCGCGGTTACATATCAATTTTTCGAAAAAAAAAACTGCAGATATTAAAATTTCGAGTTAACACACTGTTGTTGAGCTAGTGCCAAGTATTGTCAATTTTATATTTTTATTAATTTTTATGTTCTAAAATTAAATTAAAAAAAAACACGTGCATACCATCATACATCACGTTATGTTTTTATATGAGAAACTGTATGACAAACTATGAGTATAATGAAAAAAATCTTAAGAGTACAGTGGCACATGAGTCGGAGCAACATTTGCTTTGGACATTGAAAATTAAAAATAGAAATATCAACAAATGTTGGGTAAATTCTTTCAATTGTATAAGAGTTAATAAAATTTTATGTACAAGAAAAAATCAAAGGAGCAAAGCTAGCCAGATTTTCTGCATAGAACAGTAATAGCAAAACTATATGCCACGGGTCAGAACTGTGCATGACCCACACATAAATTTTTTAAACCTATGTATATTTTAAATTTGCTTTACTCCTCTGTTAATGCAACAATGAATTTAATCTTCGAGAGCATCATTGTTTGTGTTTAGTTCTTTGAAACGGCATCAGAAGAAATAGCTAAGCGTCGTTAAACCATTTCTCCAAATCGGGAAACTACGTGACCTAAAAACTTCTCATGAAGCCACTGAATAGTTTGCTGAGTCCAAAGATTACTGTTGTCAACATTTGCCACTTGTGGCCAAACAAAATTTGTTTGGTACGAGTAGTATTCACAGTGAAGGCTAGTGGTTTGGGGTTTATTTTTTTCGATTTGGCTATATGTTGTCTTTAAAATAGTTCGAACAAATTTACTAGTACCGAAGCAAGTTCAATTAACATATGTAAGCAAAAAAGCTATACCATCTTACCTACCTCCATCTTCTGGGCCAACGGACTTTATGGTCACTAAATATAATTTCAGCAGGATAACCTTAGTTGTATTTCCAGAAAGGGTAGACTGGTTGGGGTCTGGTAAATTGTACGACAGGGTTGCGGAGTTCACATATGATTGAAAGATGAAAGCGCGCGCCGGTACTGGGTTCCACATTTTAAGAACTAGTACACGAATGTCGTGCAGACTACCAGATGTAGTGTAATGAGTTGCAAGCAGAGGTGATATCGGTTCTGAAGACCACCGAACTGGTGTCTGGACAAGTTTTAGAAGAGACAGCGCGGCAGACCACAAAAGATAAATTCTAACGTCATACTTGCCAAAAGACATTATTTTGAAACATCTAGGAATATTCCTGCTGTTATATGTATGAAATGTAGAATCTGCACGAATTGGGCCGATTAGCCAGAAAAGTTCCTTGCGAAAAAAGATCTGCAGGCAATGCTGTTCTTTGCAAGTACCCATGTAAGTTTCCAGCAAAAAATACTGTCGTATGCAGGTTTGTAAGGGAATGACGAGCTGTTATTGCTTACTAACTCGCTTACTTATGGCATAATATTTCGCAATGTCCTACTTAGCAACATTTCCTCTTAAGCGATTATTTCTGCGCACTGTAGATGTTCTAAAACCATACTGTATTAAATTCGTAACTCTTCGTAAATTTAAATTTGTTTCATCTCTGCCTTACAGTTGTGCTTTTTAGTATGTACTACTATAAAGGGAAATGTAAAAAATTCGTTTTTTTTGTTGAAAACTTAGCATTTTATGTTATACGATTAACATTTTATGTTTAACCAATTGATGAAAATAAATGGCGTAACATCTTGTAAAAAAACAAAATAAATTAATTTGGAATAGATAACGATCGCAATGTTCCCTGCGCCCTAGTAAATAATTTAAAGTGCGCAAATAGTACTATTCTATATCTTAGTGTTTGCCTAATTTATCTCATTAATTATATTATGACCCGTTTAGAATATAAAGACATTTTGGAAAAGACAATGCAGCTATGTACATATATGCAGAAGAAAATATGTCTTTTAAATGAGTGTTCTAACAGGACAAGCACTTGAAACACACTTTCAGACATGTGAAGTACTAGTTCCAGATCAATGGGGACGCTGTGGTTGACTGGCAAAGCCAGTCACTAAACCTTAACCCTTTTTTATTTATATATTTATTTATTTTATTTGAAAGAAGACTAAATGCGAAGCTTTTGTCTGCAGAAAACACCCAAACTAATAGACTAGCGTACCACCAATCAGTCTATCGGGGCACTCAACCTTTGTGAGACTTAAGGCAAAGAATAGCAAAGCAACATTTTTAAGATAAGGACTGTAAATTTGTTCTAAAAAATATATGGTTTGTCATCTTATTGAGTACAAGGCGTAAACTGACTTCTCCAAAATAACGGGTAATCACTGCCTATTAGAAATGTAACCAAATATACATTTTTATTACAAAATGTACTTAATATTTTGAATTTACATATGTGTACCAGACATGGGGGGATTCAATTTCATTTCAATTACAATTACAGTTAATTTGTAATTGAAAATTTTCAATTACTAATTACAAGTAATTGTAATTGAAATCAGGAACAAAATCAATTTCAATTACTTGTAATTTGTAATTGAAAAATTTCAATTACAATTACTTGTAATTAGTAATTGGGAATTTTCAATTACTAATTACATGAAATTGTAATTAAAAAAGTTCAATTACAAATTACAAGTAATTGTAATTGTAATTGTAATTAGGCAGTAATCATTACTTCCAATTGAATGAAATTCAATTATATCCCTAAAAATTTCAAGCTTATCTTGCGTTTCATGATCAACTGTATTATTCAAACTAGCAATACGAAAACTGTATCCATGTTCAATTATGGTGAACACCTTCATAAAGGTAATTATCGCTTACAAAATTTTGAAAACTTTGCGGTGAAATATACATTTTTTCATTTAATATTCCGTAGACATTGACATTGTGAAAAAGCAAATAGTTTGAAATTTGCAGTTCAGATATACATACTTGCGTGGTCTAAATTACTTGAAAAACTATCCTACAATACTAAAGGCTTTATTACGGTCTAATACTCCCTTAACATCTTCAGCACCAGTTGAAAGGTTATATTTGTTCGCTAGTATTATTTTAACACTAAGGTGCCAAATTTATTTATTCAAATAGGATTGTTATTATTTTTTATAATTTATATGTAATTGGACATTTTTTTAATTAAATATTTTTTGACAATAATTACAAAAAAAAGTATTCATTACTTAAAATTTTCAATTACATGTAATTTGTAATTGAAAAATTTCAATTACAATTACATGTAATTAGTAATTTAATTTTCCAATTACAATTACATGTAATTAGTAATTGCATGTGTAATTGATTACAAAATGTAATTGATATCCCCCAAGTCTGATGTGTACCCATAGTATATATATAAAAAACAAAATGTGTTAGTTTGTCGAAAAACTATAACTTTCTGAAATTTTCACAGTTTGTTAATAGATATACGGTTAGTAATATAGGGTACTTATTTTTTGATATTCGACGTTTGCACGATTTAAATCTATATTAACATACATAGTTTAGAGAAAAATAGACTGGTCGTGGTCGTGGTACCTCACAAACAAAATTAAAAAATATTATCCTGTATCTAGAGAACTGCCATAGCTATTTTTTGTGGATCGATGTAGCAAAGCGCACCGAGAATAGCTAGTATGATGTATTGAAAAATCGCACTTAAAACTTATTATTGTTATTGTTTATTGTTTTGTTAACAAAAATTGTATTTATCATTAACGATATGCACCGAATTAAATAAATTATTATTAATAATTTTATTTATTTAACAATTCTATATATCTCTTATTATGTAAAGCAAAGCACTGTAAAACACTAGTTCTCAAGCCAGTCCTTTAAAGCAATTAAAAAACACTATACAGCCTGATATTAAGGAATCTGAACCTAAAATTATCAAGAAATCTGAGCCAAATCTAATCGCACTAACTGTAAAACTAATTATTTTATAATAAACTTGCTGTGTGCTCACATACGTATGTACGTTGTGTGCGTTCTGACAATATTTTGTTCGATTTTGCTTTAAAAGTAATTCACACCAAATTTTAAGACTCTTACGTATTTACTTTATATAAAGGTACTCGTCCCTGGATGAAATTTTAAAATTTATATAAAATTCTAAAAAATATTATAAAATTTTTTAAAAGTACAAATACAAATCAAATATAAATTTTACTCAATTGTCTATTATGCAGTAAGTATTTCATATTTTGTCATTATTTTAAAACAGCGCCATCTGTTGCGCAGCCGTGTTTAAAATATCCCGCTTTCAATTCATATTTTGTCCTTATTTTACAACAGCGCCATCTGTCGCGCAACAGTGTTTAAACTATCTCGCTTTCAATTCATATTTTGTCATCATTTAGAAAGAGCGCTATCTGATGCGCAACCGTGATTAAAATATCCCACTTTCAGAAATAAAACATGCGTTAAAGTATGCAGTAACTTTAAATCGGTTAAAAATCGGCGTACTTTCACTGCTTTTTCTCCACTTCTTCTTTTGGAAATGAAATATTTTTGCGGAAAAAAGTATCCAATATTGGAATCAGGACACTAAGGTACCTCCTAAAAAAATTTTGTTAAAAAATGAAATATTTTTGCGGAAAAAAGTATCCAATATTGGAATCAGGACACTAAGGTACCTCCTTACAAAAATCCATCCAGTAGTTTTTACGTGACGCGAACACAGAGACACAGACACTCAAGTCAGGAAATGAGTTACTGTATTATATGTATGTATAGATTTTAAAATTTTTCCGGGAATGTTGTTTTTTAGTTTTATTAACCCTTTAACAGTTTATGTCGAGTACACTCGTCATTTCGAAACGACAATTTTTTGCATAATTTTGAGTATTGTCGTCATGAAGATAAAAAATTGCATTTGTATTATAAATCAATGAAACAACTAACTAATTTTTTCTTGAAGCAAAGCAAATAGAGAGCTTTTAAGAAAATTTAAACTTAAGACTATTCGGTTAGATTTCATTTCATTCGGAAATTCATTTGGTTTTATATGCTTTTTATTTTCATTTTTATATTGCAGAAATTTATAATGTATATTTTTGTTTAATGAAATAAATTATGTTTATTAACGAATACAAATTAAGGTTTTCTTAAAAATCAACCAGAGTTTTACTCTGTTTTCGTAGAGTATACTCATCATCGCTGAAAAATGATTAAGCAGGCAGAAAAAGTTTTTCGAAACAATATTAAACAGTTAAAGGGTTAAAAAATATTTATTAATTTTTTTACTAATTATTTCAATAATCCTTTCCTTTCAGGTGGTTTGGGTCAGTTGGGCATAGAATGCGCCAAGGCATTGCGATCTCTGTATGGTGATAATAACGTCATTCTATCCGATATCATTAAACCTAGTCAAGCGGTCATTGAAAGTGGACCGTATATTTTTGCCGATATTTTAGATTTCAAAGGTTTACAAAAGATTGTAGTGGATCAGCGTATCGATTGGCTGATACATTTTTCAGCTTTGTTGAGTGCAGTAGGTGAACAAAATGTCCCGTTAGCGGTAAGGTATGTATGGACTATACATATGTATGTATGTATAGCATATAACTATGCTGTCATAAAAAATTACTTTCACCATTTTTGTGGTTTATTGCCACATACTAATACATACATATGTTTTATTACTGTTGCATGAATATTTATGTCAACGATCTTCATTAAAGTTAATTTGTTAAAAACTCTAATAATAAATAGCGTGTCAAAACAACATAAAAATTTATTTCCTTAAACCTAATAAAATCTTGTAAAGGGTGTCTACAAAATGAGAGGTTAGTTTTAATTTTTCTAGTGATGAGGCAGGTTAATTCCTTTTTAAGTGTTAAGTTTATTTCCTTAAATTAATTTTTTTCTTCTCATTATACCCGTCACCCTAGGTGGAAAGGGTATATAGTTTGTCATTCCATGTGTAATTTCTACAATATTAAATTCCGACCCCATTAAGTATATATATTCTGGATCCTTATACATAGAAAAGTTAAGTAAGCGATCTCCATCTGTCCTTCTGTCCGTGTTCGGGTTGAAATGTAATGTATTTGTTTCACGTTTTTTTTTAATTTTTTCGGTTTTAATGATTTTCTTTTTTTTTTTGTTAAATAAAAATTAGACCGTGTATGGTAGATCGCAAGGAGTGCATACAGATCTCGGGGGATCAGTAACTCCCTGCGAGGGCCGATTTTGTGTTTATTTTTAGGTTGGAAAGATTTTTCAGCTTTGATTTGTATTTATAGAAAGCAATACATATAGAGGTAGACAAGGTGCCCATTGATATCTAGGAGCAGACACTATGCTCATTGGGGGGTTCAATATGAGTAAATTTTTTTTTTAAAGGATTTTGTTGCTTTAGTCTGGTCATTCTAATGCAATAAAGAGGAAAGTGCTAATTTTTACATAAAATTTTTTAAACATTTCAAAAAAATTCACAAAAAATATGTTAAAAAATTTTTACAAAAAATTTTGGTAAAAAAAAATTTACCAAAAATTGGCTAAAAAATTTTTAGGAAAAATTAAAAAAAAATGCAAAAAATTTCCAAGAAATATTTACAAAAAAGTTTTAATAAAATTTTTACAAACAAATTTACAAAATATTTTTACATATATATATTAAAAAAACTATATGAATTTTATTTGAACTATTTTTGAATTAATAAATTAATTATTTAGGCTTAAGTTCTTAATTATAAAGAGATAAAGAAAAATTAGATAAGTTTGTTTAAATAGAAAATTAATAACAATTGAAACTACCGGGTAGATCGATACGAAGAGTACTGATGACGGTCGTAGCTGTCTAGAAAATGCATTCTGCTTTGCTGGTATCTAATTTTTCTTTATCTCTTTATAATTAAGAACTTAAGCCTAAATAATTAATTTATTATATCAAAAAACTTTGAAAAAAAATTTACAAAAAAATTTAAAAAAAATTTGTTACAAAAAATTTAAAGAAAAAATTCAAAAAAAATGTTTCAAGAAAAATTTACAAAAATGTAAGAAACATAAGAGGGTAACACAATATCTAGCATAACTATGGTGAAGGGTATATAAGCACTCTTTCTTGTTTTTTTGTATTATTATGTAGCATCGTTTGTACAAACACAACAAATGAACAATGACTAGCTTTAGATTGTTAATAACAAATTTTGTTGTTTACTAATAAAATCATAAAATAAATGATTTTCAAACATTAAATTTTTACTGCGTTTTCTGTCGATTACCAAATATACAGGCCCATTAAAAAAGATTAAATGTCATAATTATTTCGTGTTATTTTTTGCAACTCCACACCATATAAAAATTTACAGTGGGGCAAGCACAAACAAATCAACTATTTCTAAACGGTTTATCGGACTAGTTGAAAGTAATAATAAAAGATTACTCAGATCTCATATTGCAGTGCTGTAGTTTTTTTTTTTTTTTAATTTACATTGCTCGACGTTTTAAAAAGTTTTTATACTTCATCTCCAGTTTCAAACTAAAGACTTCTTTAACCAAGTTAGCAAAGCTTTTGTACTCATGTTTAGCATGTTTAAGAAAAAATTGGTTTGCAAATCGATACAGTTTTATGTTGTATCTTCTCAAGTATGTATTCTTATGGATTCGACTTTTTCTTAATGGTCCGTGGTTCTTTATTTTATAAGCCCATATGTGTTTCTGTCTTTGTCTATTAGCCTTATTTACTTCTTTATTAATTGTTACAATACATTAAGTTAACGAAAACCTTCACTCGTGGTAGTGAAACATCAAGAGCCTTTGGTTTGAATCGAACCCACAACTTTCAGACTGATAGACTCTCACACTACTTACTAGCTTACCGGGACATCCAATGATCTACATTCAAAATATATATGTATATGTAACTATGTAAAATTATATTTTAATAGCCAGACCTATTTAGAAATGATTAATATTTTCCAAATTATTTTTACTCTTTCCTACTGTGCAAAGTAATAAAATTGAGATAAAAGTCTAGAAGTAATATATAAAAGTATTATATTCATACAATTAATTTTTAATTTTTTGTTACCAAAAATAAGTCGTTTTCCTAATAAATACATAAAATAAATAAAAAATACAGGTCCATTAGAAAAGATTTAACCTCATAATTTGAATCAATGAACTTTGCCATAACCATGTTAAGGCAACAAAATTACATACGTAATCGAAATATTAAATGGGGAGCATGAAGAACTCATCCATCCTGGGAGGTTAGGCTAGATTGCAAGGTCTTAAGGGCAATTTGGCTTATTTTAGACACTTTAAAAATTAAACTGTTTCTGTGTTTGGTCAGAAAAGTTCTATGAATCATTGTAGATGTGGCAACTGACCACTGCGCTTTTATTTTAGGCCACGAACCAGTAGATGGGTTAACGGTATATCAGATTTCTATAGGAAAAATTTTAATGGATCCATTCCCGCGTTGTGGGAAATTTGGAAACTTGATTTTGTTTTTTCTCAACTTGATACGTAGGCCGCAGTTGTCATCCTGTTGGCTAAGGAAAGAAGTACGATGTCATCTGTAAATGAAAGTTCTTTGAGATTTCCGAAAATAATTTAAAAGATACCTGTGTTATCTGTCATTGTCTTGTTTAGTAAATCGGCCCTATCTAGCACTATCAGAAATAGTAGAATAAACATTAAGCAGCCCCATTTTACACCGGTCTTGGGTTCTATATCAGATGACAGAAGATTTTTGTGGAGCACTTTGCATCGTTCGTATTGGGCCTTGATAAAGTTTATTAGTTTCGATGAAATATTTTGCGAGTGAAGGGTGTTCTATATTGCTTCTCTGTAAATACTATCAAAGGCAGTGGTAAAGTCTATAAAGTAGGAATGTAAAGTCCAATTTTTGATATTCATAAGTTCCTGTCTAACAGGAAAAATGTCTAACGCATTTTTGTATTTTAACTTTTTTATTATTTTTTTTAATTTATATTAGCTTCGTCGTTATGTAAGTCCTTAGCCACTGTAAAATGATTTTCTAAACCTGCAGCTCTTATCTAAAACATATTCATATTCCAATTTATCTCTAATTTAAACACCCTTTATTTAAATACTAATTGCAACATTTACTAATATCAACTCTTCTCTCGTCCATTTAGAGTCAACATTGAAGGTGTTCATAATGTCATCGAACTTGCTAAACAATATAATCTACGTATATTTGTACCAAGTACTATTGGTGCCTTTGGACCCGACAGTCCACGCAATCCTACACCAAATGTTACAGTAGGTTACTCTTGATTTTTTTTATATCACTACCTATGACATAAATTTGTTAAATGTTTTCCCGTCTTTTTAACATTGTTTAGATTCAACGTCCTCGTACCATTTATGGCGTTTCAAAAGTTCATGCTGAATTAATTGGAGAGTATTATTATCATAAGTTTGGTTTAGATTTTAGATGTTTACGTTTCCCTGGTGTTATTTCCAGTGATCCACCAGGTGGTGGCACTACTGGTAAGTTGACATAAGAAAAAATGTTAAAAGTTATATTTCAGCTGATAGTCATAAATATGTATTTAGCCGTTTCGCAACTATATGAGTTTAAGTTTTGTCATGATGCTGAATGACTTAATCGTGTCTCGTGGTGTCACATATACAAATATTTTTAAATCAACGTTGATTGATTTTTTTAAGACAACACTAACTGCAAAAGTTTTTGCTTGTCTGCAGAAACACCCAGAGTCTTTGGCGGGAATCGAACCCGGAACCCCCAGACTGATAGAATAGCGCACTACCAATCAGTCTATCGAGACATCAGATGCCTCCATATGGAGCATTCAACTTCTGTTTTTTTAGTTGCATGAGATCCTAAAATGATAATACAAGACAGAAATATTGTTGGAATGTTATTTATTTATTATAATCTGGTATATAATTTCATGGCATTTATTTCTCAATATGATTTCCCGTATATGTCTGCCGCGGCTACGAGTCTATTCGATCAGTGCAATTTTTGACGATTTTTTTTTAATAAATCTGGTCGTATGGCGTCAATATTGGCTTGAATATTTTCTTCCGATACTTCAAGAGTTGATGGTTTGTTAATGACTTAACATAGCCCCATAAAAAATAATCCATAGTCATTAAATAGCACGAACGTGGGGGCCAGTGAAAATTACCACTTCTCGTAATAAAGTTGTCAACAAATTGATTTTGCAATAAATCGATTGTTAAGCACGCTGTACGTCATGTTGCGCCGTCTTGTTGGAACTAAATGTCGTTGATGTATAGCTAATTAATATTTGAGAAGAAAAATTCAGTCAGCATTGCTCGATGGCGGTCGCCGTTCACCTTAACGGCAGCTCCTTGCTCGTTTCGAAAGAAATAAGGAAAGATGATGCCGCTGCGTGTAAAGGCAATGATTCACTATCATACTCAGTCGTACGGTCTGTCAAAAAATGCATGTGTGCTCAAAAAGTATGATAGTGTGTCGTACGATTTGATAATTTTTTGAAAAAATTCATAAAATATTGTTTTTCCATGCGATCAGAGTTGCAAAAACTTCTTTTGTATGATCGTGTGGCATCTACAACGCCATTTTTAACGATTTTTAAAGTAGGACAGAATTCTGTCAGATTCTTGGTTGATTAAATCGTACGATTGTGTAGGATAGTGAAGCCTGGCCTTAAACAACACAAAACAGTAAATTTTCATGGATGTAATCAAGGCGAATTCATACCAGGTGTGAGCAGTAGGGCAACAACTACTACAAAACAACAACTTTGACATTGGATTAGCAGATTTGAAACAATGTATTTTTGACAAGACATTAGCAAAAAAAAAACGAAAGGAAAATACAATCAGCTGGGCTATCGCCTCCACCTGGTATGAATTCGCCTTGGATGTAATGGTGATTCATTAACGGCTTGAAGCTTGTCTTCTCTCGAAATACGGCAATTTTGCTTATTGAGGTAACCATTTAACCAGAAATGAGTTTTATCACTGAACTAAAAGTGCACTATGAACTTCGCGAACAGATTTATTTATTTTTATTTAAGTGAATTTTTACAATTTGCAAGCGTTGTTCTGGCGTTAAAAGAATCAAAAACTTGCCGAACTTTACTGAACAGAAATGTCAACACAGTTTGACATTCTCAGCTGCCAAACCATTGCTATCAATAAAGAAAAACTGTATAACCTGCTAATATAACTTCAAGTTCATAATTATTTTTACCATAAAATACCAATACCTGTTATGACTCCGAAATGACCGATTATGGCAGATTTTCATTTTTTCCGGTACTCAAATTGCACATAGAAAAACAAATTTTTCGAACTGAGAAAAACTTCGGGCGGTCTAGGACCACTTCCATTCGATTTCTCACTAAATGTCACACCAATTTAAAAAAAAAACATTTAAAGTCGGTTCACTGAAAGAAATTTTATTTTTTTCTGCACTCGACTTACATGTACATATAAAAACCAAATTTTTTCCCGAAATGGGATTTGCCAGTAAATTTCATCCCGACTTAAAAAAAAAAGCCGTTATCCCCAGCATGCGTTGTAACTTTAATGAATTCATCAAATTTTCTTTATATATGGATGTATTTCCGATCATTTCTTTTATTTTAGATTACGCAGTTGCTATTTTCCATGAGGCTTTGAGAACGGGCAAATATCAATGCTACTTAAGGCCAGACACCCGTCTACCCATGATGTACATCGAGGATTGTTTAAGGTATAAAAAATATATATTTTTAAAATTTAACCAAATACTGCTTTTTTAGAGCCCTAATCGAGTTTATGCGTACACCATCGGAGCAACTTAAACGTCGTGTTTACAACGTTACTGCCATGTCATTTACACCCGAAGAGTTGACAGATAAACTTAGCAAATATGTTCCCAATTTGTATGTGACCTATAAACCAGATTCTCGTCAGTTGATTGCCGACTCTTGGCCCCAGGTGTTCGATGACTCTGAGGCCAGACGTGATTGGAATTGGCGGCATAAATATGATTTAGATAATTTGGTCGATTTTATGGTCAAAGATGTCCAAGAGAATTATATTAATGTTGAAAATCGTGCATCAGCTGAGATTTAATAATTTCGAAAATATTCGAATGGTTTTAATTAAGTATTGTTGTCCTCTAAACATGTATATGGATTTGAAAAAAGCTATTAAAGTGCATTTAACTGAATACTTATGTATGTATTGGAATATAATGTATGTATGTATGTATATACATATGGTATTTATATTTGCTATATAAATACTAAGGCCAAATTTAATTTCTATTGAAATTTTGATCGTTATCGAATGCCATAATTTGCACCCTGGTTTGTTTCCTTCATATTTTAAAATTAAGCTTTTAAAATGGGTCGGGTATAATACAAGAATACGAATTAGAAGAAGCGGACTTTAAAGTTTATTATTTCGAAGAGTTTATTGAAAGGACTTTCCCGTCATTGTTCTTAGTTCGCATGCTTTTATCAATATAATTTTGAAAAGAAAAAAACCGACAAATCACTTGATCTTTCACAAAAATTATTAAATATCAGAACAAAAATTCGAAATTACCCTATTTGGTGCCACATTAAAATTATTGTATTTAAGTTAATTTCGGCCTTCTAGCTTGTGTGTTTTTCGTAAATTTAAAATAAAATTTAAAAAAAAGAGAATTTTGGCAAAGTAATCACATTTTAAGCGGAATTTCACAAAGCAATCAAGGATTTACCAATAAAAATCGAAATTTCATCAAATAATTACAATTTTACCAGGAAATAGAATTTTGAACAATTTGGGTTTCATAAAAAATACTAGAACTCTGAGATTTCGGCATAAAATTTTAGCAAAATACCGAAACTCATTCAAAAGCCGAGAGAGATGATACCACAAATCTAAATTTAAAAAAAAAAAATTTTTTTACCACCAAATCAAAATTACACTTAAACAAAGTCGAAATAATACCATAAATAACAATTTAACGAAAAAATAAATTTATTAACACGATTTTTATTTGAGAATAATATTCTGAAAATAAATACGTAAATTTCTGTGGGAGGCAACAGCAAGTATAGAGGGGGCATTGCACCCCCTGGAATGGCCTTTCTACGCCAATGATGGCAGCTGTACTTTTAGGCGGTAAAAACACCAAAACGCAAGACTGGTCCAAATATTAAAAAACAAGTAAGAGTGCTATATTCGGCTGTGCCGAATCTTATATACCCTTCAGAACGCCTTGTTGACCGTTCGGCATTGCTAAATTTCATTGCTCTTAAAGGATGGTTCTATTGGCTACTGTTGGTCCGCGATGAAATCAATGGTACTAAAACGGTCAGACCTAAGTAAAATAAAAATAAAAGCGACAAAACCGAAGTAAAACGAACTTAATATTAACCCCAAACAACCAATACCCCCTGAAAAAAGTCCCATATCCATCCACCTGGGCTCCATAGGACCGTCCAGCAATCTATATGGCCTTAGAATGTTCAGACCAAAGAAAAAAAATATTTAAATAACATTTTCCCCATGAGCCCATTGACCGCCACCCTGTCAGTCTATTGGCCACCTCTATGTTAAATGCTTTCTATAAAGGCATTTAATAAAAATCAAGCAGAATTTCTACTCGCAGCCTCGGATGGTATGGTCTGATGCTGCTGAATCGCATTGGTAGGCTTAAATTTTCTGTATCTCTTGTGGTGCCTTGGCAAAGTTAATTTCTACCCGAACACAGACGGACATCGCTACATCAACTTCTCTATTTATAAGGATCCAGAATATATATGTATACTTTATGGAGTCGAAAATTGATATTGTAGAAATTACACACGAAATGGCAAACTTATATGTACATATGTATATACCCTTTCCACCTGTGTACTAACATTGCACATATCGAACACTAAGCATTAAATAAACAAATTAAAAAAATTATTTGAAAATTTTAACATTTCTGAGTAATAGAATATAAAGTTTTGAAAGCCCTAACTGAGCCCTACTAATATTGCTCCAATATCTATTCATCTACCTATCTATATGTATTTATTAAACCGTAATAGGTAATACCAAAGGCCCCCAACCAAAAACAGTGGTTAAAATGAAAATGCAATGGTTTGCTAAATATTTAGCAAAGTGACACAAACCTACCTTGTTGAAAGCTGGTATGCTACTGATTTAAAACAGAAGGGGACTACCCTTGGCCGCTACAAAAACAAATAATAAAAGTTAAAAGAAAATTGAAAATTTAATAGAGGTCTCCATTTAAGAATGGTGTTTTTATATAAATTTCAATTAGTCCTTCAAGTATGTCTCTAATAAATTTTACGTTCACAGTTAAAATTAAAATTCCAAAAAAATTGTAAAACTTTTTGAAATTGTCAAAAATTGTATCAGCCTTAAAGCATATAACACATAGACAACATCAGGCTACAGACTGTAAACAGTGAAAATTAAAATACAATCGTTTATAGGAAAACGATATAACAACTACATGGCCACCGTTGTTTTCTATTTTTGTTTGCGAAAATTTTATTTTATTCAACAGAAGAAAAATTATAAATTAAAAATTCATTTACAATCAAAAGGTTTTGATCAAATACATATACATATTTATTTGTTTTGATATGATAAAAGTATTTTTTTTAAGATAAATGTGTTTTTCTACAACATTTTCATAGTTTTGATGTATGTAGCTGTCGTCTTCAATACAATTCAGTAGCTGACTACAAGGCGACGACTGTAGCCAACGTCATTTGTAGTCGTTTAGGGGTGTAGCCTCTGTCGTCAAAAAAATAAATAAATCAGTCAAGTGCGAGTTAGTCTCACACACGTAGGGTTCCGTACTATGTTTAGTACGACTTTAAAAATTCAAGTTGTTATTTTTTTCATGTCTTATGGGGCACCCTTTATTTTTTAAATCGACTTCATATTCGCGAAAATTGCTTCGCTATTGGAACACCCTTTAAATTTTAGGAATTGTTGTTATAACGGACATGGTAATACACTTTCTATAAAAAAATCAGGCCTACCTATTGCGGTTCAAAAAATAAGGTAATATACGTCAAAACATGTCACTAATGGATCACCCTTTAGTAATTAGTAATTGTTACAGCGCCGAAGTACAACATCTACTGTAAACAATTCAAGAGTCTACCTATTACGGTCCAAAAAATAAGGCTATTTAAGTAAAATTCATGTCTCTGTCGGCACACCCTATAATTTTGTTATATGTTATAACGGCCATTCTTCTTTTTCTATGAATATATCAAGAGTTTACCTATTACGATTAAAAAAATAAGTCACTATTCGTGAAAAATATGTTATTGTCGGAACACCCTTTAATTTTTAGTAATTGTCATATCTGCCGTGGCAACATATCTCCTGTACAAAATTTTAAGAGTCTACCTATTACGGTTCAAGAAATAAGGCGTTATACATGAGAATCACGTCACTATCGGAACACCCTTTAATTTTTATTATTTGTTAAATTTTCTTTAGTTATAAACCTCCTGTAAAAACTTCAAGAGTCTACTTATTATCGTTCTAAACTAAGGTCATATACACGCAAAGCACGTCACTCTCGGCACACCCTTTAATTTTAAGGTTTAATTTTATATACTTGTTTAGAAAGCGAACATAGTGTTAATTACTGTCTACAAATTTTAAGTGGTTGCCTCTTATAGCTCAAGAAATAAAGATATAAAGGCAAATAACACCTCACCCGATAAGTTTTAGTATTCATTGCTATAGTGGCCACAGTTATACACCTTCTCTGAAAATTTCAAGAGTCTACCTATTATCGTTAAAAATTTAGGCCTTATACATGCAAATCACGCGACTATCGGAACACCCTTTAATTATTAATTTTATTTTTATACTTGTTTATATAGCGAACTAAGTTTTAATTACTGCTTTTAAATCTTGAGTCTATGCCTCCTACAGTTCAAGAAATAAACACATATTCGTGAATAACACCTCTCTATCGGAACACCCTATAAGTTTTAGTATTTGTTACTATAGCGGCCACAGCTGTACACCTTCTGTGAAAATTTCAAGCGTCTACCTATTATGGTTCAAAACTAAGGCCTTATACATGCAAATCACACCGCTATCGGAACACCCTTTTAATTTTTAGGTTTATTTTTATACTTGTTTATATAGCGTACCAAGTTTTAATTACTGTTTGTAGTGTATCCCTCCTACAGTTCAAGAAATAAACATATATTTGTGAATAACACCTCTCTATCGGAACACCCTATAAGTTTTAGTATTTGTTACTATAGCGGCCACAGCTGTACACCTTCTGTGAAAATTTCAAGTGTCTACCTATTATGGTTCAAAACTTATGCCTTACACATGCAAATCACACCACTATTGGAACACCCTTTAATTTTTAGTTTTATTTTTTTATACTTGTTTATATAGTGAACATATATTTGTGAATAACACCTCTCTATCGGAACACCCTATAAGTTTTAGTATTTGTTGCTATAGCGGCAACAGCTAATCATCATCTGTGAAAATTTCAAGAGTCTACCTATTACGGTTCCAGAGATAAAAGGCACTGACAGACGGACAGACATTGTAGCGAAAACAATAGGGTTACGTTTTTACACTTTGTGTATGGAACCCTAAAAACAAAACTTAAAAATTACTTGTCTTCTTAAAAAAAATAAAACAAAAAATAAAATTAAAAATAAATCGGTTTTACATTTCTTTAGTGTACTTGAAACGGTTCACCGACGTCCACTTTATCAAAAATAAAAAATAACAGTTTTTTTAGTACCTTTCATATTCTTAGGCATACGCTAAAAAGTTTGAGAAAATAAAAAGATGCATTTCAAACCAAAACTACTTTATTCGCTAAGCCTTAAAGTATACTGTAAGAATAAGAACCAATTTTTTAGGATTTTTTAGTTTACAGTTGTATTTTAAAGTAATGGATAATTGGCAACTCAAAATTTATCTTCTAATGTTTGTTTTGAAGTCGTTTTTTTTTTGTTTGTTTAAAACGATAATTATTTATTTAATATTATGCTAATTACCCATAACGTTTTATAATAAAAATGCAATTTATTTGTTAGGGGAATTAATAATATTTCAATTTAAGCTAAATAAAGTCACCCACCGTCTACATTAGACATAATATGATAAAAATTAAGAAACTCTAAAAAAGAATAATTTAAATTACAAATTAGGTGATAATATTAATGTAAAATTTGGAAAATTAAATTTTTAGACACCCAACAAAGTTCGGTTTGATACTAGATTAGTATAAACTAAAAACGAATGTTGGGAAGAAAACAAATAAACAAAAAGTAGCTTTCATTGCTAACCGAAAGTTGGCTGAAGCAATAACAAATATAAGGTGGTAAATATTAAGGTAAAAATATTAATAATTCTTGCAAAAAAACCCGACTTCAAAACAAATATATGTGCATCAATTCTAAACTAAAAATTTAAAAGGAAGTAATCTGTAAGAAATAGTACTCAAATCAAATACTTCTATACTTTTTGCTCTAACGGACAAGTAATATACGTTCTGTACATTCAAATGTCTATCCATAACGACAAATTACGTCAGATATGAGGACACCCTTTATTTTTTTACAGTTATTATTACTGACATAGTAATAAAAAGTAAAGGTTCCAAAGATATGGCCATATAGCTTAAACAATATCACCTAGGGGACACCCTTTAATGTACAATTTTAAATTAAACACTTATTTTAAAGGACATATTCTTTGTTAATTTCAAATGTCTGTCTAAAACGGTTCAAAAGTTTGGCCATATGCATCAATTTACATCAACTATTGAGACACCCTTTAAAATTTTAAATATTTATAAATGTTATTATACGGGACATAGTAGTGGAGATTCTGTCTAATTTTCAAGTGTTTGTCAATAACGGTTCAAAAGATAGGTTAAATTATATCAATTATGGGGACACCCTTTAGTTTCCAAATTTAAATTATATACTTGATGTTATAAAGGACTTAGATATACAGGTTCTTTGTAAATTTCAACCGTCGCTCTGTAACGGTTCAAAAGTTTGGCAATATACATCAAACTACATCAACTATTGGGACACCCTTTAACTTCTAATTATAAATATTTAATTTCTGATTATAAATATTGGACATTCTGTCCAATTTTCAAGTGATTGTCTACAATGGTTCAAGTGGCTCATATATTCAAATTAACGTCACATATGGGGACACCCTTTAATTTTTAAGTTTATTTTTTATTAATTTCTGTTATTAGCAGCTATAGTGATATGCAGTTTTTTTAAATTTTAAAAGGGTGCCCTTTACGGTTCATAATACACGTAAAAAACACGTATGTTGTATGGGGACACCCTTTCATTTTCAAAATTCTGAACTTCCTTTTGAAATGGGACCAATCTGTAAGCATTTCCTTTCTAATAAAGAAAAAATTTCAGAAAAGGTTCAGAAATGACTGATTTCTGCGGGCACAAACATAAAAAAAGCAACATTCAGACGAATTGATAACCTCCTTCTTTTTTTGAAGTCGGTTAAAAAGAAGGAAGCTTTAGTTAGTGGTACAACTTCGTTCTCACCAACTGACGATAGATGGTTGAATGCATTTTTTCTCGTATTCCTTTATCTGAGTTTGGTTCCTTAAATAGATGATGTTTACAACTTATTGCTGGGAACACAACTGGAGCGATCGATGAATTTCGTCCAACACGACGAATTCGTCGATAAAAATTCGCTATGTAAACAGAATTACGACGAAAAAGAAATAGCTGTTATAATTAGTAAAGTTACTTAATGTTTGTGCAATGCAAAGGAAGAAAAAAACAAAGAAATTAATCAAAGAATTAAAAATTTTGTGAAAATCATTAAAATAATTCGAACGCCTGTTATAGTAAAAGCTTTTTTGCTTGCACGCAAATATTTAAGAATGAGATAGTTGGTACGGCCAGTAAACATTAAAAACAAATGATATAATAGAGTGGTCATATAAAATAATAATTCTTATAAAATGAACCATTAACAAAAACGCAACTAAAAACAATTTCTATAATTAACTCCTATTTTGTACACTTATTTTAACTGCTATAAAATAAAAACAAATTGATTTATAAATAAAAATAATTTATTTACTAAAATACTTGAAACTAAAACGAAACATGGTCACATTGTACTATTGTGTTCGTCGTACGCCAGCGTAAGAAATATAAATAAATCTAATTCAGAGTTCGTCACGTATGACGAATTTCGACCGCCGTCATAAATGTGTGTCTTTTCATATACACATATGTATGTGTTTTATTTTTGGCGACGAGTATTCGCGGCCAAAAATTCATCGTTCTTCCCAGCTGTGTTCCCAGCATAACACTACCCAAAGTTGATAATATTAAAGCGTATGAAACCTCCTTTGAAATGAGATTACACAAATTCCTAGGGCATATAGAACTGGATTTAGAATATATGTAATCCTCGAGCGTATTTGCAAAAAGGCGATATTTTTCTATTTTGATAACTGTATACTTATGTGATAAAAAACTGGAAGAGATAAAATTTTTTTAAATTATATTTGGATTTAGGAAGTCAAGAAATAGAAATAAAAAAGTTTCAATAAAATCTCAAGTATGTAATCAATGATTTGACATGGAATTACTCTACAACACAATGTGGACGAACAAAATTTCAAGAAGTAACAACACTTTGCCATGTATCTGTGTTTTTCTTGGGACATTTGTATATCGTTAGGTAAAAGATGATATAATCATTCACTATTTTTCTCTTCCTCGATGATAGTTTCACTGTTATCCATTTTTATTTAAGTTAAGATAAAATTACATACAATCAAATTGCATAAATTAATTTATAAATAAATTTTTGTTTACTTTCGGCAGCTTATAGTGTGACCATATTTCAACAGAAAAAAAAAACAAATTAAAAGAGCAAAAATATTAACAAAAAATCAATTTAAAACAAAATTCTACAACTAAAAAATTGTAATTGTATACTATAAATAAAGAAGAAAATATTTAAATAAGAATTGATTTTATTTACTAAAAGACTAAAAGAATTTGAAAGAAAAGCGGGAACCCTGCACCAAATCGTTCGTCGGCCTAAGAAATAGAAATAAACTTTTCGCAGAGCAGATTTCGTTACGCACGACGAATTTCGTCGACGCACTGATTGTGTGCATTTTCATATACACAAATCGTCGTGTTTCTTTTTAAACCACATAAGAACCAATCGGCCTGATTACGGTTGTCGAAGACGAAAATCGAGAGCAGTCGAAGTCGTTGTCGATTTCGATCATTTTTGGTACCAAGTAACTTTTTCGACTCTTGTGATTTTGTAATAGACTGAAAAGTACAAGATGTGTCATAATAACAAAATTACATGAATTGCCCTAGAATAAAATAACAATGTTAAGTTTGGGACACTTCTTTTCTTCGGATGAAGACGATGAGGCATACACAGAATGTGATATAAGTGCCTTGCGCAAAGAAATAAGGCAAAATTCAAACAAATTTGCAATGCCCAATTGGAAGTAAGTAGTGAAATTGAGAAATGAGTGTCAATTCATACTCCCCATCTGCACTTAAGTTTCATTGCCATTTTTAGATTAAATAAAGATGCATTCAAATACGTGTTGGAAAAAATATCACCTAGATTGGAAGACCAAATAAAGTCGTCTGCTCTTCCCAAAGTATTGAAGTGGGCGGTAACATGCGCATACTTGCTGAGGGCAGTTATCAAAAAGGAGCTGGCAACGATTATAATGTTGGCCTTTCACAGTCTTCAGTAAGCAAAGTCTTCAAAGAATGCATCGATGCAATGCACAGTGAAATTTGCCTGAGTTGGATATCTTTTCAAATGACTGAACTGGAGAAATCTGAAATAAAGGATTATTTTTATAAAAAGTTTAAATTCCCCGGCATTATTGGATGCATAGATGGAACTCACATCAAAATTTTGGCTCTAGGAGTCGATGAGAGGTTTAAATATTATAATCGAAAAGGATTTTATAGTTTGGTGTCAATTGAATGCGACGGCGTCTCTAGTCGTGAGAAAAAAATTTATCGACTGTTTTAGCATACTTTGACAGTCGTTTTCGTCTTCCGTGTTACGAAAATTGTAACAGATTGTGCATTTTCGACAACCGTAGTACCATTTTCCAAAAAAATCGACATTCGACTACGTCTTCGACAACCGTAATCAGGCCGAATAAATCATTTTTCAGAAAACGAAAAGAACTTAATAACTTTTTTAATATAGATTTCAAAACATTTTTTTTTTTTTTTTTTGCAAAACATATCTGTGTGACTCTCTGAAGGGTATAGAAATTTTTTTGGAAAAAAATTTATTACTTACAAATAACTGTAGCCAAATCTGTAGCTTTGGCGCAAACAGCGAATTGTCAATTTTGTCGCTATTTTTGATTTTTGTCTAATTAAAAATCACTAATTTTTTATTCTTATATTTAACAAAAAAATTGTAATTTACCAAAAATGCAACGATTGTCCTGAAAGTTTCCAGATTTTTTTTTTTAATTGAAATTTAACAACCATTTTATTCTGCATGCAAATGTCATTTGTAGGTTCTTACGAGGTTTTGAAAATGGCTTTATTTTTTCATACAAAGATGAGAATGTAGTCTGGGGGCAAATGTTATTTTCTACCATAAAAACCAAAAAAAAACAATTTCGAAAAAATGGCGCTTACGTGGTTTAAGAAGAAACGCGACGAAATGTATTTTATTTTTTTTTCGACGAATAATCGGAACGAAAAATTATTCGTTTTTCCCAATTGTGTTTTAGCAGTTTTGCTTATCAAATCACACAGATTTATTTATTTTTCAATTAAAAGATAATCATTAAATTCTTCATATTAATTATCATTTTTTAAATAATGTATTGCATTGCTTTTGACAATATAATCCCACTAAAGATATTAGTGCTATTGATATATTGCTCATGATGATGCAAACAACCGTCAGGTACTTCAGCAAATACATTTTATTTTATTGGCAACATCGACCTCATATTTATCGTATTCATTGTGCACTGTCATTCTTTGAATTTGGGTTGTAATTTTTCAATACATTTTCAATTTTTTTATCGATATTATTTTTACATGAATTCTGGCGTTGCATTTTTGAAAATTGTGCGCTAAAACATTTAAATACCAAATATAATAAGCAATTTTAAACAAAACAATTTATTTTCGATTTTTTAAATTTAGTTTTATTTCAAAATAATAGAAAATTGACAACTCAAAATTTATCTTGTACTCTATGTTACTATATGTTTGCTTTAAAGTAGCCATTTTTGAATTAAAATTATAAGTATTTAAAATTTAAGCTAAAGTAAGGTACATACATTCACTTGTATAAATTTAATTAAAAAATAAATTACAGGCAGGCAAAAAATATACAAAGGTTTGTGTAAAAATCTAACGATATGTTGAATTCAAATACTTATACTGAAAAAATAATTTACAGTTTTGTTTATCAAATGACAAAGATTTGATTTTAACAAAATTTTAAAATTCTTTTTAATAATTATCATCTTTTAAATGATTCATTGCATCGCTTTTGCTAGTATGATCCCTATTAAAGGGGATATAATGATCATGATGATGCAAACAACCGCCATGTAGTTCAGCAAATAATGTTGCATCATCTACTTTTAAATTATTGGCATCATCATCATCATCATCGTATTTATCGTATTCACCTTGTACTGTATTATTTTTTGAATTTAGCTTGTGATTTTTCAATACATTTTCGATTTTTTTCTCTGAATTAATTTTACATGAATGATTGTTGTTTAATGCTAATGTGTCACAATTATTGTTGTGTTTCAAATGGCTGTTGATTGTGGCAAATTGTGGGTCTGTAATAAAATAAGAAATATAAAAGAAAATGAAATGAAATCAAAAAATATTTTTTTACAGTTTTATTTTTTATATATAATTATAAATGAAAAAGGATGCATATTTCGCGAAAATAAGAATAATTTTGAGTTTGTTTTTAGAAAATTCTAGGAGTTTATTTTAAAATTTTTTAATTCCTAACTTTATATGTAGGTATGTATTTTTATACGAATTAAAATTTATTGACAACTTTGTTTCCGCCTGTTGCATACATTAAGCAGAGTACGAAAATAAACAAAACGAAACGCTTGCTTTCGTTTCGTTTAGTTTTTTTTTTTTTATTTTTTTGTCGAAAAGTGATGACAGTTTAGTTACTTTCTGCTTAATCTAGCGATTTTAGCTCTATTTTGAGCTTATTTAGGTTTGTCTGTAAGTTTTTTTTTGTCTGTGTATTTATTTAACCGTAATTAGGTTATTTCCCGTTCGCGAAATAACAACGATAATTTGGCATCACCGTTGGCGTTAACGACATTCGTCGTTAATATATCGGTATTTTCTCTTTTGAAACGAAGATAGAAACGACAATAAAACATTCGTTTTCTGTCGTCATCATGCAGGCAACGAAATTCAAACGAATACAAGAAAAAAAATGTACATTAAGGCAGTTCGAAATTTTAGTTTCACAAATGGAAAAATATCCCGCTTATGCTAAGGTTTTTCGAAAGGGCATAAAACTATAAAATTTAGTGATTTTCGAAGCGAAACTGCCAAGAAATTATATCCGTTTGGTCCTCCAGTTCTTAATGGAGGCGATTGGCATAAAGTAAGTAAAACTAAATTAGGAGAAAATATCTATTAAAATGTTTTTTATTCAAATAAATCAAGATAAAAAGGAAGCTCTGAATACACTATTGGAGGAAGCGGTGTCAAACCTATTAAAATTTGACTAACAAATTAACCCGAAAGAAAACTTAGCGGTTTTCGTCGACCGAAGAAGTTAGATTGCTACTAATCGAGTTCATACTTTGAATCTGGCAAAAATGTTAACGTTCTGTCGTAGGATCTTCCGATGTACATATATTTGTATCCATTATTTCATCATCATCACTTCAACTTGAAAAATAAAATTCAGTACTCGCCATATTTTGTTAAAACTTGCAAAGAAATAACAAACTTCAGAAATTTATAAAAATCTCATAAATAACAACACAAAAAATTTTACTTTATTAATTTTCCTTTTTGTTTTCGATAACGTTACTTCATCGTTTCAGTATATTTCAAAAATGCGAATTTAGGAACGAAACGACAACGACATAAAAACGATTATTAAAATTAGAACTACAACGGGAATAGGGCCGAATGTTTTAAGAAAAAACCTTTCGCAAACGTTTGCTAAATGATTTGATCATTATCAAAGCGGAACATAACTTTTATTTTTGAGAGATATTAAAATAGAGCTTGTAAGATTTTTTTTAAATAAAAGATGATCAGGTACGTCTCACAGCTAAATTCCTTTCGGAATTTATTCCGTATATTGATTCAATAGAAAACGTAGAAAGAAAAATTAATCCACTTTCAATTGTCTATGTGGAATTAATATTTAAACATTTTCTAGCCGTTTAAACCATTCAGGACATATTTTTAATACTAGGGATTTTGTTTTGAAGCATCCCTTAAAATTTCGCGACGTAATTGATCAATTTCGCTCGTGTTCATAAGACCGACAAAAATACAAAACCACATGTTATGTATTAAAAGAAACAGATGATTTAAAAGTCAATAAAAATTCAAGAAATATTTGTGTTGTAGTGTTAAAATCAATCAAAAGGACCGAATATCTTTTAAAATATATTTAAATTCGTTCCGTTTGTGTGTTGACAGTAGGGATTTTTATGGGGAAATCTTATAAGAATTAAAGTACGGCAACACTACGTAACCAAATTCCTTTTCCTGACAATATTTTATTCGATTTTGCTTTTAAATTAATCCACACCAAATTTTAGAACTCTTACGTTTACAGTGCTTCAGTTATGATTTATGTATGTTTTTATATAGAGGTACCTATCCCTGGGTAATTACTCAGAAACAAAGGCGCTATATAAAATTATAAAATATATTAAAAACTCTAAAATTATTGGAGAGTTCTGTAAGAGTTTTGTTTTTTTTGGAACCCATGTATTTGTTGTTGGGAGAGGAAATAAAATGGCAGCGGGTACGATGTTTCATGTACTTGAAACACTGCTGCGACTCTCTATTGTTGTTTCGACATGAGAATGGCTGTATAAAAGTATACAGTCGTCAGAAACACAATTTTTAAAGTATGGACACGAATACGTCTTCAAAAGAGAATTTAAAAAAATGCTTCAGAAACAAAAAAAAAATGCAAGTGTGGAACGGGACTAAATAGTGTATAAAATCTCCCGTTTACAAAATAAAAAGTTGATGCCAAGTTTTCAGTACCAATATTTTCTCTTGGAAATGAGATATTTTTACGGAAAAAAAGTATCTTATGTTTGTACCGAGTTACTAAGGTACCTCCTCACAAAATTTTATATTTTAATAAAAATTTAATAAATACGTGGTGCGAACATATACCTACAAACAGACTGACAGACAGATACAAATTTCAAAAATTGCTGTTTTGAAACTTTTGTGGTTACAATCTTTCTCGTTTCTTCTTTAATATTGTGTTTATATCGTGCAATTTTTATTGCAGCTATTTGTATTTGTTTTCATTATAAACTTCAAAATTAAAACTACAAATGAGAGAACAAAACGAATTTCATGAGAACATGCATATACAGTGCCGGTCAAAAAATAGCACCATCGACAAAATGTAGTTTCATTTCAACGGAAAAATAAATGGTATCTGAGTCCAGAATTGTATTATTTGGAAGCAAGGGGTCACGTTCCTACGTAAGAAGACTCCCAAACGCAGAATACAGCCCTAAACTTACAACTAAAACCATAAAACGCGGTTGATCTAGCGTAATGGTATGGGGTAGTTTTTCTTACTATGGTGTAGGGCTTACAAAACCACAATAAGAACATTTATGTTGGTATACTCGGGGAAGTAATGCTCCCTTATGCTTCTAAAGAAATACCATTGGTGTGGGTCTTCCAGCATGATAATGTCCTGAAGCACCTTTCTGCTTGCGACAAAGTGGTTTCGGGACAATAAAGGCAATGTGATGGTATGGACCGCTCTGAGCCCAGAACAATTATGAATTTATGGACAGATATAAAAAACAGTGCCTTAAATTCAACCAACTAACAACGAAGCGCTTTGGACAGCTGTCCAGCAAATCTGTAATAAAGTTCCAAAGGAAAAATGTCAAAAGCTTGTAAATTCGATGCCAAAACGTTGTGCCGACGTTATTAGAAATAAAGGACATGCAAAAAGGTATTAATTAGAACATACAAATCATGCTCAACGTAATAAATGCATCATTTATAATTATTTTTAATTTGTTCTTAATTTAGTGTTTAATATTAGCACAAATTGAAGTGACGTACTATATTTTTGACGTACTAGATTGTTTTTCGATTTAAAAAAAAATATATAAATTTCAAAATAATTAGCAAAAGTAAAATTTTTACTTTATGTAGTTATACAGTTTTCTAAGCATCTTATGACAAATTTTTAAATATATCAATTTAACCTATAGGAAAATATGTATCAGAGATATTTTTTCTTAGACTTGGTGCTATTTTTCTGACCTTTTTAAATCCTCTCTCCAATTAATGATAGATAGATTTTGAAAAAAGACGATTTTTGATTACAGTTATCCTTTACTGATAAAAGGATGTTCTGAATAGTTTATACAGCTAGAGATGCTTAAATGGCAATTCCACATAGCAAATGGGTTTACAAAATTTTGTCGGTTTAAGTTTTCTATAAAAGTGAAATAGCGATAAATATTGTAACTTTTGGATCGAATTATAGCCACATTATTTTCGTTGCAGTGCAAATCACTTATTTTTGTAAACAACAGCAACAATTAGGATTCCGGATATGTTTCATTATTCTTTTAAATTTATTTATTTTAATTTAAAATTTATACATTAGCGTTTTTTGTATTCTGTTTTTTGTAAAATAACCATATGTTCCCTGTTTTGTTATGCACAGCACTAACACATTTAAGGTCAAAGATTTTATAATTTTTCGGAATAAACAAAATCGATCGGAAACTAAAGAACTTGAAACAAAATCGTTCGGAATTGCAAATACGGAATTAAAAACAATCCAATCGGAATGTGTGACATGCCTGTATATATTTTTAATTTTACTATAATGCAAAATAACGACGTTAATGAATTAAATTAATTATGAACGTTTGGCCTTATTGTTAAAAAAAAAAAGCTGTAGCTGTATTCTCGTGTATAAATAATAAATTGAGTATAAGTTATGAATGAATTATGTGCATTCACTCAACAACATGTTTTACTTTAACAATAAATCAATTTCAATAAATATTTAAGTGTTTGTGTAACTATTGCAAATTAATTGTAAATTAAATTTAGGATTTGTAATACTTATTTATTGCTTATAAATTCACTATTATTTTATTATTCCGTATTGCTTGATGTGAAAAAAATATTATATGTATGTACATTATTTCTGGGCTTAAAATAAATTTATTTGCTTTACATTTTGAATGTAATTTTACAATATACTTAATTTTTTTAATTAATTTAAAATCAAATATTGCCGCTTTGATTAACTTATAAAAATTAGTTAAGTACATTGTTAAATATACACATTATTAAATTAAATAAGGTACACAAATTGCATAAAAATAACGATTAAGCGAATTATATATATTCTCAATTCGCCAGTAAATTAAAAAAAATAAAATGAAATATATTTTAGTAAAAACTAAGCAAAACAAAAAAATAATAAAAGAAATAATAATAACGCCAACGCAGCTTCATATAAAAACGCTGACATTTAAAAAAATTTTAAACGCAAGAAATTATCCATCTTAAAATAGAATGAAAATAGAAATTGTTGAAAAAAAAAAAACGATCATACTATGCACCGTTCGCACAACACAAAATTTATTAACTTAATTAAAGTGGGAATATTTTCTCAAAAATGTTTCAATATTTTTGATAATTTTAGTAATTTGAGTAAAAATTAAAAAGAAAAATATTTCATAAAATTTCAGTTTTTTTTTTTTTTTTTAATTTATGACAAATGTGTTAATTTGTTAATAAAGTTTAAATAACGTTTAAATTAAACTATGGCTAAACTGATATCAAATGCGACAGTTAATGGGAAATTATTTCTTCAACTCATACAATATTCATTAAAAAATTTTCCTTTAAATTGTCACACACTTTTATATAGAACTTTACATCGGCACATAAATCTCGACATTCTACATTTTTGTTGGTTTTAGTTTGAGATATTTGCCCAAGCAAACATGTGTGACAAAAACAACACGACTTAAAGTTATCAGGCTCGATCATACATTTCGTATATATTTAACAGTAATTCTTTATAACGGACAGCAGATTTTAATAGAAAATTACTTCTATTGTAAGAATAAGTCTTAGCAACTTGCACAAGAGAAAATGTCTCTGTAACTGAGACACAAATTTACTATAGAAAATGCCCCAGTAACACAAAATTAATCAACAACTGAGACACAAATTTATTATAGAAAATGTCTCAGAAACTGAGACACAAATTTGCTATAGAAAATGTCTTAATAACTCAGACACAAAATGTCTTAGCAACTGAGACACATATTTGCTATAGAAAATGTCTGAGTAATTGAGACACAAATTTACTATAGAAAATGCCTCAGTAACTGAGACACAAAATTGCTATAGAAATTTGCTCTGAATAATTGAGACACAAATTCACTATAGAAAATGTCTTAGTAACTCAGACACAAAATGTCTCAGCAACTGAGACACATATTTGCTATGGAAAAATGTGTGTAAAGATAAAATACGTATTTAACTAGCAGAGACAAAAACCATTTTTTTTTATTGAAAACATATATCATGCGATAAAAAAATTTTCCCATACATTTAGTACGTATTCTGCACAGATTTTCGGACTTTTTAAGAAATATTGTTACTGTTTCCAAACCCTTCCTTCTCAGGGAATCAAACCGGTACGATTAGGAAGATAATAGAACATACTAACAAACTGTGTTCACACTTTTTTCCAAAAGTATTTGTGAACATTTTTATAACATTTTGAAAATGTGACTTAGTGAAAATTTCTAGTATATGAGTTCCTATATCTTCCTCATAGTACCGGTTTGATTCCCTGAGATGGAAGGGTTTGGACACAGTGGCTATTTCCGTCAAAGAACTCATATACTAGAAATTTTCACTAAGTCACATTTTCAAGTTGTTATAAAAATGTTCACAAATAATTTTGGGAAAAAGTGTGAACACAGTTTGTTAGTATGATCTATTATCTTCCTAATCGTACCGGTTTGATTCCCTGAGAAGGAAGGGTTAGGAAACAGTAACAATATTTCGTAAAAAATTCCGAAAATCTGTGCAGAATACGTACTAAATGTATGGGAAAACTTTTTTATCGCATGATATATTTTTTCAATAAAAAAAATATGGGTTTTGTCTCTGCTAGTTAAATACGTATTTATCTTCACACAAATTATAGAAAATATCTCAGTAATTGAAACACAAATTTACTATAGAAAATGTCTCAGTAACTGAAACATAAATTTGCTATAAAAGATGTCTCAGCAACTGAGACACAAATTTACTATAAAAAATATCTCGGTAAATGAGACAAGTTTGCTAGAGAAACGCCTTAATATTTAAGACAATTTTTCTTGAATAAATTTAAATAAATATAACCAGTTTGTAAAAGACAACAAATTAATAAGTTAATATTGTTGGGGATAAATTATTAGAAACTAAGAAAAGTTTTCTTTAAAAATTTTTCAGTAATCGAAAAAGTTTTGTTTTAATACTAAGACAACATTTCTCTGCAGTTGAGATAATTTTCACAAGACGTCTTAGTAATTGAAAATTGGTTTCTTTAGAAATATTTTTCAATTAATTGGGATATGTGTTTTCATATATATTTCTCTCAGTAATTGGGACAAGTTTTATTCGAATTTTTTTTTTTTCTTAGAAATTTCTCTATACAAAATGTGTCAGTAGTTGACAGACTTTTTATAAACTGATTTTAATTTTGTTAAGAGAATGATTTAAAATATACTATACTTCAAATCTATTTATTTATTAAATAAAAGTCTAAAATGAATTCCTTTTTTGATCTATTCTGTTGTTGGCAATGTAAACAATAGTTGATATGGAAAGTAGGCCAAGGTCAATTCACACCATTAACAAGTATTTTAAATATTAAATTTAATTGTTGAAGCGAAATAAAAATTTTAAACTGAAAGCAGGTAAAGTTTTTCGAAAATGAAAATTAAAAGAAAGAATAGTAACTATTAAGTAAAATTTTTTTAAAATTAAAAAAAAAAAGTTTCTTTAAACTAATATTGTGTTTGTGTGCCTGCGATTGTGCTATAAACGTTTGCTTGCTTTTGTTTTATTATCTATACAACAGCTAATAATTAAATAAAACTAAATCATATGAGATAACATGCAACGGCTAACATCTCGATTAGCACGATGTAAGTGACCTTGATAGTGTTGTTGCTGGTGAAAAACATGTTGTTGGTGTGTCTCATCATCTTGCTGTAGCTGCGATGATGATTGCATTTGTTGCTGGCTGTGCTGTTGTTGATGGTGGTGAGCAGATAAATTTTGTAATTGTGGCTTTAATTTTTGTTCATATTTCTCAATATTATTATTATTGTTTTCAAACATTGCCACATCTACCTCTAGCTGCTGATTTTGTTGTTGCTGTTGTAAGCCTTCTTCTGTGTCCATTAGACAAGATTGTGTAGCAATTTGTGTGGAAGGTAACTGAAAGAAATCTGCAAATAAAATTAAGTTTGTGTTAAAAAAAATATACATACAAATGTACAACTAAATATTCATCATTAATTTAATTTAAGTTTGTAAAACTTTATGTAGATTTTCTCATGTTCATTTGTTATTAAAACATTTAATTGTGTATAATTTTTAATGAAAATTTGCCAATAAAAGCAAAAATATAAAACGTAAGCGTCAAAACGTTGTCATTAACGTTGCTGCTGCGCTTACGTGCCTCATGACCTACTTTAAACAAAAATAGTTTAATTACTATGAAAATATAAGGTATGTAAGTATGTATATAAGTATAAATACACTTAAACAAAAGTTGAGGTCAACTATTTATTGTTGTATGTACAGATAAATTTAAAATTATCTAGCAGAGAAATAATAACAGAGACCATTTTTTAACATCGTTTGCAATCAACAGAACAGAACACTGTTAATCGCTTAACAGTCAACTAAATTTGAAATTACTTTATTCGCGAGCTACATCACTACAGTATACACTACCTAAAAATTGTGCCAGGGAATGCAAAACGAATCTAAAGTCATTCGACTCCTTTTGTAAACTTATCTATGTGTATACATACATATGCGACCGCATAAATAGAAAAGTAAAAGTGAATTTTATAGATTACCCTTTTTCATCGTTTTTTTTTTAAGAGTGTAAATGCTGTTAACATACCTGTTATAACTCCGAAATTACCGATTATGACCGGTTCTCAAGCGTTTTTTTCCGGTACTTAAATTACATAATGAAAAACCAATTTTTCGACCTTATAAAACATTTTAGGGGAGGATCTGGGCCACTTCCATTCTATTTCTAACAAAATTTTACCCCAATTACAAAAAAAAAAGTTGGCTAATCCTTTAAGTAAAAAAACTTTAAGGACTTGAAAAATTTTACCCCACAAAATAAATTTTACCCCACAAAAAAAAATCGGCCAACCTACCCTTAGATCCTTTACTCTGTGGGCGGTAAGCTAGTAACAGTTTGTTACTAGCCATGACATGGGTAAAAATAGGTTATGTAGTTTTTTTCGTCGTGGTATTTCCATACAAAATATAAAATATTTATCATCATGTTACTTGGGAACTGTAATCGGTAGAATATTGAAATTTTGTGCATATAACTGTTATTAATATGCGTATTGTAGCGATAAAATGGCTGGATTGGAATAGTGGGCGTGGTACCTCCCATACAAAGTACCTAGAGAATTATAATAGGTAGACTCTTGAAATTTAGTACAAGTAACCGTCATATTAATTTCCATAGTCTACCAAAAAAAAAGGTAACAGGGACATGGTACACATAACGAAAAACTATTACCATGTGCCTGGGGAACTGTAATACGTAGGGTATTGGATTTTGCACGAATAACTCTCAAGAATGTGCATAATCAAGCAAAAAAATGGTTGGATTGCAACAGCTTAGCTTAGATTACAAACTTCTACTGTACACGTCGGTCCTCAAAAAAATAAGGTGTTATGAAGTTCAATTATAGTGCACTGCCTAAGCTAGCAATGCAGAAACAATTTATAGACGCCAAAATAAGATTCTACGAATGATCACAGTTGGTACCTGTTATATAAAAAAAAACTCGAGCATTTTCGAAACATGGGTAACGTATTTAAAAAACTTGAAAATCCTCTGGCCCACGTAAGACCTTAAATGATCGTGGTGACATTCGACTCTAAGAAGAAGAGATGGACGTTGCTTTTTTTGGCCGTACGTAAAAGGGATAAACCGCAAATGATAACAGCAATTTGCCATTCATCTCTACGAAGCCGAATGACTTTGTTTCGATATTAAATTTTTTATTTAAGTGATCAGTTACTCATATTAGTTGGCTAGTTTTTTTAGCATCCCCAATTAATACTGTTTTCCTGAACCCTAAATACAAAAGGTTCACAACTCAAAATTTTCCAAAACCTATTGTTTTCCATAAATTAATTCAGAGTACATATCTCTAACTACTGGAAAAATTTCTTTCACATCACTATCTTCTTTAGCTGGAAAAATACAGTTATGTCAATTTTTATGTTGAATATGTTGCTTCTGCACATAAAGTTTTTTGTCTCTCCTGAAAATTTTAGTATTTAGCACCCTTTTGTATTTAGGGTGCGATATAAATACATGCATACATACACATACATATTTCTTTAAGTGTATAAACTATTGATGTTGCTTATCTATAATGTAATATAGAGTTTCAAAAAACAAAACGGATAGATTTTCGAAAAAAAACATCTTTTCCCAGTAGACAAAACTTTTGAATGAAAAAAAATTATTATTAAAGTGGTTATTCTATTGAGGCGCGGGTATCTCTTGATTGATACACCATTTAACGTTTGGCAATAAAACTTCAGTCGAGAGAAACAAACAGCTAATATCTGAACGTCTCCGAAACGCCATATTTGTTAAACATCATTCTTAAGACTATGCAAGTGACTGCATCGGAAACATAAATCCTCGCCATAAAAACAACTTGGCCTTTCGCAGAAATCAAAACTGAATAATAGTTATGTGAATTAATAGTGGTAACTATAGGACCACAATCAACCTTTGCCTGTACCTATTAAAAAACTCTTTATAAGAATGAAAAAAATTAACGTGTTTATTTGTTGCTTTTTTGCTGCGACATACATACATTCAACTGAAGCTAACTGAAGCCGGTATTACTTGCTGGGTCGACAAAATTGTTGCACACAAATTTAGTAATGTGCAAACAAAAATATAAAAAACAGAGACACAATTACAAAAAACAAATAAAAACTATGTCTTTTTTTCATTTGAAATTCAGAATTTAATTATAATATAATTTTCCGTTTAAATAAAATACAAAAAATAATGAAAATAAAAACTATCAAAAAAATTTTAAAGTTCTTTAAAATATCACCCTTTCACCCAAAAATTAAATTATAAACAATACATCTCTATTCAAACAAATATTTTTTAATTTGGCCTAAGTTCAACCCAGATCTACTTCGGCGATTAATTATTAATTTATTTTAAGAGTTTTTAACTAAAAATCGCAAAGAAGAAAACAATTCGACTATTGAGTTATTTTTATACCCTTCACTACAGGTGAATAAATAATAAACAGTTGCATGAGCAATATCATCTAATGGGTGTGCTCATGAGCAAGTGGTCATACTCGAATACAAACTAGCTTACTGAACACATGTCTACTCATATCATCATATTAGTGAGCAGACCTCTGTTCGTTTCATAATCGCAATGAGCTGACGGAGTAAAACGAACTTTCTGTACTGCGTGTTTACTTGTGTCATGTTCGAAACACTCAGTGTATTTTGTTCAGTAGTTGCGTAGAACTTCAGGAGCCTCTTCACCGCATTCGATATCAAGTAAACTATCGTATCGAATAACAAATTCGATACGAGTCGAGTAAGCTAATTATGCCATTCGATATGTATCAAATCGTTATTTATATCAAATTGTAATATATTAATAATAAGTCAAGAAGTGAAAAAGAAAACACGGTTTAAAAACATTTCCTTTCGAATGAAATCACGATTCTTTTTATTCGATATCGAGTGCCATGGTTGTTGGTTGTTTTATTTTTTAACAAAGGAAGACCTTTAAATGAATTTAGGTAATGTTGTTAAAAAATTCTGTGTTTATAATTTGTACACTCGAACTGTGTTCGTGTTTGACTCAAAGCATAAAAGTGCTTGAACTCGCCCAAGGCCATTGTTATTATGTTCAACATTTACTCATACTTCTTCATACATGCTTATGAAAACTCTGCAAGCTTATCGCATGTAGCTCGCTGGTATTTACTGTTTATAATGTCCATTCATCGTTACTCGTGTGCAATGAACAGACATAAATTTAATGAAATATTATAATGAGCGTCATATGAGCTTCGGTGTTTGTACTCATGCTTTAATATATAAGTTGTCCTTCATTTTGTAAATTCTAATAAGAAAAAGGTTTGTTGGTTGCCGTTGCTGTCGAACCGGTGCCCAATCTTAACGAGCTTAACGTCGTTATTTATGGTGATCTTCTTATTTATTGAACTTGCGACTAGCGTTGTTGGTGCTACACTAACATACATAGCAATATGCCAAAAAAAATATTCTTTATAATTTTCAGACTATGAATGCCGAATGATTTTTATTGCTTCGGGGGTAGAGTCAGCTACCTTAATTGGTAATTAAAGTGTCCCTCACTTGTCCTAAAACGGAAATTTAGGGTGTCCACTAAAACTTGGATTTTTTAACTTTTTATGAATTTAACGCAATATTTATGTTAACAGCTACAAAATCAATGTTTTTATTTTTTGCATAGTTAGTTTGAGTAGTTATCTTCCATCTACTATTATTATTGTTGCATATACATATAGGTACACTGAAAAAAAAGGGCAACAATAAAACTTGGAAGCAAGAAATACTACTGCTACATTTAACACGGCACAAATTGGGATAAATATTATGTCTTGCCATTCAACACAGTTATTAATGATTTCAAGTTCTAAAATTCTGCGGTGGTGCGTGACAATCGCATTTTTCGTTTACAAGAAAATTTGGAAAATGTTAAAAAAAGCGAAAAAATTGAAAAAATTTCACCTTCATTCACATATAACTTTTGAAGTAGGAATGTAATCTTCAAGCACCACCGCAAAATTTTAGATATTATAGTTGTCAACAACTACGAATTTCAAGGCATAATATTCAGTCTAATTTGTGCCGTACAAAAAACATTAAAGCCTATTCGGAAAATTTTATTCATTCATTCATAGTTTAAGTTTTTACATTTATAATGTTATTGTTTTTTATTGTTTTACTTTGTATCAATGTTTTTGTTTAGAACACTTTTTACTGATTTACTGTTACTTAATCTGTTAATATATACGAATAATTGATAGGAGCATCTCTCTTAGTGCTATCAATAATATGTCCGTTTGTGTACTTTTTCGGTTTGGTAGCTGAGTAAATTGCATTACATTTAAATTACAATTACAGGTAATGTGTAATTGAAAACTTTCAATTACTAATTACAAGTAGTTGTAATTACAATTACAAAATTTTAATGTAATTTCCAATTACTATTACATGTAATTAGTAATTGCATGTGTAATTAATTACAAAATGTAATTGATATCCCCCAAGTTTGGTATAATGAACAAATTACTCTCATAAAAAACTTTTGTATAAAATAGTACGTAAAAAGTCAGATCATCTTACTTTCAAGGATGTCCAGTATCAAATATTTGAATATTTAGAGTTCAAAGATATAAAAAAACATGGTTCTTGAATTTAGTTCCCCACAAATTTCAATTTGCTTTTAAAACAGACAAACTTGATTTGCTTACTGCAAATTTGAAAAAATATGTTGACATTTTCCAAACAGTTTTAGCGGCTACGAAAGATTCAATGTTAAAAAGATATATCGATAGACCTGTAGATGTATACTCATTCCACAGTAATGTCAATGTGGGGAGAGTGTTTGCGAAGGCGGAGAGGAACGAGGATATGGCACCTCATAAAGAAATATACACCAGATGTCAGCAAGTAAAGGCCCGGCAAAACAAATGCATTCACTTCCTTTTCGACATTCTGCAATTCCATCCAACGAAGTAAGATATGGAAAATGGTGTAAAAATAATGAAAAAGGTTTTTCAGGAAAATAAAAAATAGAATACTGAGGAACGAAAAAGGAAAGTAAAGTCCTATTTCTAAATTTGATTCATATGGATGAGCCTATGGAATTATTTAATTTATTACATGAACTACCTTATGTCGATGTACAGAATAATCGGATAAAAATTCTTAAAAAGCAAATAAACATTTTGAGAGGTTTAAATTATAAATATCACGGTAAAAATTTGAATTTAGAGTCTCCTCAACTCAAAGAAAAACTAAAGAAATTACACTCTTATGTAGACCTCTGAAAATTTATATAATAAAATTTTAATTATTATTATTATTAAAATAACTTGATGTTTTTAAAAGTATAAATAATAAAGATTCTCCGAAAAACATTTCTATTAAAATAACTGAAATTTTATTCGGAAAATTAAAAATGTCGTTACGTACAAAATTTTAATTTACATAAATATTTTAAAATTTTATAATTAAGTTTTAACGCTCTAGGTCTTTTTTATAAAAATATTGTAATTTATTTATATTTTTATAATCGATATTTCGCTACACCATTGGGTAGCATCGTCAGGAATTAAAAATAGTTATATAATATTTAATATTTTCATTCAATTAATATTTAATATTTTCATTCAATTAAATATTATATAACTATTTTTAATTCCTGACGATGCTACCCAATGGTGTAGCGAAATATCGATTATAAAAATAAAAATAAATTACAAAATTTTTATAAAAAAGACCTAGAGCGTTAAAACTTAATTATAAAATTATTCAAAAGGTCAAAAATTACAATAATTGTATTATAAATATCTTCTCTTTCTCATTCGGTTATTTTTCAACCGATTTTCAAAAAAATCGTTTTGATGAAAATATATTGAAATTACCTTTCAAATTGCTGAATATAGTTGGAACAAATTATTACCGCTAGATGGCCCAAAACTCATTTTTATTGAAAAATGTACCAAAACACCCTGTATTTGCAAACACTGAGTTCATATATTCAGCAAAGGATTTTGTACAAATTTGCCAAACATTATTTGGTCGAATTCTGGAAATTTAAATGTCATAATTTTGATTTTCTTCAATAACCTAAAAATAACGGTAATTTTGTAAATAACGGAATTATGAAAAAGTCAGAGAACAAAAGTTGCTACTAAAGCCCTAAAGAACTATTTTCAACAATAAAAAAATTCTTTTTCGCTTTCGATTTTGGCATAAGGCTAAACATACAAAAATAATATTTTTTTAGTATTTTTTTTTTGTCTAAAAAATTGTTTTAAACATTTTTTCTATTTTATTATTATTTATATAATCTTTGTAATAGTTTAGTAATCTATTATAATTTTACTAATGAAGTTGAAAATCATAAGAGTAAAAAAAGAAGATGAAATTTTGTAAAATTAGGAAACATAACAAATTAAAGCAATATCTCACATTACTATGATGAAGTATATAAGTTTCGGCATGGTAGAGTATAGCACTCTTACTTGTTTTTTATTTTAGTTGTATTACAAATGTTTTATGCTCAGCTAAGAAAAAAATATACATTGAAATTGCAATTTATTTACACATAAAACTTAAACTTGGCAAAATGCTGTTAAAAGTTTCCAAAATGTGTGTTTTATGGTATGAGTGGATAAAAAATAATTATTTATAACTTCCGGTTTAGCTTCTGAAATTGATTTTACAGATAAAGAAGGTATAAAGGAACACTTTTTCTTTAATTTCATAACTTTTTTTGATTTATGACTGATCTATGATGCATCTATATGTATTTCAACAACTACCAATGTAAGTTTCACCGATTATCAAATTTGCTTGTATATAAATGCTGATATGTTTAAATAAATTGCATTTTAAATAAAGAAAAACATTAAAAAAATACTTGTTTTAATACTTGATTATTTGTTTGTTTATTTGTTTAAATTTTAAGTTACTCCTTAGTATTTGATTATAAACAATATGGAATAAAAAAAAATCAGCCAAGTGCGAGTTAGAGTCACACACGTAGGGTTCCGCATTATTTTCAGTACAACTGTAAAAATTCAAGTTGTTAATTTTCTCATGTCTTATGGGATACCGTTTAATTTTTTTTATTTATTTTTTTTATACTAGAGCATAGTACTATATATCCTGTGTAAATATCAAGTGTCTACCTATAACGTTTAGAAGAAAAGGCCAAATTCCTCAAATTCGCGACATTTTGGAATCACCTTTTTATTTTTATTACATTTATTTTCATTACTTGTTGTTACAGTAGATATTGTAAAATATAATACATGTGTGTAAATTTTACGCGTCAGCCTATCACTCTTTAAATATAATGTTATATGTGCAAAATCGTGTCATTATCGAAACACCATTTAATTTTTGGTTTTATTATTTTTTCATATTATGCATATATCAAGAATATATGTATCAAGAGTCTACCTATTACGATTAAAAAATTAAGTGACTATAAGTGAAAAACATGTCACTGTTGGCACAGCCTTTAATTTGTAGTTATTTTCATAGCGGCCGTGGCGGTTCAAAAAATCAGGCCATATAAATGCAAATCACGTCACTCTTTAATTTTTACAATTTGTTATAGACGCCATAATATATCATGTGTAAAAAACTTCAATAGTCTACCTATTATCGTTCAAAACTTAGTCCATATACATGCAAATCACGTTACTATCGGAACACCCTTTAATTTTGTATACTTGTTTATAAAGCGAACATAGTTTAATTAACTGTCTGCAATTTTAAGTGGTTGCCTCCTACAAATCAAGAAATAAAGACATAAACGCAAATAACATGTAACTTTCGGAACATCCTATAAGTTTTAGTATTTGTTGCTATAGCAGCCACAGTTATACACCATCTGTGAAAATTTCAATAGTCTACCTATTAATTATAGTTCAAAACTTAGGCCATATACATGGAAATCACGTTACTATCGGAACACCCTTTAAATTTTAGGTTTAATCTTTTATACTTCTTTGTATAGCGAACCACTAAGTTTTAATTACTGTTTGTAAATTTCAAGTGTATGCCTCCTACAGTTCAAGAAATGAACACATATACGTGATTAACAAATCTCTATCGGGACACCTTATACGTTTAAGTATTTGTTGCTATAGCGGCAATAGTTATACATTTTCTGTGAAAATTTCAAGAGTCTACCTATTACGGTTCCAGAGATAAAAAGCGCTGACAGACCGACAGACAGACATTGTAGCGAAGACAATAAGGGTACGATTTTACCCTTTGCACGGAACCTTAAAATGGATCTACTCCGAAATTAAAATATATAAAAATACAGTTACGAAACTGTTTAACAGGATTTTTTACATTTTTAATCTATACATATAATAAAACTGTAACAGGAACATTTCTGTATATGAAATATTTTTTTAAAATTTTGTTGCTGGTGCAGATAGTAATCGAAATGGAATACGAAACGACAATTTTTGGAATTTTAGTATATCGGTCTGTCTGTCTGTCGGTTCGTTTGTCTGTCTGTGTTCGCATCATGTAAAAACTATTGGATGAATTAATAACATTTTGTAAGGGGGTACCTTATTATCTCGGGTCAAATATTGGATACTTTCTCGTTTTATATATCTCAAGGGAAAATATTTCAAAAGTAGTGAAAGCACGAATTTTTACCAATTTGGCAGAACCTTTTGTTTTTAAAATTGGAATATTTGAAATACTATTTAAAAAACTCTATAATAATCTTAGAATTATATATAAATTTTAGAATATTTGTTCCTGAGTAAGAACAAACTGCAGACTTAAAATTTGGTGTGGTTACTTTCAAAGTAAAATCGAACCAAATATTGTGAGGACGCCAACGATGTGGCGGGCACAGCTAGTATTTTATAAATTTAAACATAATTGTATAAATTAAAAAAAAAAACTTTAAAATTACGATTTCTTATTTATTTATTAATTTCCATTTATCACAAAATTTCCAATGAAAATGTTTGGCATTTAACCAAAAAATTATTGCAATTTTCATTTGAATTGCACAATAAATTTTAAATATTTTTATAAAATGTGCTTACGTACACAATTTTCATTAACAATCGCGTTAATAATACAAGCTAAAACTAAAAAGATACTTTGTATATTTCTTTTAATACAGGAAAAATTATTATATACTAGGTCGTCAGTTGAACTAAACACTCAACTGAGCTGATCAACACACATAGCTCATATTAGCTGCTTAGTTTAATTCAGTTCAGTACATTAGTTAACTTCAGCTCGATAGTTCAATCAGCTCCTAAGATCAGTTCAGCTCTTTAGTTCATTTCAGTTCATAGTTCACTTCAGCTCGCTAGTTCAATCAGCTCCTCAGTTCAGTTTCGCTCCTTAGTTCAGCTTATTAGTTCACTTCAGCTCAATAGTTCAATTTAGCTCATTAGCTCCCTTCAGCTCATTAGTTTACTTCAGATCATTAGTTTATATTACTTTTTAGTTGATGTATATACATATGTATGTATAAACAGAGTTTGAAAATAAGATAAACCGCAAAATTGTTTTGTTTTAGATACGCGATTCCATGTTAGTTACCTGTTTTTAATTTATATTATTCTGGCGTTCCAGCAATTTGATTGATAATGCTTAAACCATTACAGGAGACAGTCAAAACTAATCTCAGAAATGAGATTAATTTTTTAGGGTCCGTAACCAAAGGACAAAGGGTATCAACGTTTTCGCTACAATGTCTGTTTATTTTTCGTCGCCTTCTATCTCTGGAACTGTAATAGATACGGCGGCTATAACAACAAATACTACAAATTAAAGGGTATTCCGATAGTGACGTGATTTTAACATATATGTCCTTATTTTTTAACCGTAGTAGGAAGACTCATGACTCCAGACTCATTTAAAGCTGTGTTCGCTCTAAAAACAAGTATAACAAATAAAACTAAAAATTAAAGGGTGTTCCGACATTGACGTTATTTGCATGATTTGGTGAACCATAATAGGTAGATTCTTGAGATTTTCACAAAAGGTGTATTACTCTGACAACTGTAACAATTACTAAAAATTAAAGGGTGTCCCGACAGTGATGTGATTTATATATGTCCATATTTTTGAACCGTAATAGCCAGACTCTTGACTCCAGACTCATTTAAACTGTCGGAGCTACCTTTAGTTTTAAGGTTTCCATACCCAAAGGGTAAAAATGTAACCCTTTTGTTTTCGCTACAATGTCTGTCCGTCTGTTCACCCGTCTGTCAGTGCTTTTTATCACTGGAACCGCAATAGCTAAACTCTTGAAATTTTCATAGAAGATGTATAACTATTGCCGCTATAGCAACAAATACTACAACTTATAGGGTGTTCCGATATAAACGTGTTATCGACGTATATGTGTTTATTTCTTAAACTGTATAAGGCATACACTTAAAATTTACAAACAGTAATTTAAACCTAAAAATTAAAAGGTGTTCCAATAGTGACGCAATTTGCATGTATATGGTCTAAATTTTGAACGATAATAGGTAGACTGTTGAAATTTTTACAGGCGTATTACTATGGCCACTTCAACAAATAGTAAAAATTAAAGGGTGTTCCGACAGTAAAGTGATTTGCATGAATATGGCCTAATTTTTGAACCATAAAAGATAAGAGTCTTGAAATTTTCACAGATGGTATATTATGGCCTCTATAACAAATTGTAAAAATTAAAGAGTTTTCCGATAGTGATGTGATTTGCATTTATATGGCCTGATTTTAACTATAATAGGTAGACTCTTGAAAGTTTCACAAATAGTAAAAATTAAAGGGTATTCCGACAGTGTCGTGTTTTTCACGTACATATATTGCCTTAGTTTTTGAATCGTAATATGATATATTCATAAAAAGGGAGTTGCTATGGCCTATATAACAAATAATAAAATTAAAGGGTGTTCCGAAAGTGACATGATTTGGACGTATATTGCCTTATTTTAAAACAGTAATAGGTAGACTCTTTAAATTTTTACAGTAGATGTGTTGCCGTTATATTGGCTTATTTTTTGAACCGTAATAGGAAGTCCTTATATTTGAACATTAATAGGCTGACACTTAAAATTGCACAGATTATATTTAACAATATCTACTGTAATAACAAGTAACAGAAATATATTTAATAAAAATAAAAGGGTGTTCCCTAGATGTCGCGAAGTTGAGAAATTTTACCTTCAGTTCTGAACGTTATAGACAGACTCTTGATATTTACACGAATATATAGAACTATGCTCTAGTAAAAAAAAAATAATTAAATATTAAAGGGTGCCCCATAAGACGTGAAAAACGTAACAACTTGTATTTTTTAAGCTGTACTGAACATAGTACGGAACGTGTGAGTCTGACTCGCACTTGACTGATTTATTTGTTTTCTTTGTTATACTCGTTTTTATAGCAAATCTAAAAGCCGCAGAAAAGAGAATAAACTGAGGTACAAGGGAAACCGGAAACTTGAATGCATATTAGTTTAACTGGTGCAGGACTGAACGAAATCGAACATCGATATCCTGCTGAAAAAAAGCGGAGCCTGGAAGCAGGCGAACAAGATGACGGTTTAAGGCCGAGCAGGGAACCACCCCGAAGTAATGCGCAAGCAGTCCCGGGGTGGATATCATTGCCAAAATCTGACAAGGGGATTTTTTAATCGGTACTCCACACTTGTGGCAAGCGCGACACACCCATGTATGGTGACTACCATGTGTGCAGTGCGTAAATGCATTTTTACCCGCTTACCGCAAACAAAATAGTGAATACAGCTTTAAATTAAATACAGCTTGAAATTTTTATTAGAAGGTGTATTACTATGGCAACTATTACTGAGCAAATTAACAAAAAAAACCGTATTCAGTAAAGTGATCTGAACTAAAAAAATCGTTTACCTTTATCTTTAGTTTCAGCAGGCCACAATGTTCCATAATGACCATACTTTCAGTGGCCTTAGTTTTGAACTACAATAGGAAGACGCCTTTAAAATTTTCATACATGGTGTATAACTAAGGCAGCTATAACAACAATTAAAATCAAAAGGTGTTCCAATAGTGACTTCATTTTCACGCCTAAAGTCTGTTTTACGGTTAAAAAACCCGTAACAAACAGGCATGACAAATTTACTCTGCTCACTATAGTAAAAAGTATAGGAAATTGTTAAATTTAAAGGGTGTCCCCATAGAACACGTAATATTATTTATTTATTTATTTATTTACAAGTTTTAGATACATAATTAATTATGTAAATAAAAGGTAAAAAAGGGGTACTAACAACACGTAATAGTGAGGTATACGTGTTTATATTTTGAACCGTAACAGGATTTTTGTGAATGCTCAAAAAAGCTGTTTGGACTCGATTGCTAGTTGGCATATCCGAAGTATATAAAATGGGTCCGGTCTCAAACTTGTGGAACTCTGGCTTTATTTAGCTGAGGAGAGCTCAAATAGTCAGTTAAGTAGCTTTCTTACAGCTTATAGAAGTTTTCAGACAAGTTCAGCATTAACATACATATATGTACATATATAAACCTTATTGCCATATCTTATCGAATGCTTGAGAAATGTCGATGAAATAAGCAGAGCAGTATTTTTTTGTTTGAAAGGCCTTTTTAACTACATTTACTAATCTGCTTGTTTTTTCAATTGTACTATTTATTAGTTAAAATTCTGTAATAATTGTAGCCTTTTTCTGAAGCAGAATGAATGGATGGTTCGGAATACATTCTTTTTCGTTTTACTGGGTAATTGTGATATTTAATGCATAATTTTGCCTAATGAGATGTCGCTTTATTATAATTTTTAGGTTTAATTAGTTTAAAACGCTCTGTATCTATTCGTAATAAAAATATTTTTGAATTAATGTTCTTTTTTGTTAACAACCGATAAAAGCTTGTTTAATTTGTTTTCCTTAATTTATTTGTATGAAATTAAAACTCAAACACTGAGACTACCGTTGAAAATATATTTTATTTTCAATTAAATGCATTAATGCATTGTGAAATTTTTAAAATTTTTAGTAATTAAATGTTTAAAATATAAGGAAATCAAAACGTGATGACAAATATAAAATTTTTTGTTTTATTAATATGAGTGGGTGCGGAAATTTTCCTTATAAAATAATATTTTTCATAAAAATAAATTATTATGAGAAAGTTAAACCAAAATACAGTAAACTCCCGATTATCCGTGGAATTGACTAGTGCGGATATTGCGGATCGCGGTAAACAATGGCTGAAGGTACAAAAAAAAACACACAAGTGCTTTAAATCAGTTTTCAGTTATCAGTTATTTTATTATTTATGATGGCCTTTGTTATATTTTACATAAAACGTTTTACTGTAGGCACCGCGGATAATCGAGAGTTTACTGTATTGACAAAAAAAAAATAACACTGATGAAAAGGTAACCAGGTATAATAAGCTTAAGCAAATATAATACTTATAAGTCAGAAAAGTTTGTTTTTTTAGAGCAAGGACTTTTGGATTAAGATTAATAATGTACGACAGAGCCCTCAGATCTTTTTATTTTTGTAAACGGGACCAATTCATTATATATACGTGTTGGGATTTTTGTAAAGTTGTACTAAATTTGGTACAATCGACACATCCGTGCTACACTGGTACACTTAATGTTTTTTGTTTTTTTTTTTGGTACAATTTCGTATAAAATTTATTCAAACAATTCTTTTATATAAACAAAAAATTTATTTTTTACATTTCTAATTTCATAGTTCTCCAACCCTGTCTAGAACTGACTAATCAGTTTTCGGCATTATTTGGTTGATATATTTTTTCATTCTTTCTAGTGAGAAATAGTAAGGTCTTATTGTTCTTCCAAATAGCTCCAGACATACTTAATGGGATTAAGATCCGTTGACTTTGGTGAAGTTTCAAGTACACTGTAAATGGCCATATGTAAAGGACTAGTCTGTTTAATCTAAAATTAGAGCTTCACTTACCAGTAGTGGCGCTATTGAGAACCTTACACCATCAAATTTTTTTAGGGTTATCAGTTCTTACATCGTCTTAAGATCTATTTAATATTAGTACATTTTTCAGTTTTTTTGTAGTTAGTGAGAAAATTTATGATATTGTGGGAAAATTTCGAAATAATATCTTTCCTGAGTTAACCACTAGGCTATTTTCAATTTAAAAACTTAAAAATTATTGCATTTTAGTGTAGTTTAGCCTAAAAAGGGCGATTTTTTTAAATTATTTTAGGAATTGCGGGATTTCCTTTACCTTAATCATAATAATATGTATATAAGCTTTGATTTTCATTGACTAATATCCACAGAAAAGAAATTCAAGGAATCAAGGTCAATTATCAACACTTTAAATACCCTAGTATTAAAGTTTTTTTTTTTTACTGTCGGGTTACTGTATGTACATATCGCTGCTTTATTGCAACGTAGTCATATCTCGAAAAATGAAACATTTTAAGTTACTTAAGCAAAATTATTCCTTGATAGATTTTTTATATGTAAAAAAATTTTGCCTTATATCTCAATCTGAACCGATATTATAGCGAATATATATTACGCAATGAGATAGCAGTGTTTAGACTTTTAAAACTTAAATTGCGTTTTGCTAAGTTTGATTTTTTTGAGATATGACTACGTTGCAATAAAGGAGCGATATGTTTTTCTTGTGTTTTACTTAATGTCAAATGTTGGTACGATTGATGCTGATTTGGCACAATTTTATTACTGGGACGGTACAATTTATATATTGTCAGATCCCAACACTGATTTATATATGTGTCAGAAACAAATTTGTAAAATTTAACTATTTTTATTTCTTTAGTCTAAAATAGTGTTTTTTGGTTGTATTAAGATTTATAAAACTACGGCCACAAGGCATTTAACTTTTCTGACAGTCTCTCTTATATCTTTACTAAAACTAGAAAACTAGTTTTAGAAATTTTAGTAAATACATACCTACATACGTATAGGTATAAAATTTTCTATGAAAAAAAGTTTTGAGGCACATAACTCGGAAAATATGGACAATTCTCTATAGGTAGGTAACTCTGGATACCTACATTTCTTGTGAATGGTGTAACTTCTGTAAAAATTTGTAAGTTTCTAAATTTATTTTGAATGCTCGATTTACAGAACATAAATATGCTGTTAAATGTTTTAACAATTTTTTTATTCTATTTAACTTAATAAACTTAACAAAAAATCTAATTCAAAAACTGTTGTCTGTACCTAAGTTTGTACATTTCCGGTTTTTCAATTGCTTTGTTTTCATTTAGAAAGGGAAACCTGAGAAAAATAACAATAGTAAAAACAAGATTTCTTGTTTGCTTTTGTTAAAAATGTGTTTACTACTTAAATTCTTTTTTACCACTCACCATTACAATATTGCGCCGACAAATCATCATCGAAGCGGCAACGTTTAGCAGAAACCTCACAATTATTACTATAATAGTTTTTGTTGTTTGTGGCTGTACAATCGGAGACAACATCATCATTCATAACGAAAAAACGTTTTTTACATCGTGCGACGCTGACAGCATGAGCAGCTGCGCAAGCAGAGCTGCTAGTGTTAACTGCCGTAGCATGTGTTTCATGTGTAGCAGTTGCTGTTGTGAATGCATCATTCATGCCATTGACATCATTTGCTATAAATGTAAGATTATTGTTGTTGTTGCGGTTTATGTTGCTAACATTATTATTGTTGTTATTGTTTAACTCTGTCTCATGTGCTGCATTTACATAGGAGAATCCATAGTAGCCATTCGATGATAAATGGTTTAAACTTGAGTTTAATTGTGGAACAACACGTGGGTCAAAAGGATTTAAATGACGTGTGTGAGGATTGTTGGACTCAAAATCCAAAGACATGGATGAGCCGGAAGAGCCATCAGCAGCCCATAATTCAAAATTTGTTAAGACCATAGTTATTAATTTTTGTAAAAAAGTCGATAGGTAGTAAGTTAGTTGCTGCTTAAAGTTGTGTACTTTTGGGTATATGTATGTAGGTATAGTTGATTTGTGTTATTGCTTTATAATTCCGGCAGTTTTTTGTATATTGTATTATAGACTGTACTTTGATGGTTTTGTTACAAAATTCTGCATTCAAATGAAACGAAACAAGATATTAAAAATATATAAAGTTGAATATACATATGTATGTATGTAGGTATGTAGCTATACTATTTTTTCTTTGTGCTATTGTTTATACCCTGCCACCTCTTCTAATTTACCGACAATGAACAGAAAAATCAACACACTTTTTGCAAAAAGAAACACATTTAATTTACTCCCCCCTTCACACAACAACTTACTAATTGCAAAAATTTTGAAAAGCAATATACGGTTTTTTTTATTGTATTTGTATTTCTGCTTTTTGTTCTTGTATCTAATTAAGAACGAAAAATTTTAATTGATGTTTACTTTTTGCATGAGGAGTCTACTATATATTTTCTCAATGAAAAACAAGCTTGTTTGGCTTTAAATTTAGGTGACGTTGCTGTTAAAAATAAATTATTTTTTTTTTTAAACAAGCACAAATTTAGTTCTTTACAAAAAATCGCATTTATTTACTTTTATCTCGTTTTTTTTATTTGAAGCGTTGTGTAAAACCCGCGTTCCTTCCAAGTTATTGGTTTTTGTTTTGCTTCTTCTTTCGCCACACTGTTTGAATCTCTTTTTTACACTTTTTACCGTTTCCTTTTCAATTACTACAACCACACGCGTTCACGTTTGAAACACAACTGGCACAACTGATTTAAAACAGCAAAATAGCGCCGGTAGTGGAAAATTACCAATCAAACCAATGCATACCCTGCAAAAAACGAATAAATTTTTCGTGCAAACAAAATAGAGTGATAGAAATGTTTTGAACGCTTTAGAAAATTATAGATTTGTACTCTTATTAAACACATGAGATTCATTTCCTTTTAATTCATATTTATATTCGAATTAAAATAACTTCTTACTTTACATTTGGAAACAATCTGGAATTAAAAGTAGTGGAATCAGTAAATACAAGGCGAATTGCATTTACCAGGTGATAGCGATAGAACAGTCATTAATTTTTATTCTTTTTTTCTTTGCTGTGTTGGAATTGTATTATTTTACACCATAAATAGCCAACTCTCCAAATGTCAAAAACGTGTCTATAAATGTCCACACAAACGGGTACGATGTGAATTTAACACACATAGGGGAGTAATTTTGTTTTACATTAAGATACTATTACGTGATATATCTTTGCACTTTCCACATATGTAAATAATTTACAAGTATTGCACATAAAATTCATTTACAAATTAATGTGATTTAAAGTTTTTAACAAAAACTAAATTTCTTAGGTGAAATTTATTTCTTGACACTATTGTATTTTTTTTGTGTTTTAGGGATGAAAATGTTTAATACAAAATTATAAATTTTTAAAATTACTTTTCAATCTAACGTTTTTCGCACATAAATATATAAGCAAAAATAAAAAATTATATTAATAAATTAATTATTTAGGCTTAAGTTCTTATTTATAAAGAGATAAAGAAAAATTAGATACCAGCAAAGCAGAATGCATTTTCTAGACAGCTACGTCCGTCATCAGTACTCTTTGTATCAATCTACCCGGTAGCTTTAATTGTTAGACGCAATTTACATAGGACAGAAACAGGGCAGACATTTTTTGAATTCTCTTTTGCTCTTGCTTAAACAATTTACATTGGACATAAACAAGACAGACAGATTTTTGCACATTTTATTTTCTGTGTTATATTCTTTACATGTTTGTGTGTTTCAAAATCTGTGTGTTTAATATAAACTCATTAAAATGAGGCCGACTTGAGAAATATAAAGTGAAGCAACAAAGAAAAAAGCGAAAAGCAGAAAAGAGAAACGAAAAAATGTCCAGTACACTAGTCATGAAATACACACTCTACCTCTTCAACCCCTTGCCTACAAATCTCGTCTGTCTGCCCATTTTTCTGTCTAATGTAAATTGCGACTTATTAATTTTCTATAGAAAACTACCAGGTAGATTGATACAAAGAGTACTGATGACGGACGTTGCTGTCTAGAACTTAAGCCTAAATAATTAATTTATTAATTCAAGAATAGTTCAAATAAAATTCATATAAAAAATTATATTTTTATTAAAAAAAAAAGAAATACATATTTAATTTTAACATCTAAAATTGAATGTAAAAAAATATGTTTTATAATTAAGTTTTTGAAATATTAAAATGATTGAAAATTTTTTTTTTTTTCTTTTTGACAAAAAATTTTTTTAATTATTTTAATATTTTCATTCATTTAAATATTATAAAACTTTTTCCATTTCCTGATGATGCTACCCAATGGTGTAGCGAAATATCGAATATAAAAATAAAAGTAAATTGAAATATTTTTATAAAAAGACCTAGAGCGTAAAAACTTAATTATAAAATTATTAAAAAGTTCAAAATTATAATAATTGTTTAGTAAAAAAAATTGTTTTTTTTTTAAGATTTTATACAACTAAGTATGTGCAGTTTAGTTGCTGTGGGAATATTTTTTTAACCAACACCTATACAATTTTGCCTACCAATACATTCTTAGACTTAGGTTTTACACAAGGGACTTAGGTTTTTGATATTTCAGTTGTCCACACCTGATGATTTTATATCGTGATGAATTTATATCATCTCGTATAAACTTTATTTATTAATATTATATCGTTATGCTATAATCATCAGAGCTCTTCAACAGATAGTTATATTATGATATCAAACGTCATCTTATTGTATTTTTGACACTGACGTTTGGATTTTTTTATTGTAAAAAAGCGGCAACCGGAAAAAAGAAAATTTGTAATATTTTCACTAATTTTTTTAATAAAAAGCTAATTTTTTTAATATTGTGTCGCATGCAAAAAAAAGTACATTTTTTATTTCTTTTACTAATTTTCCAACATATTTCTGTCTATTTTTCATATATTGAGATATTTAAAGGTTTGCGTTTGAATCAGTTTAAAAATATTGGTCAACTTTAGTCAATTCGAGTGATCTTTTTTACACTATACACCTTTTAAATTATATTATGAAATAATAATAACTAAAATTACAACAAATAAAAACAGGAACAAATTTAAGTCCATATTTTTGAAGTTTCCCTTTTTTCCAAATAAAATAAAAAAAAATCTTAACCGCCGCTGTTCACTGTTTCGACTCGGCGTGTTCCTTTGCTTGATTTTAAATTTTATTTGAAGTGTAAAAATTATGTTACATTAGATTTTTTTAACAATCACAACAATTCTTATTTGATTTCTTTATTAAAAAATTCAATGCAAGTCTTAATACTTAGTATTATAGTGTGAATCGGGCGTTAGTAATATCTGCAGCAGCGTCCATTAAAGTAACAATAAAAATAGTAATCGCAATAAGAAAATTGTTTTAATTATAATTATTAGGAATGGACTTATATCACTTTCAAAAGAAATATTTGTGAGATAGCATTCTACAGCAAAACTGTTTTTGTTTATTTTGTAAAAAAAAAACTATTGAAATTATGATTGCAACAATGGAGAGAATGTGTCTATAGCTCATTAAAATTACCATTAACTCAGTTTTTTGAAAAAGTGTACTTATACCACTTTAAAAAAAAAAAGAAGTTGACCGCGAGTTGTACACGAATTGTACGTCTGTGGGCTGATTTTATTAAAGTTGTATGTCGGTTGTACGAAAGATCACAAAGTTTTGATTTGTTAAGTTGTACCAACACGTCGCAACGTACGCGTTCCTCTACGATTTTATGTAATATTTGTTTTTGGTAATGTTTTGACCACCTTAAGCGGCATTTAGATGGTCAATAGCGGCTTGTCAGCGCGGGTTGATGGCAAGCCAACAATCTCGTGTAAACGACTAAAATTCGTGTTTGTCAGCCGCGCTGGATGGAAATAAAAAATTTTTGATATTTTGTATTTGCCGTCACGCCAACAAGCTTGTCTAAATGCATGTTTGTCAACCACAGTGTAAATTTCATTTGAATTTTTGTAAGCGAGCAGTAAAGATGTCTCGGCTAGAGCGCTTGTTTTTAAGAGAATTTATTGTTTTTGCATGTGGGTTAGTTTTTATGTATGGTATTATAATGGGTGATTTTTTTGAGGTTAGGATTTTCATGCATTAGTATTTGACAGATCACGTGAGATTTCAGACATGGTGCCAAAGAGAAAGATGCTCAGTATGCTTTGACATTTCATCATAGACTTACTAACGAGCAACGCTTGCAAATCATTGAATTTTATTACCAAAATCAGTGTTCGGTTCGAAATGTGTTTCGCGCTTTACGTCCGATTTATGGTCTACATAATCGACCAAGTGAGCAAACAATTAATGCGATTATGACCAAGTTTCGCACTCAGTTTACTTTATTGGACATTAAACCAACCACACGAATGCGTACAGTGCGTACAGAAGAGAATATTGCCTCTGTTTCTGAGAGTGTTGCTGAAGACCGTGAAATGTCGATTCGTCGCCGTTCGCAGCAATTGGGTTTGTGTTATTCGACCACATGGAAGATTTTACGCAAAGATCTTGGTGTAAAACCGTATAAAATACAGCTCGTGCAAGAACTGAAGCCGAACGATCTGCCACAACGTCGAATTTTCAGTGAATGGGCCCTAGGAAAGTTGGCAGAAAATCCGCTTTTTTATCGACAAATTTTGTTCAGCGATGAGGCTCATTTCTGGTTGAATGGCTACGTAAATAAGCAAAATTGCCGCATTTGGAGTGAAGAGCAACCAGAAGCCGTTCAAGAACTGCCCATGCATCCCGAAAAATGCACTGTTTGGTGTGGTTTGTACGCTGGTGGAATCATTGAACCGTATTTTTTCAAAGATGCTGTTGGACGCAACGTTACGGTGAATGGCGATCGCTATCGTTCGATGCTAACAAACTTTTTGTTGCCAAAAATGGAACAACTGAACTTGGTTGACATGTGGTTTCAACAAGATGGCGCTACATGCCACACAGCTCGCGATTCTATGGCCATTTTGAGGGAAAACTTCGGAGAACAATTCATCTCAAGAAATGGACCGGTAAGTTGGCCACCAATATCATGCGATTTGACGCCTTTAGACTATTTTTTGTGGGGCTACGTCAAGTCTAAAGTCTACAGAAATAAGCCAGCAACTATTCCAGCTTTGGAAGACAACATTTCCGAAGAAATTCGGGCTATTCCGGCCGAAATGCTCGAAAAAGTTGCCCAAAATTGGACTTTCCGAATGGACCACCTAAGACGCAGCCGCGGTCAACATTTAAATGAAATTATCTTCAAAAAGTAAATGTCATGGACCAATCTAACGTTTCAAATAAAGAACCGATGAGATTTTGCAAATTTTATGCGTTTTTTTTAAAAAAAAAGTTCTCAAGCTCTTAAAAAATCACTCGTTATGTAAAGCGTTTTTATTAGAGTTTATTTTTTAAATATTTCATTTATTTAATTATTGTATCTGTGTTTACATGGAAATATTAATTGTCAAAATTCAAGTTAAGAAAGGTTATGTCGACGAGTTAGCAAAAATATTATTTAATTGGTATTTTTCAATTATTATAAAGGAAAATCCCATAACGAAGTTGGGAAAATGTTTTCCTTCAACTTAGGAGAGCTTCTAACATTATTATTTGTTCTAAAAATTAAGATAGATTTGATTAAACCTTAAACAGGCATAATAAGAAAGGATTCACGGTGCATTGAAAGTAAAATACTAAAAATTATTCATGATAGAGAAAATATAACTGTGGAGTATATGTATTACACGGAACTGTTCGAAACTTTGAATTTTGTTTCTGTATTAATAAAATATTACATACATTCTTAAATTTTCCTATTCATTCCCACAGTATGAATAAAGAGATTTTAATGAGGCATAACTCTGACCAGATACTAAGAAATTCAATATTGCCGAAAGGTGTTCTTTTGCAAAAATAATATAAAGAATATTTCTATTTTTTCAATAAATTTTTTTAAATAATTGATTAGAAACTGAAGAATAAATAAAGAAATATAGTCATGATGTCGTTGTTTATAATTCTCTATAATTCCATTCTCTAATAATTCCATTGTCCAAATTCGTTTATTACTCTTTTTTGATTGTCGTCTTCCTATAACTCATCAATTAATAAAGCAGCAGCTAAATCATGCGCCATCTTAAATAACAACCTCACTGCTCAGTGTCTGTCGTATAATGATGATTGACAATCTTCGCTTGATCATGTAAATGCTAAACACTCTCTCTCATCAACCCGCGCAGACAAGCCGCGATTGACCATCTAAATGCCGCTTTACAGTTAACATTGAATGCTAAGTAATATTTGGGGACGATGTCAATTATAGCATATTGAACGCCATCTTACTTCGAGAGAGCTAGATTATTAAATGAAGTTGTACATGAAATTGCAAACTAAGGTGTATGGTTTGTGGAGAGCATACAACTGATTCCTAGAATTGGTTGTACAACACATCGCATCGTCTATGTCTTGCTTAAGGGAGCATAAAATTGTACAAACAAATTTTTGATTTTTTTATATGGATTTTGACAGTTTCTCTTAAAAAGTGATTTATATAAAACTCACTGTTTAATTTCTAATTTTTCCTTTTTTTCTGTACACAAAAATTGTATTATTGTCAGAATACGTCAAATCATTGTCGTATTTACTGTTTTCAAAATATTCAAGACAGTAGTTTAGACAATTGAAAAAGATTGAATGTTTTACTGTTTTGTTTTAACAGTACTGTCAGTTGTAAACGCAGTGTTACATTAATATTTTTATATTGACCTTTTTATGTTTTATTTATTAAAGTTGAAATTTCATTCGTTTCGGGCTTTTAAGGTCTTAAATGTTTAAAAAATGTAAATAAATGTTTAAAAATGTAAATTGTGCTCAAGAACGAATTCATTTGATAATTTTAACCCAATAATTGAATAAAATTTAAATTCAATTAGCTGAAATTAAAATATTACCTTTACATAGACAAAAAACGGAAACCTAAAAAAAATTAATAAACAAAATGTGCCAAACACGTTATAGCCATTTTCAGTTGGCTTTTTTTTTTAAATGCATAACGAAAAATTGGGGGTCATAGGAAAGCAAAAACATCAAGAAAGGCACATTTATTTAATTTTAGTTGTAATTTTGCATATTTTCATAACAAAAATAAAGTAAGAGCTAACTTATATCATGAAATTTTCCATGAAACTAGTTGCATTCAATATGTGTTTGTTGGCAAGAGGTTTAGTGAAGCAAGCGGGGTAAGCAAAATGCAAGGGTGTGAAGATAAATTCGTCAGTAAATACTTCCCACATCTCTGTTAACTGCGTTTCACAAACTGTAAAAAAAGTTTTTTTAAATTGAAGCGTAAAACTAGTAGATTCAAGCAGTATAATTTCTACGTCCAGATTCTGCCCAGTACCGGAGATATATATATTTTAAAATTTTGATTTTTCGAAAGAAAAAAAAAAATGAAATTTTTAGGTGGATCCAATGGGTATTTATAGAAGACATGAATCGGGTCACCGGAATACTGAAATTAGCCTAAGATTAGTAGATTGCGGCAGTATAATTTCTACGTCCTTTAAATCATTTCAAATAAAGAGAGACACATTATTTAACTGATATACTTTGTTATGATGTTACGATGGTATGAAATATTCTAATTAATGAAATATTCATTGAAACACGAAGGCAAGCGTACTTTGCCCAAAATATAACAGGAACAGTTTTGCTTTGACAGTTGCTGTGCTGGAAACACAAGACAGCTGTTCAGTAGTTAATTACAGTCAACAGCAGGAGTGTTGCATTTAAAACTTCTGCGATTATAAATACAAAAAGTCAAGAAATTAGCAAGCTGTCATTGTAATAGATGCTTGTTCAAAATGCAAGTGTAGATATTATTAGAAAAGTATGATAGTGTGGATTCGAAATGTAGGTGTGTGACAGATTTTTTGACAGTCTGTACGATTTGATAATCTCTTGAAAAAAATCATAAAATAGTATTTTTACATGCGATCAGAGTTGCAAAATCTTATTTTGTATGATAGTGTTGCATCTACAACTCCATATTGAAACGATTTCTTAAGTAGGACAGAATTCTGTCAGATTTTTCTGTGATTAAATCGTACGATTGTGTAGGATAGTGAATCCTGGCCTTTAATGAGATCAGCATTGCATTGGAAATTACTGAACTAGATGTTAAAAATGCCATGTGATTATCAAAATGCCCTCGTAATAGACGCAACTTGCACAAAACTCGACAGTATTAGCTAACACTTAACGGGATCAGTCTTGCGTTAAAAATTACTGTGCTGGAAATACAAAAGGTCATGGAATTTTAAAACTTCATCATAATGGATGCAGCTACCCTCTGGATAGAGTTAAAATTTGCCAGGCAGATAGGCCAGAAATATTTATACAACCTTTTATTATATCCATATGGGTCCATATTTAAAATCTTGTTTCCTTTTAAAAAAACTTCGATAGTAAGTAAACTATCGAATGGGCCGACTTTTGATAGTTTTGCAGTTCTACTTAAAGGAGGTTTTCTCATTGAGACTTTCAAAGATATTTTCAAATTTAGAATATACATGACTAGCTAGAGTTAGCGTATGTGTGTTTAGCTATGCTATTATACATGTAATTCCGAAGTTTTAAATTTATGATGTCTTTGGCTGTAAGGACGAGGCTGCTTTCCTTGGGTTGTAGTTCGTTTGATGTGGCGTAAATTATCTGAGTGGGTGTTGATGGCGTCAAGACCAAACATCTGCGATGGTGTTACATGAATATAAATATTGATAACATATTTCCGTTATTCTGCTAACATTTTTTTCTCATATTATAGTAATACCCACAGTTGTAACCCCTATGTTACGTGAAGCCATTGAACATCTTGGTATTCAGCTGAATAAATGAATATTTTGAACTGGCAACTCTTAGTTGGAAAGAGAGTAATCTTTGTCTTTGCTTTTACATTCATTTTCTTATTAAATACGTTTCGACCAACAAAATATATCGGCAAAATATAAAATAAAATTGGATTTTTTTATAAATAAATTTTGCGAATATAATACCAACTTTAATAATAACAAAATTTCTTAAAGTTAATTTGTAATAAAAGCAAAATTAAATGTGAGTAAAGCGTTATTATAAATTATTTTCAACAAAGAAAAAATTTCTCCTGTCGCAGCCATGAAAGTGTTCTTGGAAAATTCTTGTTAATTTTTAGAGAGGGGGAGATACAAAAAAGAAAAAAAAAATACCTAAAAAAATATATAAACAATATAAAAATAAAACAGCAAAAAAAATATTATTTATAATTAAGATTTATTTTGGAAAATGTATTAAAAAAATTGGTGAATATTATTTGTTGTTGTTTCTGCGTGAGATATACATATGCATGAGTACAATACCATGACAAAAAATTATTGTTAAGTTGCCTATTAATTGACTGGCTAGTTCACCTTGGCAGAGATGCTGACTGGCTGCTGCTGGCCTGACATCCAAATTAATTATTGTTGTTTGTTTCTACACAACTTTCAAAATTAAATGCAGTGCAATAATTTTAACAAAAAGTGCTTAATTATTGTTTCTTTCTTTTACTCCGTTTTTTTTTTTTGTATTTAAATTTAAAAAAAATGTTAATGTATATCTAAAGACTTTTCCTTTTATTATTGCGTGCACAGAAATTATACGTGAGCTACAATCAAGCAAAAAGCAGACAACTGAGTTAATAATTTATATCCTAAATGTCACATTCATTGGCCTCAACTTCAACCTCAAATACTTCATCGTTGGCCACACCCAATAGCTCAGCGGTACGAGCCTTGGCCTTAGAATATAAATCTCTGCAGGAAGAACCTGTTGAAGGTTTTCGTGTCAAGTTAGTGAGTGAAGAAAATCTCTTTGAATGGGAAGTAGCAATATTTGGTCCACCTGATACCCTTTATCAGGGAGGTTATTTTAAGGCTCATATGAAATTTCCTAATGACTATCCATATTCACCACCTTCCATACGTTTTTTAACCAAAGTTTGGCATCCAAATGTATATGAGAATGGCGATCTGTGTATTTCAATATTACATCCGCCAGTAGATGATCCCCAAAGTGGTGAACTGCCATGTGAACGTTGGAATCCTACGCAAAATGTTCGAACTATATTGCTGTCGGTGATTTCGTTGCTCAATGAACCCAATACATATTCGCCGGCTAATGTTGATGCCTCCGTAATGTATCGAAGATGGAGAGATTCTCAGGTGAGTGAATTCTATGTAAAAATTCATTTAAATACAAATGGGAATAAGCAGGAACTTTCTGTTTAAAATTTTTTTTATTTTGGTAACAATGTTCTCGGTTTCTAAATTATAAATAAACGTGTACCTAACTAAGCCTATTTAGGATTTTTACATGACAAAATAACATTTTTAGTTTAATCGGAAATATTTGTTAACAGAAATATTACAATTATTAAAATTTGTAAAATTTAGTGTTCAAAAGAATAATTTTTAATATAAAATAATTAATATCATTTATAAATCGATAAATAGGTAACATGTTTAGAGCTTAACTAAAAAATCAACGCCTTTAAAAAAACAGGAAATTCACCACAAAATGAAAATTTGGCCAATAATAAAAGTTTCACCAAAAAATAAAATCATGCCAAAAAATGATGTCCAAAAAAATTGTATCAAAAAAAAAATTTGTTAAAGAAAAATTCATATTAAAAAAATCCATAGTGGCCTACACTCAGCTTTACCATACCTAATGGAAACAGATATTTTTATGGATATATTGCATTAAAAATTCAATTTCAAAGTATAATAGAATAGAAAAAAATTATTAAAAAATTCAATTTTTACCAATAAATCAAAATTACCACCAAAATAGTTTATGAAAATATACTACAGTTTAAAGGTAAGGGGTGTCTCATACTACAAGCTTGTTCTTTTTATACATTTTAATAAATCCTAAAAGTATGCTAATGATAAACGGCTTTATAATATAGTTGAGTAGTTTATGAATGACCGAGTTAAGTTGAAATAATCTCGTTCAACTGATCTAAGTAAAGTTGATCCCTACACTGATCTCATATCGGCTCTTAGTTCAAATTAGATCCTTAGTTCAATTCATCTTCTTAGTAAAGCATATTAGTTCAGTCAGCTCCTTAGTTCAGTTCAGTTCAGTTAAGCTCATTAGTTTATACAGAGCCCATTTCATGAAAAAATAATGGATTTGATTAAATTTCAAAATTCATTAATAAAAACAATGTTTTGCAAAGGGTATTAAAAATATATATGTAGCTTCAAATATTCACACAAGTAAATACATATTTATTACAACAAATATGTACATATGTACATATATCACCTTTAAAGGCATTTTTTATTTTAAACAGCAGGCTTAAATTCTAAAGTTTCCAATCTCAATCACCAAACAATGCACCTACATTAAACCATTAAATAATCAAAAAAATAAACTTTAAGAACAGGACTCTACACAAGTGCACCGTACCCTTAAATCAAGTATGTACATCTTTCAACAGAATTTGTGTGCAATTTTACCTCTTATTGAGTTTTTTCTTCTAAATATAGAGGAAATAATGAAAATGTGAAGAATTGTGAAGTTTTTACTGGTAGTAAAAACTTTTATTTTATAAAAAACGTAACCCTATTGTTTTCGTTCAATGTCTGTCCGTCTGTCTGGGTCTTCTATATCTGGAACCGTAATAGGTAAACTTTTGAAATGTTCATATTGCTACGATGAAATGTATATTGCTACGATATCTATAACAACAAATACTTATAGGGTATTTCGATTGTAACATGATCTTAACATATAGTATGTCCTTATTTTTTGAACCGTAATAGACAGACCTTAATACACAGACCAGTTGAACTGTGTTCGCTATATAATAAATAAGTATACAAAATAAAACTAAAAATTAAAGGGTTTTTTGACAGTGACGTGATTTGCATGTATATGACCTTATTTTCGATCCATAATAGGTAGACTCTTGAAAATTTTACAGAAGGTGTATTACTATGGCAACTATAACTGACCTACTGAGAAAATGAACTAAAAGTCCTACTGATAAAATAAACTAAAGTGATCGAAACTATAAAGATCGTTCACTTTAATAAATCGTTCACTTTAAACAAGCAAAACAACAAATTGTGGAACAAGATTAACGTGAGTACCTGCCTACTCGGCCTAACCTCACGGTGGTCTTACCACCGAGTGAAACTTAGGCGTAGACTAGCGCTCCCATTGTGTAGTATAACAACGATTGCCACCAATCGCTTTTTGTGTGTGATACAGTCACAATGAGTAGCAATTTATATAATATGGCAAGCCTTTCCAAGGCAAGCCTAGATCGACATTATAAACTCTTGCTTAGGGGTTTGGAGACTATCCAAACTCCGTCTGTTGAGAGTGCAACAGCACACTTGCTCGACCTTGCACCTTACCTACATAAATCGATCTTAAACCACAACCACCACGTGTACCCCCGAAGGGGAGCTCACCAATAACCGGTCACAGATAGGATAGGCTCTCTGTGGGGCCACCGATTCCCGTGGTACCAGTCCTTTGGGCACTGGTCGGGCCTCGAAGAGGACCCGTATGTTTTAACACACAGACCTTTTCTTCCAGATTTAGGCTCTAGGAACCCTAGCGTCTGGTGCCCCTATTTTCTCCGAGTGAACCGAGTCAAAGCATCCATTTCGCCTAACATCCACAAAAAATACAATAAAATATCTCAAAAGCGCGCGCTATTCTCACGCCAAAAATTACTATTTTTGCTAGAATAAACATAATAAGACGATACTACTTTTTACTTTTTATGGGAGGTACCACGTCCACTATTCTTATCCAGTCTTTATTTTGCTAGACTATGCACATTAGTATGAAACTTACTTGTGCAAAGTTTCAAGACTACCTATTGTAGTTCTCTAAGTACACGATTATAATTTTTAACTTTGTATAGGAGGTACCACACCCACTGTTCTAATTAAGTCTGTGTTTAAATAAACTATTTACGTTAATTTGGTGGTTACTGATTCGAAAAATATGCGGTACCTATTTCAGTTCTCTAGATACAGGATAATAATTTTTCACTTTGTATGGAATATACCACGCCTACTATTCCATTCCAGTCCATCTTTCTCTAAACTATGTATGTTAATATAGAGTTAACTGATGCAAAATTTAAAGCTCTACCTATTACTGTTACCAAGCAATACGATTATAAATATTTACATTGTATGGGAGGTCCCACGCCCACGTCGAATATCAAAAAATAATTTCCATATTTCCGACAAACATACAAACAAACAAGGAAACATACAAACATATAAACACACATTTTGTGCTTTATATACAGCTGCGGTCAGAAAAATAGCACCAAGCCTAAGAAAATATGTCTCCGATACATATTTTCCTATAGGTTAAATTGTTATATTTCAAAATTTTTCATAAGACGGTTAGGAAAGTGTATAACTACATAAAATAATAAATTTACCTTTTGCTAATTATTTTATTGTGAAATTTATACTTTAAAAAACTTGAAAAACAATCAGTCAAAAAAATAGCACTTTAATTTGTGCTAATATTAAACACTAAATTAAGAATAAATTTAAAAGAATTATAAATGATGCATTTATGCCGTTGAGCATGATTTGAATGTTCTAATTAATACCTTGTTGCATGTCCTTTACTTGTAATAACGTCTGCACAACGTTTTAGGATCGAATTTACAAGATTTTGCCACCTTTCCTTTGGAATTTTATTACAGATTTGCTGGACAGCTGTCCAAAGCGTTTCGTTGTTAGTTGGTTGCATTTGAGACACTGGTTTTTTATATCTGTCCATAAATTCTTAATTGGTCTGTGCTCTGAGCGGCCATTCCATCACATTGACTCTATTATTTACCGAAACCATTTTATCGCAAGCTTGCTTGTGTGCTTCGGGTCATAATCTTACTGGAAGACCCACACCAATGGCATTTCTTTAGAAGTATAAGGGAACATTACTTCCCTGAGTATAAAAACATAAATGTTCTTATTGGGGTTTTGTAGGTCCTACACCATAGTAAGAAATCTACCCCATATCATTACGCTAGATCCACCGTGTTTTATGGTTTGAGTTGTAAGTTTTGGGTTAAATTCTGCGTTTGGGGGTATTCTTACGTAGGAACGTGAATGAAACTACATTTTGTCGTTGGTGCTATTTTTTTACCGGAACTGTATATGTATGTATATATGTATGTATATATATATATATATATATATATATATATATATATATATATATATATATAGAAGATAGAAGTTATCACATTAAGAGTTGCCAGGTAAAACTAGCTCAAAACCGTCAAATTATGCAAAACTTCGTCTAAATATTCAAAACTATTTAAATCATTTAAAATACATCACAATTAAATTTCATTATATTTAAAATTTTTGATATTATTTTTTGAACTCTAACTAATTTTTTTTTTAACTCTAAATAATTTGTAACTAATTTTTTTTAACTCTAAATAATTTGTAATTTGTTTGCTTTAACTCTAAATAATTTGTGTTTTTTTTTCATTTTTCCCCAGGGTAAAGATAATGAGTATCCCAATATTATACGTAAACAAGCTCTAGCTGCCAATGCTGATGCTAAAAGAGAAGGCATTGTTGTACCCATGACCCTCGAAGACTATTGCATTAAACCAAAACGAAAAGAAACAAATGAACCAACACTAGATTCAAATTTCTTCGATGATGTCTTTGATTTAGAAACCGAAGATGATTTACCAACTGACGATGAAGACGATGACGATGACGAGGATGAAGATGATGATAATGCAGATGATAGTGGCAAAGGTGAAACAACATAAAAAGAACCAAATAAAGGTAAAATTTTTTTTTTTTACAAAGCAAGCAGCATTTTATTTAAATAACTTTTTTTTCAATTCTCTACTAGTTTTTTGGCTGGTTGACATAAAATTTAAGGTATAATTTTGTTTTAGCTAAGACAGTGTCTGTTGGCAATATCAGGAATTTTTTTCACATAAATTTTTTTTTTTAATTTAAAATATTCCTTTTGTGTTTTAATATAATTTTTACGTTTAAGTTAATTTTCAAGAAAGAGACGAGAAAAAACGGCAAAAAGAAATTTTCGATTTTGCTCTAAACTAAAACATTTTAATAAATTGATATGTACAACTAATATAAATTTAAAATCGAATTTGTTAAATTATATAAAATATGTACGTACATTTAGTAATAATAAAAACAAAATTAAAAATTTTTGCAAACAAAGATTTAAAGCCAAATAGTTAAACAAAACAACACACTCACTCACTCACTCCCTCACACATAAAACCAAGCAAGTTTAAAGAAAATTGCCATATTTACATACATACATACATACATATATACATACATACATACATATATACATACATATATTTTTTACAGAAACTACAAAGAAAACTTAGAAGAAACTTCTATAAGGCTGTACATTTCAGTTGCTTTTCTAAAGGCCAGTTTATTTAACAATCAAATGCAATTAACTTTAAAGTGTTTACTTTAACTTAACTACGTTATATTTGCTTTTTTGTTTTATAAGAAAGTTTTTTTTTATTCTTTGAATTGTTCTACAACGAATCAGCAATTGTTTGTTTTATTGTATTGTGTTTAGTATTTATTGTATACGGTCATTTGTATTAATTTAAATATTAAAATAACAAACTTTTAAAATTGAAAAAAAAAATCGCTAGATTTTTCAGCATAAAATTTATACATATATCCTACAATTACTTTCCAAACAAAATTTTTGAATTTGTTTTTGTTTTAAATGTACAGCATTAAACACATAGACGACAGCAGGATACCGACTACAACCTGTCAAAATTAAAATACACACTTTTATATGAAAACGATTATTTTGACGACATCATAGCTACATGGCTACACGACCACCGTTGTTGCTGTAGCCAGCTTAGGCTAGTTTCTATTTTTGTTTGCGACAATTTCATTTTATTATATAATAATTTTTGCAAAAAAACCGACTACAAAACAAATATATGTACATCATTTCTTAACTAAAAATTTAAAAGGAAGTAATCTGTAAGAAATAGTATTCAAATCAAATACTTTTATACTTGTTGCTCTAACGGACATAGTAATATAGGTTCTGTACATTCAAATGTCTATCCATAACGGTTCAGCAGATAAAGACATATACGACAAATTACCTCAGGTATGAGGACACCCTTTATTTTTTTACACTTATTATTACTGACACAGCAATAAAAAGTAACGGTTCCAAAGATATGGCCATATAGGTTAAACAATATCACCTAGGGGACACCCTTTAATGTAAAATTTTATATTAAACACTTATTTTAAAGGACAGATTCTTTCAAATGTCTGTCTAAAACGGTTCAAGAGTTTGGCCATATGCATCAATTTACATCAACTATTGAGACACCCTTTATAACTTTAAATATTTATAAATGTTATTATACGGGACATGTAGTGGAGATTCTGTCTAATTTTCAAGTGTTTGTCTATAACGGTTCAAAAGATAGGGCTAGATAGGTAAAATTTTATCAATTAAGGGGACACCCTTCAGTTTCCAAATTTAAATTATATTAAGTATAAAATTTGTTATAATTAAGTATATAATAATGTTATAAAGGACATAGATATACAGGTTCTTTGTAAATTTCAACCGTCTCTCTGTTACGGTTCAAAAGTTTTGCAATATACATAAAATTACATCAACTATTGGGACACCCTTTAACTTCTAATTATTAATATTTAATTTCTGATTATAAATATTGGACATTCTGTCCAATTTTCAAGTGATTGTCTACAATGCTTCAAATGGTTCATATATTTAAATTGACGTCACATATGGGGACACCCTTTAATTTTTAAGTTTATTTTTTTATTAATTTCTGTTATTAGCAGCTATAGTGATATGCAGTTTTTTAAAATTTTAAAAGGGTGCTCTTTACGGTTCATAATACACGTAAAAAACACGTATGTTGTATGGGGACACCCTTTAATTTTCAAAATTCTGAACTTCTTTTAACAAGGGACCAATCTGTAAGCATTTCCTTTCTAATAAATTTTTAAAATCGGTTCAGAAATGACTGAGTTCTGCGGGCACAAACATAAAAAAAGCAACATTCAGACGAATAGACATCCTTCTTTTTTTGAAGTCGGTTAAAAATACAAATTTATTTACAATCAAAAATTTTGTGCAAATAAATGTATTTGTTTTGATATGATAGAAGTATTTTTTGAAAAAGTAATTTTTTTATAAGTTAAATATGTATTTCTACAACATTTTCATAGTTTTGTTTTACATATGTAGCTGTCGTCTTCAGCATAATTCAGTAGCTTACTACACGGCGACGATTTTAGCCAACGTCATTTGAAGTCATATAGCTGTGTAGCCGCTGTTGTCTATGTGTTTAAAGCATAATTAAACGAAAGAACGAATTCTTTTGACATTGTGAAAGTGGTAGTATATATTTCGTGCTTAACTTTGTTGTAAAATCATTATGAAAATTTTATAAAAAATTTATAATTTTTAAGACGAACATAAACAACCAACAACAATAAAACAATTATATAGAAAAATCAATTTTGATTTAAGCCTTTCTATTTAAAAATAATTTATTCTCGTACATAAATGTTTATTAAATATAAACATACATATATTTTTTTAAGTCTCTCCTACCTTTAATAACAAAAACAATTATAAATATTTAAATTATTAAAGAAAAAATATATATAAAAAATACATTACATTTTAAATTCATTCACTAAAACAAAATGTAAAATACTTTGTTTGTATAATAATAAAATATCAGGGGCCAAATTACGGCATTCGATATCGATCGAATTTTCCATATAATTTTCATTGAAATTTCGATCGATTTCGAAAGCCTTAATTTGCCCTCAGAATTTGTTTTGAAAACTCTCAATTTTTATTCAAACAAATACATATAATTAGTAATTCATACATAGTTTTTAAAACTAAATTTTCAATAACAAAAAAATAAAAATAATAATAAAATGCCAATAAAGTATAAAGAAAGTTTGCTTTTGTTTTTTTTTTTAGCTCAAAAACTTAATGGTGGATGACAAGGCAAATTGAATAAGGCCTCAGAAGAGAGAGGGGAAATATAAGAGGAATATTTTTTTTTTTTTTTTAGAAATTTGACAGTTAAAGTTAAATGGTGGTTAAATTGTCAAATAAAAAATAAAATTGTTATTTTTGTTGGGGTTTTGTTAAAGCTTTAATATTTTGTAATGAGCTTCTTTCTGTTAACAAAACTCTCATTGTGTTTATATAAATTTATTACTTATAGAATCTTTTTGGAGTTTTATAAAAAGAGGAGAAAGATATCTTCGCCATCAGACCTAAGCAGCCAGTGAAATGCGTAAAGAAATTAGCTTTTTCCCCAACATATAAATGACATTTTATTAAAAAATATTATAAACACCTTTCCAGAACAGACGGTATCATATTAGCCAGGACAAGAGTTGGAACAACGAGATTTAGGACACAACACTACTATGAAGGAACCCTGCCTAGAGAATGCATAGCTTGCTTAGAGGTACTTACTTTTAATCACATTTTTAAAGATTGCCCCAGAAATGCCACAAATGAGGCGCTCGAAGAGATACTAAACTGTAATAACAAGAACTCAGTAAAAAAAATAAAAAATATTCTTAGATCCGCCAATGTGATAGAAGAAATTTAAAATAATCATATATGGTGTAATCGCCTAGTAGCCCACACCATTAATTTTGGTATTTTGTAAATTTATTTATAATATACTTTTAAATAAATAAATAAAAATTATAGGTAATTAGCATAATATTAAATAATTAGGTTTCCCCCATATTTCCCATTCTCTAATGTGTTCACCTTGTTTAATATGCATTGGTAGGTAATAAACTCACTTGAATGAGCCCACTTGACATTTTATGACTCTCTCTAGACATGGCTAAAAGTTTATAATTCGAATATTACTGCGAACCTGTACGTTTATATTTCACAGTGTTGAGATTACTGGTACAATTGTACCAAATTTGGTACAATCGACACATCAGTGGTACACTTAATGCTTTTTTTGGTACAATTTCATATACAATTTATTCAATAAATTTTTTTATTTAATCAAAAAATTTTTATTTTACATCGAAACTTTGACATTAGCCAATATGTTCTAAAATACCAAAGGGATCGGAAAAAGAAGACTGCTATATATATTCCCAATTAATGCTGCAAATATTTCATGAACCCTAGTCTATATGTGGACTTTATGGGTCAAAGCCTAAAAATTGCAATTTTGGGATTTTTGGTATTTATTTTAGGAATTACGGGATTTGATTTTCGATGACTAATGTGCTGTTTATCTAACCCAATTGAACAAAACGTCTAGAAAATTTGTATAGGAAAAACTCAAAAACTTGAGTGCTTTTCATACAAATTTCCTGGACGAATTGTTCAATTGGGTTACATAAACAGCAGATAAGTCAATTATCATTACTTTAAAACACCCTAGTATTAAAGTTTTAATTAGCATATTTTAATGTCGAGCTACTGTATGTATGTTTTGCTTGTTTTTTTCCTTCATGTCAAATGTTGGTACAATTGATGCTGATTTGGTACAATTTTATAACTGGGACGGTACAATTTGAACATTGTCAGATCCCAACACTGATATTAGTAGGAAACTTAACTATTTCACTTTCGTTATTTCGGTCGCTGCCTATTTGGGAACCATGCAAGAAGGATAGGCCTTGCTTAGAATGACTTCTGTAGCAGCTGTTAAGATGAAGAGGAGGAAACTGTTGAACACCTTCTCTGCCTATGTTCTGCACTGAAACATACATCGACGTCTTCAGAAGCTGGAACGACGACGTTTCGAGAGACTTTCTGGTGTTTCACTACTGAAACCAAGCCGGATTAATTCCTTTCTAAGGAGCTGCGGTTGGTTTCCAGGCCCAATCACACTCGGCGAGACAGATAATTATTAAATGCATGTCTCAACCAGTACAGCCCCTACGGCTACATTTTCTCTCCTCAGGCTTAGTGTATGTCTGTCTGATTACCTATATTGCTCTCACTCACTCTTAATCTTCGCTCTCTTCCTATTTCCTTGCGACTGCCTGCTTAACCTAACCCAACTATTCCACTTGCAAAATTTAACCTTGAAATATATAAAAAGCACTCATAACCGAAAACAGTATGTAAGCTGACAAGGATGCACAGACCTCCAGAATATGCGAAAACAAATAGCTCAGCTCATTTGGGACCGGACAGGTTCCCCTGTGCGTAATTATTAAATTATTCCTATAGTTCCAGTGTGGAACTATAGGGGCTGCATAAATGTGCATATTAAGAAAAAACCGTTATTACCATGTCACCCCATGTAAGATTTTTTTATCGCAAACTTTCCGTGAATTATAATCACCTGGCTACCAAACTGCAACTTATGGAAATATTAAGATTGTAATAAAAAAATTGGATTAATATACAAATTTCACAAAAAAAAATCAGTTATCGATAACATTTAAATTTTCGAAATATAAATAAGCTAAAAAATTCTGTTAACGAGTTGTTAGTTTTAAATAGCAAAAATTTCTCTTCAAATTGCTCTAATATTTTAAATTATCAATAACTCAGAATCTGCTCCAAAAAAGTATTGATAAACAAAGTATTTTTCCCGAAAATGGAGATATCAAAACCATTCACATTTTTTCTTAAAAAAAATTTCAAAATTTCAAAATCTTGCGTTATCTCCTACAGAAATTGCAACTTTCGGCTTATTCGATTTTTTTCTAAAGTTTTCAAAGACTACCAAATTTATATAAAAAAAATTTCAATTTATCAAATACATCTATAGAAAATACAACACAAAATAAAACGTATAGAGTTATTGTTAAAAAAAAGTTACCAATTTAAGCTATCGATAACTCAAAAATTGGTCGTATGAATTTACATATTCTGTTTGATAAAGCGCGGGTTTCGATATTCAAGATTTTTGTTTAAATTATAGCTTTCGATAGCTTCTTTTAATTTAACGATAACGTAAATGTTACTTTAAATATCGAATTATCGATACAAAATTTTAAATTACCATTATTTATAACACTAATTTCTCACAAAATGATTCGAGTTTTCTACAAAATTTTTTTTAGCAAAATGGGAGTTATCGATAACAATTAAATTTGGGAGTTCGATAACTTAGAAATTTCTTTTAAGAAATTGATAAAAGTTAGGGTCGCCGTGTAGAGGAGAATCGACTAACTTGGATCCTTTTGGTCCCGTTGTGACGATAACAGTTACTTCACAAATATCTCAAAATTTGTGGGTTATATATTACGCACAAATTTAATTTTAAAATCTACATATTATATGAAATTATAATTTAAAAAATAATAAAAAATAAAACTTATTTGAAATGTATTTAAAAACAACTTGTTTGAAAAATTTATTCTAAAATAGATTTCATATATATTTTATTTTTTTATAAATATTGGGGTATATGAAAAAATCTAAAATTCCGAGATATCGATAAAAAAATTATATCATCTGCCAACGTTGCTCGGGGTATTGCTCGCCTGATACCCTCCCTAAACTGTCGACTGAAGTACTGAATAAATTACAATATTTTCTGCGTCTAATCACAATTCATTTGCAACTTGTTCTAGTAATGAACCCAGACAGCAGGGTTATTTAGTCAATAGATCTTTAAAGGTTTTACGCGCTTATATATACGCTATATACGTTCCTATACGCTCCTATTCCTCTTAAGGTCCGTCAATATTTTGAGATTTTTACCTTTTTAACATAACTATTTAAATCTATGCCCAAGATATTTTTGTTATTTTCTTTACAGGTAATACAAAGAAATTGACATATGAACTTATGTATTTCCTTTTCACCGATGGTACAGAAACTTTTCTAGAAAAATCAAAAGTTATTCGTAAGAAACTGACTTGTCGATAACAAATTTTTGTAGCAATATTTCCAGTTCGCGATAGCTTTTAAATTATTATGAAAAAATAATTTGATTTTATTTAAACTATTTTTATAAATGAATTAATAATTATTATGTAAAAGTGGTTTAAATAGAAAAATAATTACAATTGAAACTACCTTGTACGTTGAAGAATTCGGAAGAAGGATGTAGTGATCCAGATAATATATTGCATTGTGCTAGCGTTTATTTTTTCTATAACTCTTTACAATAATGACCTTAAGCCTGTAAAATTATTATTTTATAATTTTAAAAAGATAAAACACAAAGAAATATAAAGTTTTTGTATAAACATGTTTTTAAATTGATCAAAGCTGATTAACAAAAATTTCTCTAATGAAATAACTATTCTATAACAAAATAGTGTTTAACTATTGACGTAAGCTTTTTCTTTCCTGGAAAAATATCTGTTACTACCTATAACTAAAAAATAAATTTCTATTAAGTTTTTATATTTTCGTTAATAATTCAGTTTGCATAGTTTTATTTGTTGAAATTTATTTTTATTACAGTAATATTCTGTTACAATTTTTATTTCAAATATAATTTAATAACAACACGACATAATAAGAAAGAAAAAAAAAACAAAAATTAAAAGGTAAAGATGGTAATAAAAAGAAAAATAAGTATAACTCATTAATTAAAACATAAATAAAAGCGATTTTGAAAAATATTACTATGATATAAAAAAAAAAACAAAAAAAAAAAACTTAAAATATCACTCTTCATACAATTTAGAAAAATTAAAAGTTTCTTCGTATTACACTTATAATTACATCTACATTGCATCGAAATGAAAGCGATGTGCTTCTTGTAGTTTTTCTTGTTTATCCTCACGTTTCTCTTTGATGTAGAGCACTAGTATTATGAGGATGATAACTAAACAAGTGCCACCCAAAGCCACCACACTCATGAGTATAAGTTTGCTGGGCGTAACAAACAGTTGGGCCTTCCAACGTTGTGGATCTTCAATGGGTTTGGGCACAACTATAATTTGTGAATTTGGTATAAGTTGTGTCCATGTCCGTGACATATGGCCCAATCCCATAGTTAAGGATTCAATAAAATTTGGGGTCCTACCCAAGCCAAAAATGGTGTAGGGCAATTGCAAAGCAAAATATGAAGATTGGGGCAACTGAACGGAAGAGCCACGTTGTAAGTCTCCATCTTGTGTAGTGGTATAATAGGTTATACGTGGGCCTGGCAAATTTGTACCATATGTACGCCTTTTGCGGCCCAAAGCAGTTTGTGAAGTAGGATTCTTCTTGTTAATCAGCCCCGTTAAAACAATGACTTTAACAAAGTTAGCATCATAGTCCAAAGTATTGCGGAACGCTAAAGGTTTATACTGTCCCGTTTTAGTTTTTTGTATTAAAATGACATCCAAAACACCTAAAAGAATTTAAATATTCATAAATAATTATTTTATATTGTTAAATGATTTGTCAAACTTACCATCCTGATAGAAATCGTAAAAAGCTCCAGCGACAGTATCATTACCCATAGGATTCAAAGCATTCCATTTAACCTCAAAAGTTCTTTTTAATGGCGGATTACACATTTTACAAGGCACATTTTCCAAAAGGAAAGTTTGCATACGCTTTGGTCCCGTTAATGTTTGTAGAGTCATTATAAGATCTGGATAACCATCCATATTAAAATCACCACTACGTGCTGTTATGGTCTTTAAATAGACATCGTCCTTAACAGGTGGCACAAAACCCCAAGATACAGCTTGTGGATCTTTAAAGTTTACATGAATATCACGAAAATTGGAGCCATCATGTACTAATATCGTGGAATTTGTACAATCTTTATGGAAACAAACGGGCAAAATAATATTTTCGACTCCTTCTAATTCGAAATCAGCAAACACTGCCTGACCTAGATTGTAATCAGATCCTACTATAGAAATATCTATAGAGTGATTATAGCTAAAATCTTCCTTTTGTTCACCATTACGTCCATACCAAATTTCATAATATTTATCGGTTTGTACAAATAAATCGGCCGTAAAGTCACCATTCAAATCTAAATAGGCATTTGCATTGGGCGTTTTAATGGTGGCGCTAAATGTAGTTCCACCTTTAGGTGGAGCCTGAGCTCTATGTTGAGGTGGAACGCGTGATTTTTGAAATATCCAAAACGTACGTTCTTCGCTGTACCCATCTAGCCCATATAAATCTATAATCATGTCGCGATTAAAATCTAAAGCCAAAGGTTCCCCTTTAGTCTTCAGCAAAGGAGGCTCTGTTTCTTTAGTACAATTAAGTCCCTCAGGTCCACCCCAATGCACATAGACGCTATAAATATCACTATTACTATCTTTAGGTTTTAGCGTTACCAAAACATCCATTAGCGCATCACCGTCAAAATCTCCGGGTACAACACTAGTAATATGAAAATTATCATAACTGCAAAAGGGTCCGTTTTTTAATAAGGGCTCCGTGTCGGCACCTAAAATAATATTATATTATAGCCTAAATTTATAAAATTACAAAAAAATTCCAACTTACCATATAATATTTGCAACACTTTCATATTATCCCTTATCAAAAATACATCTGTTAGTTCATCGGAATTAAAATCCCCGAAGGCAGCCACAATGCCTTCCTTGACAATACCAAACACTTGATTAGTTATATCACTGGCATGGGAACCACTCAATGCAAAAACCGTCATAATGATTATTAACCATTTAATACTTAAGCTATGAGGAATCATCATTTTGTTATTGCTTTTAAACACTTTTTAATACATTTAATCAAACGTCTAAAAACTGTGCAGAAAATTAGACCTCTTAAGAAAAACTTTCACAGTGTTAGTTTCTAGTTTGTTTTCTTAATCGTTATACAAATAATATATAAATAATTAAAAACTTATTCAGCTTTTAATATTTTATTTTCATTGAAATTTTCACAAAATATGAGTCAATTCTATTGATGGGTTGAAGAAGAATAAAATATAACAAAGAATAACACTGGGTTGTACTTTTTAGTACTAACATAAACAGTATTGCCAAGTTTTTAATAAAACTAATGTACAAAAACATGATTTACTTATTTCTCGGCAAGGCAATAACGAAATGCAACAGTTACAAAAATACAAAGCATGTTATTTTTTTATTCTGAGCTTGAATTATATTTAAAGATTGATCGTCTGCTGGCAGGCATAAAAATTGGTTTTATGTACTGACTTATACCTCCAAGTGTTGGCGGCTGGAAACAGCCTTCTAGTTAGGTTACATCTCTGCTAGATGTCTGGTTATATAATTCGAGCGGAGAGAGAAGACAACACTCTCTTAGGCAAGTTTCTCAGAGAATTTTTAGCTGCTGGACACATGCTTTTCGTGGAAGGGAGGGGAGTGCAGATTTCTTTTTTGCTTCTATTCACTCCCATGGGGGTCGGGGATCGAGCGAAAGAAGTTGCCTTGTGAATCTTTTTCAATAAAAAATCCCTAATCTATGGTGGAACAGCTTACGCTAGGATTGCGTGACCAAGAGGTGGCTTGGCGTCTAGTATGCGAACTCTGGATACCTGTCGACCTCCAGTTTCATTATAGACTTACCCACGCATAAAGAGCCCTGTGTGGGTGGACATAATTTTCTCCATCATAATTGGGATAAAATATGTACATATATTCAATTTTTAAAAATAGAAAACTTGAAAGAAAGAGTTAAACCAGAAATCGCGCCGGTTAATCTCTTAAGAAACTTCGGTCTTAATTGGATAAGGGAAGAATCCAGAAGGGATGGAGAGGAATACCTCCTAAGTCGTTGAACCGTGATATTCCGATAGGAATGGACAAGGAAGCCTCGTTAGAGGTGGAGAGTTTAATCCCTTTAGAAGCTCTGCTGCTTCGATCTCAAGCGGAAGTTTTTCATCGCCCAGCGCACTAGAAATCTACTTTCGAAAATTTTTCTATTGCAATTCAGCAACATCAGACCATTCCTTTCGAGCTGCGGGTAAAAACAACGCCTACCTATTTTTTTATGCCCTTCACCTTAAAGTATACATATATATTCTGGATCCTTATACATATATAAATAAATTATATAATGTCTATATTACATATTTCCGAAGTTATAATTAATAATTTGGGGGTCCACAAATATGCACTAAAGCCGCCTTAGGCCTATTTTTCCTAAAATGTGATTCTATTCATCAGTTAGTGAATTATTTAGATCATGATTATTTTTTATAATTTCTTTTCAATCCTGCGATCTATTTCGCCCCGTTAGTGCTCGATGAGATTTAAATCGGCTGACTTAGGTAGATAATGCAGTTAGTGAGCTTCATTACATATAACATATTCTTTTACAATGCCCGCATTTCGCTTGGTATCGCTGTCTTGCTAAAAATACCAGTTAGTATTTAATCTCAATGTGTTTATTAGTTTTTTTAAGAAGATTTAAATTAAGGGTACGTATAAAGGCCGGGGCAGATAGAATCCGTCATACGTTATAAGTCGTCTTTTTCAACGTAAAAGAAAGTTGAAATACAGCTTTTCTAATGAGTATTGTCCAAGGCGAATTCATACCAGGTGCAGTTGATAGCCCAGCTGATTGTTTTTTGCTCTCGCTTTTTTGCTAATGTCTTGTCAAAAATACATTGTTTCATATCTGCTAATCTAATGTCAAAGTTTTTGTTTTGTTGTTGCTCTACTGCTCACACCTGGTATGAGTTCGCCTTGGTATTGTCACAATCAGTACGTCTCCGACAACGCAAAGTACGAAAGTTGGGCAACTTTTAACTTATGACGTACGTTGAAAGCTATAAATTGATTTCTCTTTGTTTCTCTCTCTCAAAATTAAATTTTTGTGTTGAGTACAAGCAAAACTAGCGCAAAATATAACAAAATAATTTAATTAATAGCCTAAAATGGAGAAAAAAGCTGTTCTCTTTTTTTTATTTTCTGATTTAATATCTGTCAAAAAAGTACTCATTGTGTCAACCTCTTCCGTTGTTACTTTGATTTCAATTGAGTGCGATAAAGTATAACGTATGACGGATTCTATGTTCCCCGGCCTTTAGTTTTCAAAAAAATTTGATTTAACCCTTTTTTAGTACAAAAATCGCAAAAAGACTTTTCACCGCTAATTTATTATCGTAAACGTGAGATTTGTTAACATTGGGTAACTGTCAAATTACGAAAAATCAACAAACGTGCTTTCACAGAATTTAATTTGCAAACATTCTCTAAATGTTGCATAAATTACTAATAAAGTAACTAAAAGTGCCTTTTTTAACAAATCAACAGGTAAACAAAACTATTATTCACAAATTTCATAAAAAAAACTATTAAAATATGTTGAACTATGTTGAATATTATTGCCTTAACATTACAATAAACGATTTATTTGTATTTAGAAAGTATGGTCTACGTGACTAACGGGCCAGTATCAATGGTAGACAAGCATACGTACGAATGTGCATGTGTCAATAAAACCAAAATAAAAACAACAACTACTATGCAACATAGTCGAAGCATACATAATGTATAAGAAGTTTTAGGGAGATAGAAGGTATTTTAGACGTCATTATACAAAGAAATATTGGTGGAAACGGATGTTTTGTAACGGCCAAAGATCAAAAAGAATATTCACTTATAATAAATTCTATTTAAAAAACACAATATTTAAAAAACTCAAGAGAATTGTGAAAATAAAATTTAAGTGTTAAATAAAACAAAAAAAAAATAATTTCTTGCAGCTGTTCTGTGCTTTAATTAACTTAAAATAACTGATATTTATAAATATCTCTTAAAAAAAATCTTAACAAAACATTTGTTCAAATTAAATCAGGAAATTAAAATAAACAAAAAACCGTTTTTGTTCGTTAATTGTGCTTTGTCTGCCTTGATAATTGCCAAGTCAAAAAAGTAAAACGAGAGGTGAGTGAGTCAGTTAATAAACTTTTTCAAGGTGGTCTTATTTTTACAATAACATTTGGTCATTATGTGCGCATGAAAAAAAGCATAGTAATTTTTTAGTATTTTTTGTAAATAATGGCATTTTGTTTGAATTTGGTTTGATGTTTGTTATTTACATCAAACTTAAGTTGCATGTCTGAAGACTAATGAAGTTTGATTCTTCGCTGTCAAACTGCAAATTATAGAATAAGAACTATTACACATTGCAAAAATATACCTATACAGTATGTCAAGGATGAGTTTAGACATTGAAGAAACAATTCTAGTTAAGCGGAGCTACTTCAATCAAAAAAGTATCCAGGGTGATAGAAAATTGAAAATAAAAGAAAACAAAGTACTAAAATTGGCAACGCCCATATTTTCCGAGTTATAGGCCTTTGAATTTTTGATAGAAAACTGCGATTGTGCACTACATTTCTGAACGCATTATATAAATATGTGTATCACTTAAAAGCTTTTGGAAATATATTTCAGAGTTTTTAAATCTTTTTAAAAATATTTAATGAAATAAAAATATAGTAAGACCCTTATCTAGACGGTGGACACTGTACTTTCAAAACTCTGAATCAGCGAGAAGAACAAGTCTATGTGACTTTACCTAGTGAGGTTCGTGTAGTTACATCCTCATTTAGAAGATGGAAAAGGCTATGTCTGTTTAAATAATTTGTTCCCATAGAACATTAAAATATGTAAAAAGACCATTTTATTGATTTGGGTTAAATTTCAAAACGGTTTAACCGACTCAGAAACATCTCCGACTTGATAGAATGAACAAGAATTTTGGGGGCTGTTTTGAATTTGTAAAGAATAGAGATTAGAATAGGAAAGAAAGGTCCTTAAAGTTCACCCAGTTTATTAAAACTTTCTTTAAAGGTGCTAATCCTTCTTAAGAACAATGATAAAACATCGGAAAGGTTCTTCAAATGACTATGCCGAAGGAACTGAAGACGCCAATATTCCACTATAGAACTGAGATGACTAAGATGAGATCCATCGTTTTTGTATAAGTTCCAAAAAGGAAATGTCTAGGGTTTAAAGTCAGTAAACCCCAGGACACACTATCCTACACAATCGTATGGTTAAAACACAAAAAGATCTGTCAGAATTCTGTCCTAATCAAAATTTGTAGATTTTGAACTCTAATCAGATGAAAAAAAATATATTTCGTAAATTTTTTCAAAAGATTATTTGTATGTATGCCAAAAGTCTCTGGCATACATACAAATCTAATCTGCACAATAATACTTTTTGAGCACATATGCCATTTTTGACAGATTGCACGACAGAGTATTGTAGTGTATCAAGGCCTTAGGTCGCGTAATTGCATTTTCGGCATCGTTAGTAGTTATGCCGTTTTCTTCCAATCCAACCAAGCCTAGATTGCTAATACAATAAAACAAGTCGACTATTTTTTTTTGTCAAGGACACCCGGCAGGATTAAATTCGATGTGGTAACATATACTTCCATAAAGGACACAATTACATCTTTACTATCGGCACAAAATTTTATATATCTATTAGATGATCTGTAGTAATTTTACCAACTTGTCGCTTTTCTAATAGCAGTATGAAACTTAATTTTTATTCTCAATTTTTCTATATAGACTCTAATCAAAAAAAAAAAAAAAAAAAAAAAAACATCTAACACTATCATCAATAAATTTTCCATTAGTTCTCTTGATATATAACTTTTCTTTTCAATTTCAGTTAAGGAAAAATGTTGGACATAGTCCAACCTAATTCTGGTATAACCAGCTCCAAGGCACAAATCACCCTATTAAATGATGCCACAACCCCAACTGATGTGGTGGTTATACGAGCTAAACCCAAAAAAGTATTTAAACATAAGGCACGTTTGAATCGTATACCGCAAAGTTTGCTAGATGATCCGCAACTTCAAAAGGCCATTGAACGTTTGCCGTCTAATTACAATTTTGAAATACACAAAACTATATGGCGTATTAAGGAAATGAAGGCCAAACGAGTAGCGCTTCAACTACCTGAAGGCTTGCTTATGTATGCCATGGTTATCAGCGATATAATAGAACGATTTACTGATGCCGATACCGTAATAATGGGTGATGTTACATATGGAGCTTGTTGTGTTGATGACTATACCGCTAAAGCTTTAGGAGCCGAATTATTGGTACATTATGGTCATAGTTGTCTGATACCCGTCGATCAAACGGAGGGTATTAAGGTTCTATATATTTTTGTGGATATAAAAATTGATCCTTTGCACTTCTTGGATTCCGTAAAATTGAATTTTAAACCGGAAGATGGTCAAATGGCTTTAGTGAGTACCATACAGTTTGTTACGACATTACAAGCCGCTTCAGCAGAACTTAAGGCCGCCGGCTATGATGTTATAGTACCACAAGCTAAACCTTTAAGTCCGGGAGAAATTCTAGGCTGTACCTCGCCCACATTGCCAGACACAGCAAAATTGCTTATCTATTTGGGTGATGGACGTTTTCATTTAGAGTCTGCCATGATTGCCAATCCAAAATTGAAGGTGGGTTTTCTTAATTTATTTAAATTTTATAAGTAAAATATGTAAAAATTAATTTATTTTTTGTAGGCCTATAAGTATGATCCCTATGAAAAGAAGTTCACTATTGAGGAATACGATCATGGTACTATGCAGTCTATGCGCTATGGTGAAATTGAAAAGGCTAAGAAAGCCAAGAAAATTGGCATTATTTTGGGTACTTTGGGGCGTCAAGGCAGCTCAAGGGTACATAAATTCTTAGAGAAACGTATAAGAGCCAAAGGTTTTGATTCTACCACCATTTTGTTGTCGGAAATTTTCCCCCAAAAATTAGCTTTATTTGAAGATATTGATGCTTTTGTACAAATAGCCTGCCCTCGCTTATCCATAGATTGGGGTTCAGCATTTCACAAGCCCCTATTAAATCCATATGAACTATCAGTAGTCTTGGGTGATGTCGAATATACACCTCACAATGCAGCTCCAAAACAAGATTCCTATCCTATGGACTTTTATGCTAGCGGTAGCTTAGGACCCTGGACACCCAACTTCAAGCCTCCAGCATTGGGTGAATGTGAAAATAAACCCTCGGCTGATTGTTGTGGTCGGTGTGCGCGTGCCGAATTGGAAAAAGATGACGAAGGTAAAACTATAGCAAAAGTTTTGGAAATAGATGATTTTAAAAAGGGTTAGGGAAAGAGGTTTGATAACAAACGCTTTCATAAACATTTTCCGGAACACTTCCTCTAAAGAACAAATTTTGTAATGTGTTATAAAACTTGTTTCGCTTTGTGATTGATGGTTTTTCTCAAAATGAAAACAAAAAAATACTTAAATTGTTTAAGATTATTCGTGTACATATATATGACTTAAATAAAAGTGTAATTTCTTTTAATTTAATTAATTTTAATTAAAGCTTTAAATTATTCATTTTAGTTTAATTTTATTAATTTTTCACCCGTCTTTTCGAATAACTATAACATTTTTAGTTAAATTTTAGTTGTTAATTTTTTTGTATGGCTTTTTTAAATATAATTTTATACAGTATAAAAAAAAAACATTAATAAAAATATTGTAAACATATTATTAAAAGATAAAAGGTGTTAAGTTGTTTTGCTTAAAAAAAAGAGAAATCATAAAATCCATTCTAATTAAACTTTTCAGTACAAAATTTGAAACTTGAAAGCAAATAATACTACCGTTTACATAATAGCAACGGAAATTATAGGCGACAGATATTCTACTTTACTTATAGTCGGTACCCACTACTCAACATTTTGCCGGAACTACTTCAATAATCAAATTCCAAACTTGTAAGTATATTTTCTTACACTTTTCCGTTACAGTTACATTTGAATAGACATTAAAACTAGAGTTGAGCGTAATAGTTCATTTCAATGAATCGTTCAGATCGTACAGCGTTATTTAATGAACTAGGTCGTTCGTTACGTTCATCGTTCCTTATTTTAAACAGCAACTCAATGCAATTCTTATTACCCCTGTTTCCATTAGACATTAAGATGTCTTAAAAAAATTCGAACTTCATATAAAAACTTTATTTTTAATACTGTTTTTTTAATATGAAGTTTGACTTCTGTTAAGACATGTTAACGACTAATGTAGACGGGGGTTTAAAGACAACAGTTAATTCTGACAACACTTCATAATTGTAAACAAATGTTCGAAATTCACTAGCATAAAGTAAGTACACAATTTATTTTAACTTTATTTTTTATTTACCTCTTTTTTATCAGGTTTATTAGTTAAAGCCTAAAAATGGCCCTTTTTATTTTAGGACAGATTTTATTGTGAAATAAAGGGTAAAGTATCTAAATAATTTTTACAAAACAATTGATATATTGTGGAACTATTACAAAACTTAAACATTAAATACATAAAACCGTTAAGGGTTATTGCATTAAATATTACAAAATAATATATCCTTTATTATTTTAATTTACAAAATTAAAATTGAGATTATTTGCTTTTAAATATTTACCAGTTGACGGCACTGACATAAAACAAGAAAAAGAGCATTTGAAAAGTTGGATCATTTTTTAAACGAACTTTTTTAACAAAATGTTAAGTACATATGAACCTGAACAAAACGGAAAAAAACGAAAAAATTTAAACAATAAAAATTTAAAGAGTTTTCCGTCAGTGACGTCTTTGGCATGTATAACGACATGTTTTTTGAACCGTAATAGGTAGACTCTTCCAATTTGTAGAAAAAGAAGAAGTGTTGCCACGGCTGATATGACAATTACTAAAAATTAAATGGTGTTCCGACAGTGACATGTTTTTCACGTATAGTGACTTATTTTTTTAATCGTAATAGATAAACTCTTGATATATTCATAGAAAAAGAATTTCCATGGCCGTTATACCAAATAACAAAATTAAAGCGTGTTGCGACAGAGACATGATTTTTACTTAAATAGCCTTATTTTTTGAACCGTAATACAACAACAATTCCTAAAAATAAAAGGGTATTCCAATAGCGATGAAATTTTCGCGAATATGACTTTGATTTAAAAAATAAAGGGTGCCTCATAAGACATGAAAAAAATAACAACTTGAATTTTTAAAGGCGTACTGAACATAGTACGGAACCCTACGTGTGTGAGACTAACTCGCACTTGACTGATTTATTTAATGTTCTGCTCACGCTTATTTCTGGCATTATACTAATACAATTGATGGATTGAGCGGATAAACCAATCGTTTAACGGATTTTTAATGTATCTAAGCCTAGTTTTAGCATGCTTAGATTTCCTTTGGTATTTCACGTTACAAGTCTCTTTATTATCACACATTTTTCCACTGCCATATTTAGTTTTAACTTTTCAAAATCTTGGAAAAAATCTTGGTTCAGTAATGTTTTTGTTGTTGGTATTTATTGTGACCTTTTTTTAATAAATTAAGTTTAAAACAAAATAATTTAGTTTTTGAATTTTATAAAAATCCAATTAATCGGTGGGATACAAGTTTATTGAAAAGTAAAATATAAAAACATGTTGAATAAATGTATATACGCATACATACTGTAAAATAACACCCAGAGAAATTAATAAATGTTGTTAACATATTTTGAACATGTTGCAGTATTATGTGAGAATACATTTGCTTGTATACAAGTCTTTATACACTGTGGTGGTGAATTTTTGAGGTCTCTCAATTTTGTAGAGGCGTCAAAAACAGCTGTAAATTGTTATTCTTTTATTGTTTACTTGTTTTGTGTGTTTAATACTAAATAATTAGTAAAAGTTATATATTTTGTTAGAATTATTTTGTTTTTATTTGATAGCATAATAAACTAAATATGTTAAAAAGTAACAACTTTAGCAGGTGAGTTTAAATTGTAACAAAATATAAACATAAATATTTTAATAATCTAAAGTACCTGTTTCCATATATACTTCTTATACCTACATACATATGTATGTACATATGAATGTATATAGTACATATGTATATGTATGAATGTAAGTAGGTACGTCGGCATAAAGATAAGAACAAGTGATTTTTTTTTATTAATTCAGCCTAATTATTGTATACTTCTTTAAAAAGTGTTGACGATTTAGCTGCATTTAGTACGCCATTAAACGTGGAATCAACATCAAATATTTCTACTCCCTCATCAAATTTAAGTGAATTACAAGCAACAACAACAAATAATAATAAATTATATACACACAATGCTGCAACTTCCATGGAGTCAGAGCGGGAAACTACCTCCTTAGCTGCTCTACAGTTAACAGCTGGAGTTTTACAAGCTTATGCTCCTCCCGTAGCTAAGGCCAAAGGACAACTTAGGGAATTGATGTAAGTTAGAAAATAGTACATATGTATGTAGTAATAAATTTATTGGTTTTAATGTTTTTAACATTTTCTTAAGCCAAAAACAAAATAAAATCTATATTGATTTATCGGCCGAAAAATTTAAATTGGACAATGCTGAAATAGCCAAACTACATGAAATGGTAAGTAAATATTTGGAAATATGTTTGATAATTTGTTAAATTGTACGAAAGTTCATAAAATATGTTTCTAACGAAAGTTTTAATTTGAAGATAATTTCCTAAAAAGTGTAAATGTGTGTAACTTAAAATCAATATTTTTATTGCGATCAATTTAAAATTTTATAAAACAAAAAGTTGAAGTTAAAATTACCTCTGAGTATTGTTATAAATACCTACAACTGGAACTAACGACGATTTTTTCGTTCCGAATATTCGAAAAAAATACATTTGTTTATAAGACCATGCATTTATATACCATGGTATTAATTTGGATACTAAAATTGAGAACCGAATTATAGAATACATGGATTATGACGCTATATATTTAAATATAGTTTCTAATATTGTCTCGTCCGAATATTGGAAAGCAATATACTGTACAAATAATGTTAATAATCAGCTCGATTTATTTTATGACTTAATCAATACGATACATACTATAATTCCTATAAAGAAAATTAAAGTTAAAGATGATAAGAATTTTTGTAAATCATTTGATGTCAAGGTTGCTCGAAATTTAAGGGATTTGGCCTACAAAGCCTTTATGGAAGACAGGACTGATAACTCATGGAAAACATTCTGTAAATACCGAAATAGGGTAAAGAGCTTGATTAGAAAACATAAAACTAGATATTGATCCTCAATATTCGATCACTCAGATAAAAACGAATGGTGGAAGATTATCAAAAATAAATTTAATAAAAAGTCATTGAATCCGTTTGAACAATGTGATCCTAATACCCTAAATAATTATTTTATATCTTCGCAATCTGCTGATAGGTAGTAGGCCGCCAGATTTTTCATTATTCTCAAATAATGGTTTTACCTTTAAATGCATCGACCAGGAAGAACTTCTATCTTCTATTTCTAATGTAAAATCTAATTCAATAGGTCCTGATAATGTATCATTTAAACTTTTAAAGAAGGTCTACCCTTTTATAGAACGTTATTTACTATTCATCTACAATACTATTTTAACTACTTCCAGTTATCCCACAGAATGGAAAATCTCAAGGGTGGTTCCTGTTCGGAAAAAAATGGGAATTAACTCAATTGAAAATTACAGACCAATAAGTATTTTAAACACTTTATCGAAAAATTTTAAGGTGGTCCTGAAGGATCAGATTCAAAAACATGTTGACTCCAGAAAATTATTAAATGATAATCATTATGGGTTTCGGACTGGAGGTAGCACTTCTGGTTTATTGTTGTCGCTCACAGAACACATTCGCCAAAATATTAACATTAAAAAGATATCTACACTTGTATCTTTAGACCTTAGTAAGTCTTTCGATACAGTAAACTATAATATATTAGTAAACAAGTTATATTCACAATTCCAATTTTCCTCTACTTCATGTAAACTTATGTACTCATACTTAATTGGTAGAAGACAATTCGTATCCTCCATTATGGAGTGTACAAGTGGGTTACCTCAGGGCTCTTCACTTTCTCCATTATTATTCCTTATGTTTGTTGATGATTACTCTAAATACATAGGGGTTTCGAATTGCAGAGCTTTTATGTTCGTAGATGACATAAACTTGCTGTTTAGCGGAGATAAGGATTTCATTGATTAACACGAAGCCACTATTAATTATTTGTTAAAGCAAACTTCTGATTGGGCTGGCATTAACAGACTGAAATTTAATCCTAATAAAACACTAGCTTTGACCTTTGGAGCTACCAACGAAGATCGAGTTAATCTACAAGTTTTCTTTGAAGGTGTCAATATCAAATTTGTAGAGGACAATACGGTGTTTAGGGGTTACTTTAGATGCAAACTTAAGCTTTGGTCCTTATATATCAGAAGTTTCTAATAAAATATGTCATACTCTGCGCACTTTATACAATTTAGATTGCTATCTACCGTTTAGAATAAGACTTAATCTGGCACATTCTCTTTTAATGACGCATATTCGATATTGTCTGGAGGTTTATAGCGGGACGACTAAAACTCAGTTGAGAAGGTTAAGCTTGATATTTCATCGCATAATTAGATTTGTGTTTAGAGATCATGTTTCAAACTATACGATAAGTTTTTTACCATGTACATTTAAAAATTTTATTAATATAAGTAATCTTACAGCCCTGTACCGGATAATTACTAGTAGATCGCCGCTTTGCCTATTTCAATTATTTCATCTCTCCCATTCGACAAGAAATCTACATTTTATTCTGCCTAGAATTCAAAATTCTACATTTGAGAGATCATTCTTAATAAGGATTTGCAGGATATGGAATGCACTCCCTATAAATTTAAGGGCGTTTACTTATTCTATTTCAAAAATCAAACTCAAATATTTGTTAAACTATAGTTAAATGAGAATTATGTTTTCCACTGATGATAATATTATGTAAGAATTGATGTAAAAATTTCATAATTGTTAACCATTACATATGAAATAAAAAAAAAAGGTATAAAAATGCACACATTCGGTACGTCGACGAAATTTGTCGTGCGTAATAAACTCCCGACGACTAAATTGGTGCAGAGTCCACGTTTTTAATTTTGTTAATTCTTATTTAAATAATTGATTTCTTCTTTATTTATGGCATATACAATTAATATATACAGTTTTTTCGACGAATTCGTCCCAGTTGTGTTATTACCATATATTTTATACGCCTGATTGGTTTAAAAAATATATCAGAAAATAGAACTTCCAGAACAACTAATGCCTGGACTCAAAAATATGTTATTAGAAAAACCGCGGTCAAACCAGAAAAATCCCTTTAGTTCAGGCCTGATAGAACCTATTTTCGACATCATTCTCATTTTTCTGTTACTTTCAAAGTAAGAATTAATTTGGGTGTTGAAATCCGAAATCATAATTTTTTATTCAATAAATTATTTGTATAGAAATAATTAAACAAATTTAGTGTTTTCCATACATTTTTTAGACGAACTGCCTGCTTGTAATAAAGAAATAGTAATTGAATTATTACTTTTAAACTTAAAGAATTTTTTGTTAAAAAAAAAATTGTTGATCCGTATTCATTCCATTAACAGTTTTTAATATACATTTTTTGATTGAATTAATTTCGAGCATTCACGAATCTACCCGAAATTTATTTTTTTGATCGAAAATTTGCGATCGTTAAAAGATGATGCAATAATATTTCAATTAAGCACTTTTTGAATACAATAGATTTCGTTATTCTATGGGAAGCTGACCCTACAAACTTCGTCTCCCGTCCAATATTTGGGGAAATTTAAGACAGGTATTAACCATAATGAATTCTTTCATTCATTAAAAAAGAACAATCAGCCTTATTACGGATGTGGTTGTCACAGTTCGACAACAATAATATTGTAATAGATTATCGTTGTCGATGTGTGACAACTTAATAGAGCTGAATGATTGTATTCAATTTTAGGCTGTACAACATTTCTTTTTGTTGTTGCTCAGTTAAGCTTCTTTGATCTCTTCTGACTGTCTCGCACGATTTTCAATCATTTCCCTTCATTCCTTTCAACAGCTCCTTCCTCCTCGTTCGACGTGCTGTGACATTTCGGTAGAGAACGGCAACCAATATTACCATGACGCATTCTTGGTATCGTAAAAAATTTAATGGTAATACCAACGTTACAGCCTACTGTATAGCTCAAGTTATGAAATCAAAAAGAACATATCATATTTAATAACCGCTTGTAACGCCACCTATTGTGAATTTTTTAGCTTTTATTTTTCCTAAACCTTTGCACAGTAATTAAGAACAAACCCGCAGAAGGAAGTATCCAATTTGGACTAGCCGTTTTCAATTTTAAAGTTTTACTTTTAAAGAAAATAAGATGAACTGTCAAACTCTATTGAAATTTTTTTTTTAAATGTCCCCTTAATATTAAGACCCTTCCTACTAAGGCTAGCTTGTTTAATGTCCCTTAAGAACAGCTAAATAATTTTAAACATTTGAAGAGGACCAGAAAAGCGATTTGGTTTCATTTAAACAAATTTCATAAATTTATAAAGATTTTCTCTTAATGTGATCATTATGAATGTGAAGTCATAAATTTGTAAAGAATTTCTCTTAATGTGATCATTTTTCTTGTGAAGTATTACAAAAGAAATTGCCCTAAAAATATATTCGGGTATGTTCTGTAATCCGAAACCGAGTGAAATTGAATCCGAATGACATTTTAAATTGTCATAACTTTTAAATCTTACAACATTTTGATATTATTTTTTATACATTTGATTAAAGACCATTCACATAACTTCCTTAATTGCTCATGTTTTAAAATAATAGGCGCAACTAAGTTATATTTTTCTTTAAAAATTTATTCGATTTCAATTTCACTCGGTTTCGGATTACAGAACATACCCGAATGTTATGGCTTTAAACCAACAATGAATTAAAACAATTTGTTTAAACAAAAGGAATTTCTATTCTAGACATAGTACTATTTGAAAAGCAATAATAAAAGAACATCATTGAATTAATATTTTTACAATTCATGATAACGTTTACATTTAAAAACTAAACGAATTTAGTCTAGAAAAAAAATAATCTGTCATTAATATACGAGTACAAGGTTTCAACAAATCTTATCAAAATTTGTTTAAATTGTAATAAAAATACATTTTATTTTATCATAATTTATAAGAACAATTAACAATTTTGTTTTACTCTTCATTACCCTTGCAGATGAACAATGTTAAAGTTTACCGAGAAAAATTATTGAAAATTAAAAAGCAAATGCAAGATATTTATCAGCGAACAAAAGTGTTAAAGGTAAGTCAATTTATTGTTGATAGATTAAGTTTATTGGTGAGTTTTTGGGGAATACAAAGGGAGGTACAATTTTTTATGTAGTGATAAAGAACAATATTTCAGCTTTTGTTTCGAAAAAAACACTTTTTTGTTTTGTTTTCTATAGTTTTATAAAAAAAAAACGTTTATTCGAAATGGAACGATTTTATCTGTTTAAAGTGTCCCTTAAAAAGAAATATTATTTATATATTAGAAATGCTATGAATTTATTCCTGTTTTGGCTATCGTATCCAATGTGCGATGTCGGAAAAAAATCAGTCCATCCAATTTTCTTACTGTTAAGACGACGTTTTCGACGGAGTGCATGATAAAGATGACACGAAATCTGTTAAAAGTCTGAGTATACCATCTCTGTTTTGTATTCCATGTGAATTAAAAACTTGTGTAATCGTAAAAACATTCGAAATCATTTCTCAACATATTTTGTATATTTGACTTCATTATTATTTATTTTAAAATCAAAATAAAGTTTTTAAATATTTATTTTTTTATGCTAAAAAACAAAAAAACTAAAAAATACAAAATTCGGATGTGGGATACAAGAACAGTTAAAAATTCGAAACATTTCGAATCGCTTTCGAATAAATTATTTTTCGGATTAAAGATTAGGGATATATAGATGGATGATCTCCAGGAGAAAGACCCGGACCCAGTAGCTAGCATAACTTTAAACTTCTCTTTAGCCTCTCTGAAGATTTTCAATAAAAGAAGCCTGTCGAACGATAAATATCAACGAAATTTGAAAGAAAATGAACTTCAATTTATACTGGAATTTAGCGGGCTTAAATCTTTTGTTTTAATGAATGACATTTATAATTTTTTTCATCTACTTACCGCTTAATACGTCTATAGAAAACCAACAGGGGCCGAATTACCGCATTCGATATCAAGTAAACTATCGTATCGAATAACAAATTCGATTCGAGTCGAGTAAGTTAATTATGGCATTCGACATGTTTCGAATCGTTATTTATATCAAATTGTAACAGATTAATAAAAAGTGAACAAGAAAAACGGTTTTTTTCTTTCGATTGAAATTACGTTAAATTTTGAATTTTCGACATCGAGTGACATGATACCAAAATGAAAAATGACGAGAGATTTTACTCGATATCGAATGCGGTGATTACACCCCAGAAGGCAAAAATTACCTCTAAAAATGTGTTTTTTGTAATTATTAAAATATTTTATTTATAAAATTTCTTAATAAACATGCTTCAGCAAAAGCATAATATTTATTAAAATAATTTCGGAATTGTTAAAATTAAAAAAAGTTTCTTTATTATAGAAAAGAGCCATAAACATACAAACGTGCAAAGAAAAAGAATTACAGCGTAAATTACAAAAACAACAGCAGGAGGAATCCCTAATTGGTAAACAACCTCAATAATCATACGAATCAAATAGTAAATTAATTAAAAAAAGACTTGTTTTTTTCTAACGTTTTTTTTTAATATTAAAACTTATATACTAAACTCAATATTTATAAAAAATAAAACTTATTTGAAATGTATTTTAGAACAACTTTTGTTCTAAAATAGATTTCAAATATTTATTTATTTTTCATACATATGGGTATTATAATTTAAATAAACTGTTAACCATTTTTTATAAATAAAAATATTTATATTTATAACTTAATGAAATAAAAATTATTATATAAAAATATAATTCAATTAGCCAAGAAAATTTATTGAACTTTTTCGACATTGTTTGGTTCTAGAAGTTATAAGCAGAATAAAAGCTGAAGGAAAAGCAACGTTTAAGTAAATACATGTGTGACCGCGCAAATAGAAAGGAACCTAAGGATAAAAAAGTAAATTTTACAGGACAACCTTTTTACGAGTGTAAAATAACCTGTTACCGATTAAAATTTTTTTTCGGTATTCAATTTACACACTTTATTATCAAGGGCACTTACTCTACAATCAAGGGTACTTTACTATCGAGTTTAAAAACCGCTGTTGTAATTTAACTTTAAATAAACATGTTGAATTTCATTGCACATGATGCATTTTTTTTGCACGCTTATAATTAGTTCTTATTTTCATTACTAGGGAAATAAAATTGTTACACATTAATCGTATTTGGTTATAGTTTAACTAGTTTCTCTCAATTACAGAGAACAAGAAAAAAACGAGTTGCTTCTGATACCGTTATTTATAATTGTTAAAAAAAAATTAAACTTATTTGAACAAAAGAAAATACTTTTAAACAATGATAAATTTTACATGCATTTTTGTTTTGCTGTAAATAATAAACATTTAAATTATTACAAAATTTGTTAAACAAATGTTTTATTTCATCATGCTTAATTAAAAAAAAAATACATTAAAGTACTCAGGAAAATGCTTAAAGCAATAATTTAACTTATTTCTTTTTCAATAAAATTAAATACTACATGCTTTTTCTTTGTGTTTTTTTTTGAGGTTATAATAAAAATTAAAGTACAATCAACAATTGTTTTCAATAAGTTAAAACTTTAAATACTTAAACAAATTAAAAATTTACTTAATACAACTACAATACACAAATATATAATCAAATAAATAGTTTCTACGCCCACATAAAACATTTAAAGAAATAAAAATAATAAACATTTAAAAAATATAACACAGTCCCATCTACGTTAAAATATAATCTTGTTCGTTAAGAATGTGCATGGCATCTGTAGGCGCTAAATATTTAACTGTTCCTAAAAAAGATTAATTAAGGGGAAAAAATAAAAAAGAAATAATGTTAGTCACGTTGAAAGTAAAATAAAAAGAGGAACATACATAACTACATACATATAAAAGAAAATTGATTTTGAAAGACATCAAAAAGTTAATAAATAAGTTTAAAAAAATTCTTACAATTCTTACAAGGTTATAAAAAATAAATAATTGCATTATAGGTTATGTTGTGGCGAATTTTTCATTTATAAAACCAAACATAAAGAACTGTTCATATTAAACGTGAACGCAAGATGTTAAAAAGTGTACAGTATTGCATGTTTTTGAAACGCAAATATTGATTGTATGTGTAGTCGAATATTACTAAACAGTAAATACAGAGAACAAGAGAGCAAACAGTGCAAAAGTCAGTGCACCTGATTTGACCGGACAGTTTTATCAAGTGCAATAAATATGCTGAGCATTTCATATTGTTCACTAGTTCACTTCACTTAAATTTTCTCGAAAGTAAAATCTCTGATTTTTGAGAGAAAAAATTAAATTAGATTTTTTTATTCATCAATAAAAGTTTAAAAAATTCAATCTACTACAGTTTTCTATTTTCAACAACTCAACGCGCAAATTAATATAAAATAACTAAAATACAAAGTACAAACCCTTGCTTTTAACATCATACATTTACATACATGTTGTCTGCTATCACAGTATTTCATATCAAGAGACACTATTGAAACAAAATATTCATTACTGAAATTTTATTTCAAACAACAACAAATATTGCATTGGTTGGAAGAAGAGCAAATGCTATTGTATGTTTTTATTTAAGAGCACAACAATATTTGTATACACATGAAATCAAGTGCAAGAAAAAAGAGACCAATTCATTATTGAACAATATGAAGTTAGTATAACTAGACGTTTTATGCTCACGTTTAGTTCATATAATATTAAAATTTAATAGCGAACAAATAGCACAAACAGCTTGTCATTTCTTTTTATTAATTCTAGTTTACTCTGATATAAATATGTTGACTAATGTGCCGTTTATGTAACCCAATTTAACAAAACGTCTAGAAAAACACATAAAATTTTTTCAAGTAGAAAAATCCTCACTTTCTGACTTATAGTCCAATCAAATAAGAATTTATTTGTTTATTATTTGAGTCTAAAAAGCAATAATAATCCCCCCATACCGACTTATGAAGTTTAAGACCCCACGCAAACCCCTAAGGGTCCGTGAGCACACATACAACCTCAACGAGAATCTCACAGAGAACAAACATGTAAAAATTTTAAATCAGTAGCATACCAGCTTTCAACAAGGTAGGTTTGTCTCACTTTGCTAAATATTTAGCAAACCAATGCATTTTCATTTTAACCACTTTTTTGGTTGGGGGCCTTTGCTTAAGACTAAAGGCCTAGTTAGCTGACCGTTACTTTAACGCAACGTAACACGTTAAAATTTTTGTTTTTTGAAGTAATAACTCGTTAAAATGTAACACATCACTGTCGAAAACATTGATAAAGATACAAGAATGAGCGAAAATAGAGCAAGAGAATCTCAAACGACAACAATTTTCATGTGTTACAATCTCAACCAACAACAAATTTCATGTGTTACATTCAGTTAGCATACGGTCGGCTAACTAGGCGCATTATTGTAACTTTATTGTAAGTTAGGATTTTGTCGGAAAGATACCTTAGTATCTTGGTTCAAGTATAGAATAATTTTTTTTGCAAAAATATCTCATTTCAAAGAGAAAATGGAGAAAAAGTAGTGAAAGTATGCAATTTTACCGATTTAAAGGTACTGCAAACTAAGCAGCTGATTTTCTTTGAAAGCAGGATATTTTAAACACTATTTACATACAGAACTCTACAATAATTTTAGAAGTTTATATAAATTTTAGAATTTTATTCAGGGATGGGTACCTGTATATAAAGTAAATACATAAACCATAACTGAAGCACTATAAAAGTATGAATTGAAATTTAAAACACGTCTGTTTTATTTTTAATATCAAGTGCTCACTTAGTTTAAAAGAAATCCGTTTTCACTTATACGAAGTCCTTATAATTGAAAATTCCCGATAAGTGAAAAATAAATCTTGTAATTTTTCATTTGGGTTTAACCGAATTCGACTGTATAAGGTTTGATGCTGATCACAGTAAATTCGGTTTTCTTTTGGGTGAAAAAAGTGCGACTATAAATGATAATGCTTTGAAATTATTTAATCATTGGTTAATGGTAATGATCTATTTTATATAAGTAACTACTAATAAAAGTATTTCATTAAGAAACGTTATCATTATTGAAAACAATAGTAATGGAAAAAACATTACTTGCATTAGTTTATAGATAATGGACAAATAATTATTAAATATGTGTAATGAATTACTTCCATGTATGGTTTTTAGGTGGTAAACAACACTTATTTTCGTAACCACAAAAAGTTAAAAAGAAAAAAAAAAAAACACAAAACAACAATATGCTATTCGTTCACATTACTATTTTTGTCTATTTTCGATTTTTAATCTCTTGTTTCGATTGAGTGGCTCCGAAAATTATTTAGCCATCATATTGCGTACATAGACGGACATCCAACAAATCCAAAAGTTTATGTTTCGTATTCGATATCGATTGAGGGCTTTTCACGCTATTATACAAGTATTAATACTTTTAAGGAAAATGAAACCGAAAATGAAATGAAATCGTTTTTGCACTCATTTTACTTTTTTTTTATTCAAAACCATTAACAAGACAAATAATTGAGCGTACCGAAGAAAATCGAATTGCTGTAGCGCGAAGTATTTGAGAAGACACCGAAATGTCGTTTCACTTCGGTCCCAACTTATTAGCCTTTGTCTTTCGAATATGTTAAAATTTTTACGGAAGGATCTTAGCTTACGTGCCTACAAAATACAGCTCGTGTAAGAACTGAAGCCAAACGATCATCGTTTGCGTCGAATTTTTTTCTGATTGGGCTTATTTGAAGTTGGCCGAAGATGAGCATTTTTTAGTGATGAAGCTCATTTAAAAATATCCGTCTTTTGAGCGAAGACAATCATCAAGCCATTAACGAATCACTGTTAAAATTGACTGTTGGGTGTGCTTTACACGCAGGCGGCATCATCGGTCCCTCTTTCTTTCGAAATGAGCAATTAGCTGCCGCTACAGTGTATTTGTGTTTTCAAAAAATTAATCAGATAAGAATTGATATATTTCAAAATGAATTTGGTGACAACTTTCATTTTAAAAGTGGTCCTGTTAACTGGCCTCCTCGTTCGTGCAATTCAACGCCTCTGGATTACTTATTATGGGGCTATGTTAAGTCATTGATTTATGCTGACAAATCAGCAACTCCTGAAGAATTGGAAGCCAAATATGAAGCTGGCATTCGGCCAGATTTTTTTATTAACGTCATTCGACCAGATTTATTGGGAAGTATTAAAAAATTGCACTGATCGAATGGACCATGTAACTAGTAGCCGAGGTTAAAATTTTTAATATAGGGATAACATAGCCAAACTTTTCATAGAAAATACTTTGGTAGGCGTTATTATTTGTAAAAGTTTAACAACTTTAAGCATAAAATCTTAATATAAAAAGTTCTACCTTTATAAGAGGAGGTTGATACCAACAATTCACAAATAATTTGAAGTCAATCCGAGTAACCGTTTGAGAGATAACCGGGTTATCGCGAAATAAATAAAAACCAATAGTTCATTACAACTTCTCCGAAAACCACAAGCAACTGATATTTCCGGAAAACCTAAAATCTTAATCTAAAAACACGTGTGCCGTTTTAAAGAGGAGATTGATACCAACAATTCGCAAGTATTGGAAGTTAATCCGTTGAACCGTTTTTTTTTTTTCACGAAATAATTTAAAAACCAATAGTTCATTACAACTCCGAAAACCACAATCAACTGACTTTTCTGGAAAATCTAAAATCTTAATCTAAACAAAAGCTATACCGTTATAAAGTGGAGGTTGATACCAACAATTCACAAGTAGTTTAAAGTCAATCCGAGCAACTGTTTAGGAGATAACCGGGTTTTCGCGATTTTAACATTTTTAATTTTTTAAATTTCGTTCGAATTTAGATTTTTATCAATGATCCAAAAAATTGAAATGTCCGTGTGATTATTTCTAATTCACGGGACATTGTAATGCTATTTATAGGTATCGCTTAATAACTTAATAGTTTTGAAATGTTAGCGGAACTCACGCTTCGTCGCAAACTGCATTTATGTTATGGTTTTGCAATACCACAACAACAAAATACATACAACTGAGATTTGCAAATTTTTGCAACTTTTATTAATATTTTTATAATATGAATTTCAAAGATGAGCCAATACAATATACATATTTGCTATGCGTTTAAAAAATACACTCACGGCTCTGAGCAGTCAATCATTGTATATATGCTAGACCTGCAGATATGCTACGAAGAGTGAGTTCCGCTATTATAAGTTTGGTAATAACAAATCAAAATTTTATAAAAGTAGAGTAAATAGGTGCATGTTAAAGGTACAAAATGTAACGGTTGCAAACAAATTATATGCCAAAGAAAATCATTTCTTGTTAGGTTTAGTTTTATTTTTATTTTATAATGTCCTTATGCATAATAAATAAAGTAATAAAGTCTACTTGAAGTGTACTTTAAGACAATATTTTCATTATAATTTGAAGTAAAGTAGACTTGAAGTAGATTTTTTTTTTAATAAGGACATACGACTTTAGCTACACATCAAAATAACATTTAAGAAGCTTTAAATACAATTTCTAGTTCAATAACAAACATGCGCAATAAATAAAAGCAAAAAAATATTTTTAATCAATTCATATGTATATTTTATAACTTAAAACAGATATTTAAACTACAGGGGGGTTATTACGTATTTCGATTCGAAAGAAATCTTCTTCGAAACACAATGTTAAAGTCATACAAATTCGAATTTTCCTTTTCGAATTGAAATACGTAATAACCCCCCAGGTTACATGGGCTACTGCATATTAGCGACATAACCTTGTGCCAAATCTTTTAACTACAGTCTAAACGAATATTTATAGATAGAAAATACTTTAATTTTTCTCTTCTGATATTTGCAAAATTTTTTTTTGTTAAAACAATCAAAAAAGTGAAACAAATTAACAATAAGTATTTTGCACATTAACTGTTATAACAAGAATATTTATCAACACCTGTTATATTCAAATGAACATTTATACAAACAAGTTAGTAAAAGCTAATATTCTGGCAAGTTCTGTAATTGCACATCTACTCGAAAGTGAAATATGTTTACATTTTTTGTGTACTTCACATAATTTTCAATAAAAAATATGTGAATGTGAAACGTAGAACACCAAAACTGTGTGTGGATGTGGAATAACGATTTAAATTTTGTTAATACATCTTAAACTCAATAAATATCAGTTTATAAACAATTTGTTTTATATTAGCATTTCAATAGTTTTTTCAGTAATCTGTTATACTGACATGAATATATTATTTAAGTTTTTTAATAAAATAAAATAAAAAAGGAATTAGAAACAACATTTTATATACACAGCTATTTAACTTTTATATGATACGAAAATAACTGTATTTTTTAGAAAATTGACATATCGACACAGACTAAATTTTTATATTTATGTAGGTAAAAGAATTAACTATTGTAATATTAGAGCAAAATTGAAAAAAGAAAAACTGTTATATGAATAGAAAAATTTCAGTCTAATATAAATAAATTATTTTTTAACTAATAAACTCATTTACTGTAATAATGCTATATTTACTGTTATACTATTGCATATGTAACTAATAAAAAAACCCTTTATCATTTTTTACGTTGAAATATAACTGTAATAATATTTACTGTTATACTGTTATATCTACTGTTATACTATTACATATGTATTTTTATTTTTTATATACATCGAAAAATTAATTTAAATTATCTAAAAAATTGATTTTATGTTAAAAACATTATACAATTTTTATAACTGGAACTAACTTGTAACTGTTAATTAAAGAATATTTTGAACATAAACTCTAATCAGTTTAAGAAACAGAGTTTTCGCATTGCAATAAATCATGCCAAAGAAAACAAAAAGAAATAAATGTATTCTTCAGACACTTTGACACTTGTTTTTAACAAATAAATTTCTTATAAGTTAATATCCTCTTGTATTATTTGATAATAATCTCATGAAGATAGTGTTAGGAAAATTATTTCGTACATTAAATAAAAAAACTGTTATAATTTCTAACGAAATTGCAATACATTTTACTAATTGAAAGAAATAATTGTATGTTGAAGCCACTTCAAATAACTGTTAAAATTTCAATAGTTTTTGGTGTTATTTTGATATATTGCACGTCTATGTTACCACGTTTTATTCGATAATAATCTTGAAGAGATAATGTTAGACTATTGAAGAAATGTTAAAGTTTTTAACCATATAGTTTAGACAACTTCTATTCAATTAATCTTTTTTATGTTAGTTTTTGCAATTAAATATTAGGTATATGCATTAATTCCCATCGTTTTTTTTTTATGAAAAATTAATATTTATGTCTACGCTCCGAAACAAAAGGTAGCCAAAAGGGGCAATGTTTTGGTTATACGGGTAGCGCAAAACTTTCTATTTACTATTTTCCAAATAGCTTTTAACTGGTCGCGCATCTTGAGGCCGTACATTCTCAAGATGGAGAATTATACATGTCAGATCGAATATTCTGGCAATTTTTCGTGCAATGCTCTCTTTACGGCACAGTTCTTTTCCTCGGTTCTAATATATCATAATGCATGACACCCTTCTGATCCCTTCAAATACTAGCTATTTTTCACCCATACGATTCGATGTAACGCCGTCATTTTTGTAGCACTGGAGCCCCATTTCTTCCAGACATATTAAATGGACTGGACACGTTTCTTGGTTTCAGTTCGTTTGACATCCAATTTCTTTGCTTTTAAGCGGATTCAATTGCTTTCAAACGTCTGAGAATAATAGCTTAATCTACTCCCAATAATTCAGCAATGTACTTCTTGCGTTTATCACGAGTATTAATTAAGCAAATCCAACGATTCTTCCTCTTCAATATTTTTTGGCTGGGCGGAACACACATTCATATGGAAACCGCCACTTTAAAATTGTCTTAACCACCAAGACATCTCCCTAAACGTTCTCAAAAATACGATGGCTTTACGCAGTTGTTTTCTTAAAATATATTGTGGGAAAACTTTCCGCAAATGCTTCTTTTTCAGTACAAAACTCGCCATTTTCGAGACTTAAAAATAGTGTTAGGTTGCACAGGTCGCCGGTTTGTGTATTTAAAACCGACTAACCCTAATGGCTCTTTCAATTAATGAACATCCTCTAACTGATCTTCAATTTCTTTGGGATTTTTGCCTTTTATGTAGAAGTGTTTGATGGAATTAATTTTTCGCCTAAACTATTTCAAAAGCCCTTTTTCGTTTCAAATTCTTAGTGCTCTAAAACCAAATACATACATATATGTTTTATCTTCATATGTTATTTTTACACTAATAAATTGTTTCTGTCCGAAATATTCACTACTAGGCATAATCATACCTCCCCGGACCTCTCCCAGGTAAAATATTGCAAATTTTTGGCCGAAAAATTATCATATTCTTTCACGAGCTCACTTTTTCACCTCGGCGACTATGTTAACAAACAGAAATGCAGAGATTGACAGTTTGTTGTATTGGTAACATCATTGTCCCATTTTTTCGAAATTGCTGCTGTAAGCGTCACATCAGTTAACGATGAGCGAAACACACCTTTACGGACTTTTTATGACTGGCCATTTTTGGAAAACAACACCAGCTGAAAATATCATTGCAAGCCCCTGACTGTCTATGGAGGGACTTATAATTTTTAGTTTCACACAACTTATTCAACAAAAGATTTTTTTCGCACTAAGTTCGATTATCATGTTGCCACCCTTATTTTAGATTAAGTTGCCGTTAAATAAGGATAATATGCGAATAATTAAGAAACCAAGAAAGATAGAACAGAAGATTACGCCATGCACACGTTTTCCCGTTAGATGACGTAGTTCGGCCAATGTATGGTTGCCAAGTCTGTAATCAACAAATTGCTTCAAATAACTACGTACAAATGAATGTAAGTAATAGGCAAAAAATTGGAAGCCCTGCAAATAGACTCATAATTTTTATTTAAACAGACATTAAATTAAACATTATAAGCCAATAGGAACATAATTTTGTGACATCATTAGGGCAACATGCGCATTTTTGGGATTGCGTAATCTTGTTTTTATCTTTCTTTAAAAAAAGATGTCCTTTCCAAACAGTGTCTTCCAGTTGGGAAACCCACTCTATTGCTTAAGGCCATGATTCACTATCATACTCAGTCGTACGATCTGTCATAAAATGCATGTGTGCTCAAAAAGTATGATAGTGTGGTTTAGAAATGTATGTGTGTGACACACTTTTTGACAAGTCGTACGATTTGATAATCTTTTGAAAAAATTCATAAAATATTGTTTCTCCATGCTATCAGAGTTGCAAAAACTTGTTTTGTATGATAGTGTGGCATCTACAACGCCATTTTTAAACGATTTTTAAAGTAGGACGGTATTCGCTCAGATTTTTGGTTTATTAAATCGTACGATTGTGTAGGATAGTGAAGCCTGGCCTTTAAATGCCATCAAAGACCATTTATTAAAAATTTTTTTGTCCCATATTTTTTTCTAAATCTTAATCTAAAATAGTAAACCTTAGTTTCGTCTTGTATAATTTTTTTAATTTTAAAGAAAAAAATTAAAAATTTTTGTCATTGTCATAAACGTTACTTGAGCTGATTTATAAAATGTTACATATACATATGTTACATATACATATAAAAATATAACACAAGTTTATTGTAAATATGTATGTATTTAAACAAATATTTAAGTAATATAATAAACAATATAAAAATCTTATAATTACAATGAAAAAAGGTAAGAATATGAACTAACCAAAATACTGCTTTATAAACAGAAAATTTTAAGTACAAAATGTCTTTTTATTTTAAATAAAAAAAATACCAAATCAAGAAATACAAATTTAAGCCTTTCTTTAGCTTTAAAAGCGAATGATTACTTATACAAATTAAGAATTTAAATCGACATTGGTAAAGTTAGCCTGACCATTATGATTTAAGTTTAAAGGTTCATTTGCCTTGCTGTTGGTGGTATCATGGGTAATTTGATTATTTTCATTTAAATTATTAACAGCTAAAGAATTATTTGTATTGTCTCGAATTATTGGCTTACCATTATCACTATCAATGCTTAAATGATGACGACGTTGCAAAAACATTTGCAAACAAACGTGTACAATGAAGGCAATAAAGGCGCTAACACCAAAGATTTCAAATGTATGGCCAGGGCCAACAGAGGCAAATAATAAACCACCTATGAAGCTGCCTGTAGATACACCAATGCCCTCAAAAATTGCACCCACAAGACCCTGTAAAAATCAGTTAACAAAAAAGTTTTAAAAAATTCCAAAAAAAAAACGCACCTGCATGGTAGTTTCTGCTCCAGGTGGAGCTACTATACTGGCATAAGAAGCCATGGTTGCATAAAATAAACCAAACGTCACACCATTTAATAGTTCTATGGGTAAAACATACCAGGGATCCTGTAACATGGAATACAATATAAAACGTACACCAAAACCAAAAAGCACTAGGCTCATGGCATTAACATGACCAATTTTCTTCAGAATCCAACCGGAGAAAAAGAAAAATGGCAATTCACCACAAAAGCATTGTATACACATTACAGCTCCTTGTAGGGTCTTCATGGAGGTCTCTTCACATCCTGCCAATTCTTCTAAATGCCAAAAAAGGAAATTCCATATGAGTGCTGTGCCAAGACCTATAAAAACGCACCATATAAAGAACACGACACAGCGTACGGATAGGAACATTTGACCAACATCTTTAAGAATGTTGGGAGAAAGATGAGTTTGGGAGTGCTAAAAGAGATAAATAAAAATGACAAAATTTAAAATCAAACACTTTAAACTGTTATACTGTTATACGAAGAAACTAAATTTAAAATTTCAAACACTTATACTTTTATACTTTTATATTTTTATCATTTGTTTGTAAAATTCCTGGTACAATATCAAATTAACTGCTATATTATAACAAAATTTTAACTGTATACAAATACAAAAAAAAAATAGTTTAGTTTTATAAAGTTATAACACTAAAAAAATTTTTTATTATTTTTTTGGTTTAACAAGTAACTGTTATAATTTTATAACACTTTATATGAAACTGTTATACTTTTATTGGAATAATTTTTTTTTAATTTGTTAACAATTTTTAAAAAAACACCCACAACAACTTGGCTTTTATACTTAAACACGACAGCAATTCGACAACTCTGTGATTTTTGAATAAAAGAATTTGTTTTTTAATTATTCCGCAATATTGTCAAGTGTGTTTTTAATATTTTTATTAGTTTAAAATAATAGGTTATTTCTCCAGTTCCTTAAAAAAATATTTGATTCATTAATAACCTCTTCACTCCCCTCAAATCTCTCAGTGCCATTTTGAGAACCGGAAATAGTCACAGGCTAATTATAGAGATTAAGCTGGATGGTATAGCAGTTTGTAGCCCAATTTATGGCGACTAGCACTGATTTATTCCACAATTACAATTGTTTTTGCTTTGGATCAATGTCGAATCACAGCTTTTGGCCCTTTTACGTTGCCATCCAAAAAATTTGTTATTAGGCTGTGAATCCTAGTGTATAGTTAGACCTACCCTGTTGCACTGAGATATATAGTAAGTTCAGCTAGACTGTTTCCTAAAGTGAAGTGTCGGGTACTCTTAGTGCTAATCGCTTATGACGACGGTTTCTTCAGTGGCCTGCACCTGGCTGCGACAGTACCTATTATGAGGAAGACTAGATCTACTAGGATATACGGTGATCGCCCAATTTTTATTAAACAATTAAACCAAACGTTTGTCATTATAGCCCTACCACATTTTTCTTGCGAACCTACAACTGTTCAGTTTACGCCATCTTAGTTCACCTCACTGAAACTAATACCCGAAAATACTGCTCATAGTGGTACCAAGCGGCATTACGACCGATGCAGCATTGGAGACATCCATTGCGGAGCATGTCCTAGATAGTCCATTCGCCAGTTAATTCCCAAAAAAGTCACTATGTCCTCGAACCCAAATTGACATCAGCTAGTCGACCTAATCTGGATAATGCATCCTTACATTTTCCTACTAGAATCTTGGATGTAATGGGTGACCTAAGTGACAGAAGAGAAGCATAACTGTCAACAAAAATGCCGAATATCCAGCACTTCAGCCTTAAAAATACTAGCTCCTTTGGAGAGATGATAAGAGAGTCGTAAATCAAGTTTTTCTGAAAAGATTCCAGAGCCAACACCACAGACCATCGTCGAACCGTCAGTGTATACCCTGGTGTTGCAGAGAAAATCGCAATTTCCATTCCCTCCTAGAAGGAAACAATACCCTGCGATTAAACATCGCCAATCATTTGTTTAAATGTCGCAGGGTTGCACTTATGGTCGAAAACAAGCTATCGTGACATCAATTACACGGATAGCTTTTTAATGTCTAAATATTCATGTAAAATGCAGCCGATGATTATCATATATTCCATGGATTTTATCTCTTTTGAGAGTCATGAAATTGATGGTGCAGGGTCCTCATAGCATTTCTAAAGCCATATCCTGCTTTCGGTGATGGTTATTTCATTTGCCAAAATATTACCAAAAATCACTAGGTTGTCTGCTTTCCATGGCTGTCAAAGCAAACTAAAAGACGCAACTTCCTTAAAAAGTTTACAGCATTATTTCAACAGATTGAAATAATAATGTGAAGTTGAAGAAACTCACAGAGTTCTCATATTGCCCTTGTGTTTATTCAAAAAACAAAAAAAAAAAAAAATTAAAAATAAAACTTACCCTCAACTTCATGGATGCCAATACATCCAAAGCAATTATCACCAATGTCATCCAAAATACTATTGTGTAATTTTTATTAACACCTTCGGACATTTTATCCACTAATACTCCAGCAATAATGGAAAAAATACCCCAACCCACTGAACCAAACAGTCGTTGTTTGCCATACAAATGGGCACGTTCACCCAAAATACCAAAACAAATTGCATCACCAATACTCACCACCGCCGCCATACCCATCCACGATAGAATTAACATGATAAAAAACCACCAGAATTGATAAAGACCCATGGCGGCTGTGTTATTTATTACCGGACTTATACCTAATTTACTATTCAAATATTCATCGTTGCAATCCAAGCTACAGGAAGCATTAAAATAATCTTTATCCTTGGGACAATACATGCTAACATTTTTACCATTTATTTCACCTTTTGTATGCGGAATCATAAAAAACATGCAAGCCTTCTCCACATTCATGTGGCCCATATTCACTGTTGTCTTTATGTCCATGGTCGCTGTAGTGTTGGGCACACAATTAGTGGAATTTAACCAATTGTCACAGATTATGTCCCACATATATGGTTTGGCTTGACAGTGCAGCTTACACGTTAAGTTTTGATTGGCATAGTGTTCCTTCAAATTATTATCCATACATCTATCAAATTCGGAACAGTAGCGTAGATCGGAGATACCGGCATGACAATGGAACTCAACAGCTATGGGTTCTTTTGGTATGGCAGGAGTGAACATAATGAGAAAAAAGGCAACTGCGGTAAGAATTTCGGATATGATGAATAACATGCGATGACGTTGATATCTAAAAAGAAATTCAAATCGAGCAAGATTCTAGAAATTATTAAATTAATTTAAAAGGATTTTTTGCTAGAGAAACATATGTATGTATGTACATATATACAGTCGAGGCTAGTTAAGGAAAATAGTTGATTGAATCTAACATAAAGTTTCATATTTTGTTTATTCCTCTGCAAATTATGTATTAAATAAGCAAGTTATGTAATTTATATTAAAGAAGGTATTATTATCGCTTTTAAATATGTAAAAAATGCGATTTAAAAAAAAAATCGAAACAAAATCACATTTTTTCTTAGACTAGTACTCAGGGGATGACCCCTACTCATGCAGGACATTGTGCCATAACTAGGAAATTCGGTTATATGAAGAAGGATAGAGGGAGTAGTGTTTGTGGACAATCAATTAAAATTTCCCACATTGAAAGTGATAGTAAAAACCCCTCCTCCAGTAATATTATTTGGCTAAAAAACAATCTCTTTGTAAAACATAACACGATTCACTGGCCAATTGACTACAAAGGAATGAATAATGCAACACGTGTTGTAAGCAAAAACGTGCGTATATAGGGAACAAGTGCTCTAATGAGATTAGGGAATTCGTAGTTATAGTTGTAGTAACGATAAAACAGCAAAACATAAATCCCACATTGTATCGATGTTCAATAGAGTTAATAGTGTTGGATGTCCTACAATCACCTATAAGCATCTATGCCCTCTCCTGCATGCTGTCGAGTAGCTCCAATTATTTATTATATTATTTATTATATATATTTCAATTTTGGCCGGATGTCGGTGGAATAAATAGTAACAAGACCTTAATTGGTTAAAAAAAACGAGACAATCTTCTTTGAAGTCTAATAAATGTGTTTAGTCCATCGAAAATCGCACTGGATTTAGGTTAGGTCAAGAATGGTTGTGCTAAAAATGAACCCTCCACTCGGAGATCCAGAGAGTCTACTGTGATTCCCTTCAGCTAGCTAAAACTAAAAGAAAAATAAAGATCGCACATAACACCTGCTGCCTATCACTCAACCGACGAAGTCGTTCCGTTTGCACCGAGCGATGTCGTCTAGCACGTCATAGCATCCTTTGCCTAGCCATCTAAGTCTGCGGCTTTGTAATGGCGGGCAGTGATAGAGCAGTCATACAGTTTCTAATTCCTCGTCCTCGTACATCCTACAAAAATCCGATGTACCCGTAATCCATCTACTGTTTCTTGCTCTAATGGCGCAATGGCCAGTGATCTCACCTTCCACGACTTCCAGAACTTTCCTGTCCCAGCCCAGAAGTAGATTAGATTTTACCGCCTCCAGTCTGGACCCAATTGCCCTGAATTCATCGCTATCTTCCCAGGACTGATTAATTCTTCTTACTACCCAATCGCATATAAGCCTATAGTAATGAAAAATCGATGGCTATACCGATTCTACTCTATCTAAATTAGTTTCCTCCAAGCCCAATCTTAAAAGTTTGTCAGCAATTTCGTTGCCTTTAACTTTGCAGTAACCCGGAACACGACACAATCTAACCCTATACATGAACTCGCCTATCAGCCTTGATTTGACGCTTTATCCTTTCAAGGCTTTAAGAGCCGCTTGGCTGTCGACATACAGAGTGAATTCTCCCCTTCTGACACGTGCCCAAATACTAGTACCTCGATAGACCGATTGCTAGCCTCGATAGACCGATTGCTAGTATCTGGGCTAGTCTGCCAGTCTGGAGGTTGCGGGTTTGATTCCCGCCAAAGACTCTAATTGTTTTGTGCAGACAAGCAAAAAGCTTCGTTTCTTTAAAAAAAAAAAAATGGTAACTTTCAGAACCGGCAGCACCTCTGCCTGGAAAATAGTTTCTAGAATATTAACTCCAGGACCGGAGCCCACATTCATCTTCGAACCATTCTTAAACACTGCAAGTCCTTCTTGCAATTTTCCAGATTCCAGCCAATCATTCCTTTTCGGCAATACTACAAAGAATATAGCCGATAGCCGTATCCGAATTTTAAATATAGATACACAATCGTACATGTACGTTTTTTGCCGTACACGTACACGAACTTAAAGTACAGCTACACTCGAGCATGTGTAGTTGAAGTGTGTTGCTATCGAATAATACGTCAACTACTCATTTCCGAGTACGCAACTAAATCTATACATTTAATAAAATACTAACTCATTTCCTGTCTGTCTTTCTTTTTTTGTGTTCACATCACGTAAAAACTACTGGATGAATTTTAACAAAACTTTGTGAGTAGGTACCTTATATCCCGATTCCTTTTTTCCGCAAAAATAAGATATTTTTCCAAGAGAAAGTGAAGAAAAAGCGCGTTACAATAATTTTTAGAATTTTATATAAATTTTAGAATTGTATCCAGGGATGGGTACCTTAAAATACGTAAGAGTCTTAAAATTTGGTGTGGATTACTTTAAAAGCAAAATCGTGTGTGGGCACAGCTAGTATTAATATAAAACACATAAATTGATTGTGTACGGCACAGTACAAAATTTAGGGACGCACATAATTGATATGAAAATAAAAATATGTGTTGGTTGGTTTGAGCTCTGTTTGTTATTTTTCTGCACTCTCATTGAAATCGACTCTATTCGCTTGGGCCCAATCATATATCGTTACGAGATCGTGATTTGTTATGCCTCTTGGGCCCTCTCGGTTATTTAGAAAAACCAGAAATAGGTTAAAATAAATGTTTTCATTAATATTTGCCCGTAGGAAAAAAACTTTACACGTATGTACATTTTGTTAGTAGGGCCGTTTAAAAATTCAAAATAAATGCAAGCAAGTGTCAAGCTACATTTTTTAGTCTGCTTGTTAAAAAAGCTTGTTTTTAACTTTAAATAATTATGGAGTATTTTAATTTCCGAAAATTACAAAACAATCTATGTAGATGAGGCCTACAAGCTATACTAGGTCATTGATTGCTGTTAAACTGTGTAATTTATTATTTAGATTAATTTTTTCCTCTTGTTTATTAAATGATAAGCTAAATTTACTCACATGTTTATAATAAGCGCATTGATAACATACTTAATATAGTAAATGTTTAAAACACAATTGTTTAATTTCTCCTCTACCACTTACCGATCAGCTATAAAGCCAAATATTGGTTTAGCTAACATGCCTATTATAGGCAATATTGTATACATTGTACCCACAACTACACTGGAATAGCCCAACTGTTTAGCTAATGTGGGCATAAATGGTACAACAGGTGCAGTACCTAAAAATAAACAAATGAGAAAAAAGTGAAATTATTACAAGATCAAATAAAAGATTATTTAGGTATCTATAATTATCTATAAAAAAGTTAAATTTAAATATTATGAAATTTTGTGACATTTCATTAAAATTCTAATAGAATGGAAGAAAATACAAATGAAAATCAAATTGAATTATTATAAAAAAAATATGACGTTGTCATTAGTAGGTGGTCAATTGAAATTACACTATAGATCGAATAATTAGAACCACTTTAATTCTACTAACACCGAAAAAAGCACTATCTCAAGATTAGAAAAAATATCAACATTAATAACAAAATTTGTTTCAACTGTATTTTAAAGTCTTTTTTTTCAGAAAAAGACAAAAAATTTCATTTTTTTTCGCTCAAATGATTAGAACAATTTAATTAAAAAAATGCATTTGTTATAATCAAATAATAATAAACTTTAATATTAAGTTTATTAATAATATTTAAGTAATTTTAAAATATTTTTAAATATGAATTTAAAAAGTTACCGTAAACCAAGATTCGTTATTCGTTTGAATTAATGATTACTTATCATCAATTTGTCTTCCCCCATCACAAGCCATGCGGAAGAGCCTACCCCAAACAAAAATATGTTTAAGTCGGAAAAATATGGTGGCCAATTTAGAAGAGGAATTGAAATATCTTGTTGCTAAATTCATTGAATTGGTCCAACATATAATTTACTTTAGGGGAAGCCTATTTATTTAAGATCATCTTGTAATTTTATCCAGTCATTTTTACACTTTGAAATTTTATATAGATTGTGCCGTAATACTTCATAACTGCCCTGCACCCTCTCTGCTGTGAAGGCGATTTATAAATAGCTCCTCTTTTCTCGTATCGTGAAAATAATAATTGGAGTCATCTGGGCCATCCCAATTAAATTTATTTTCATCATTTAAAACACAGTACGCGCCAATCATAAGCATTACATCTTACACTACCTCTTGACGAGACATTGATTTGTTCAACCGTTGAACAATTTCATTTGCGCACATTAAAATGTCCATCGCTGTCGATGTCATGTTCTTGTTCAAACAGTATTGTTAGAACATTTGTTCGCATAAGCATGTCTGTCATCAAATGTTGTTTTTAGTATGGAAGTTTAACAACGCCATCTGTTGATCAAGCGTGAAAAAATTGCTATAAACGTTTAAATAACATTGACGACAAAAGAAGACATACAAGGTTGTGTTCCCTATTCTGCCGACGTTTTATTCATGTGCAAACAAAACGGTAGCTCGTCAAGGCGACGTAATACTTGAATGTCCCATGTCAAACGCTCTCTAACAAATTGTAATCGGATGTACTATAATCTATTTTTTTTTTAATTTCATTTTAATTTTCACAGCTTGCAATAGCTTTTTGACATAAATCTAAAGATTTTTCTGTTTTTGGTTGAAGTAAAAGCGGTTGGAATTATTATTTTCTATAGTTTACAATACATTTTTTAAGTATCCGGGCACAGTTTTATGAATTCGCCAAATTTCCCGCATAATGGCCCTATAGAAATATGATTGATTTTTGCTCTTTTTGCTATATTTAACATTATTTTTTTCCTTCTTTTTAGTAATGCTTAAGGCTGTTTTACATTGTCCCACATGCAACTAGATCTGTCTTAAATTTTTGTCGAATGAGAAAAATAGAACAGTGCAAATTGTACTGAGTAGAAGAGAAAATACGGATAGAAATATGACAAGCGGATGGTTACTTTTATTTTTTTTTTACCATTTGAAAAAATTAAGATTTTCCATTAGAGCGGTGGTGTATTTTAATGTAAATAGTGTTACCGAGTGTGAAGATTTATCATATATTTGTATTTTTATACCTTTCACCATAGGTATATCCTATACATATATATAGGTTTGTCATTCTATAATATTCATTTTAGACCTCATAAAGTATACATATTCTAAATCCTTATACATAGAGAAAGAAGTTGATTAAACGATGTCCGTCTGTCCGTGTTTGGGTAGTAATGTCATTTGTCAAGGCACCAGACAAGATACAGAAGATTTAAGCGCACCAGTCTACCAGGCATAGTGTTAAAAATTCAGCAACATCAGATCATTCCTTTGGGGTCTACGGACAAAAAACCAAGCCCACCTATAGTTTTTTACGTTTTTTTTTTTCATTTTTTCTCGATTTTAATGATTTTCTTTTGCTTTTTTTAATAAATATTAGACTGCGTCCAGTAGATCGCAAGAAGTGCATAAAGATCTCGGGGGATCAATAACCCCCTGAGAGGGACGATTTTGTGTTTATTTTTAGGTTGGTAAGGTTTTTCTGCTTTGATTTGTATTAAACGCCATTATATAAATAAATAAATATAGAGGTAACCTATAGAACCACACGGTGCCCACTGGCAACCAGGGGCAGTCAATAAGACCATTAGGGAGGCCAATATGTGGACATTTTTTAAAGGATTTTTTGCTTTAGTCTGACCATTCTAATGCAATATAGATTGCAGGACGTTCTTAATTTTTATAAAACATTTTTACAAAAATAAAAAAAAAAATTAAAAAAAATTTTTAAATACAAATTTAAAAAAAAATTACAAAAAATTTTCAAATTTTCAAAAATAAGTTTAAAAGAAAATTTACAAAAAACTCAACAAAAATTTTCAAAAAATTTTTACAAAAAAATCTCAAACAAATTTTCAAATAAAATTAACGAAAAAATTTCAAAGAAACATAAGAGGGTAACACAATATCTAGTATTACTATGGTGAAGGGTGTATATACCCTTCGCCAAGGGTGTACATAACCTTCACACAGTATCGGATCTCGCAGATGAGATTCGGCATTGCAGAATAAGTACTCTTACTTGTTTTTAATAAATATAATTTGTACAAGATTCAAATTGTATATACATATATGTATATATAAATAATACAGTTTAAATTGTATTTAATAAATATAAATAAATAAAATTATTTCTATTTAAGAAGAATTTCTTGTAAAATAGGAAGAAAAATTATACTTGCATGCAAGGTAGATTTATCTTACTAGATAGTGGCGTCTCTACAACAAACACAACATTACAATAACAATATGGTATTTTATTGAGGCTTTGTAGTTCGAAATGTCAAAAAACATATATGAACATTGAGACGGCATTTATGTTCTTTTTGTTATCTCGCTTGTGTACTATAAAATTTTTGAACACATATAACTTTTTAAAGGTCGAACAACTAAATCAGCTGGGCGGACGACACTACCTAGTAAAATAAATCTACCTTGTTTGCATGTTAAAACCTCTGTATGTTTTTAGCTATGGTAACACCGTTTCATTTTTTTTACTTTGTTTATACTGCACACTAATAGTTTAAAAGTATAAAAGATTTACATCGAATTTTTGTTGCCATTTTTTTAGGCACGCATTTCATTCTACTTTTGCTTCTACAAAATCTAACCAAAAGTATTATAGTCTAAACATACCTTTATTAGAAAGAATTATTATTTTTTATGGGTATTTCCTTATACTCCTAGTGCGTTAGCCGATTAGTCTACAGGTTGTTAAACAAATGAAAAATACAAAGTGGCTTTAATTATATAAACAATGAACATTGTTTATTTTTTGGAAAACCGCTCAAAATCCTATTACATTATTCTTTCATGTTTTTGTTGTTATTTTTAAAATCTTTAGAAAATGCCCTTCCGATGGTAGTAAAATTTTAACAGTCAGCCATATCTTTTGGACTATTAAAAACAAAACTTTAAGAGTATATAGTAAACGTGAGCGCAAGATGTTAAAAAGTGTACAGTATTGCATGTTTTTGAAGCGCAATTATTGATTGTATGTGTATTGGAATATTACTAAACAGTAAATACAGAGAACAAGAGAGCAAACAGTGCAAAAATCAGTGCACCTCATTTGAGGGGACAGTTTTATCAAGTGTACAATAAATATGCTGAGCATTTCATATTGTTTACTAGTTCATTTTAATTAAATTTTCATGACAGTAAAATCTCTGATTTAAAACTTATGAATAATAAAAAAAGTATTAGGTTTGTTCGAATGCCTGATAGTTTTACTATTTTAGAAATTTTTATAATTTTTTTAATTGAAAGTCGTTCGAATATTAAAAAAAATTCAAAAGTAGTAAGAAATTCAAGAGAATTTATTTGAAAAAATTTTTCTCTTTGGTAGTTTTTGCTTTTAAAATTTCTTCGAGCAAAAATAGTAAAATGAAAAATTGTTTGTGTTTTTAATTTTTTGTTTTTGTAATTCAATTTTTTTCAAATGAAATTTTTTGAATTGTATGAAAGGAAGTTGATTTTTACTAATTTCCGTTTTTGTGAATTTTTAATGAAAGTTTTTATTTTGAGAATATTTTTAAAATTTCTCTGTTTTTACTAAATTTACTAGTTTTTCACTCCAACAAACCTATTGATTAAAACTAAACATATTAATAATAATAAAAAATGATTTGAAATTACAGTTCTTTTTCTAAAACGTGATTAATACATTTTTCATTAATATTTGAATGTAGAAACATAATTTTTTCAACTAAGAGTTTATTACCGCCCAAAGTCTTTCTAACTTTCTAGATATTAAATTAATTTTTGATATTTTCAACCACTCAACGCGCGAATTAATATAAAATAACTAAAATACAAAGTACAAACCCTTGCTTTTGACATCATACATTTACATACATGTTGTCTGCTATCACAGTATTTCATATCAAGAGACACTATTGAAACAAAATATTCACTACTGAAATTTTATTTCAAACAACAACAAATATTGCATTGGTTAGAAGAATAGCAAATGCTATTGTATGTTTTTTATTTAAGAGCACAACAATATTTGTATACACATGAAATCAAGTGCAAGAAAAAAGAGATCAATTCATTATTGAACATTATGAAGTTAGTCTAACAAGACGTTTTATGCTCACGTTTAGTATATAGATACTCTGTGATACATTCCAGTTATTTGTTGTTACAAAAAAAAAAATCTAGATCTAACCATAATTGGCCAGTCTAAAAATAGTCCCAAAATAAAGGGTCACAAAATTTGAATTTAGAAAACTGCACATTTATTTTTACTGATGCAAAAAACCTTAAGAGATATAAAGTCAATTGAAGAATTTTCTTAGTAGGTTCGAGTTCATATTCTATCTACACAAAAAAGATAGATACGAAGAATGCTGAAAAAGCATGTAGCGATCATTATATTCTGCTAGTGTGTAAAATCATATTTTCCCAGTTTCCCTAAAGATAATCACCTAATTTGTAAAATTATTCTTTTAACTCTATTTAGTAGTTTAATATGAACTCGTTTCTACTAAGAAAATAATTCATTCTAATGTATACATACATACATTCTAATGTATATATACATACATACATTTGTATGTATATTTTTAACACTTTAACCACAGGTCATTATTCAAACCTATGTATACCCCTTCTATTTTTATTGGTCATGAGACGAGTGCATATTAAAAAATTATAACAAATTTCCGCAAGTTAATTTTCGAAACTATTTGTTTGCAGATGCAATTATTTTTTGTTATCATGATTTTACATTTAAATTTTTGTTGTCATTAGGAAAGTAACAAAGTAATAAACAAAATTTGTTTAAATTATAAAAAATGCCACAGGTATAGAGTGTCCCAAAACTGTATACAAATTTTAATTTGAAACTTAATTTAATTGAGTGTGTTTTTGTGATATGAACAGACAGACAAAACAAAACAAAGTAAAAAGTCGATGGCGGCGGTTAAGCAAAGTTTTGTGGTGGCGGCTTCTGGCCAACTAAAAGTAACTAGCTTTCAATAACTTTTTTCAAACAATAAGTTAGACAAATTGTAGGGAAAACAACGATAAGTTCCAGATCTGTTTCATTATTGAAACCTAAATAGTTTGGTAGGCATCACTAATAAAATTAAATTTATATTCTTGGTACCTTAATAAAATGAGCCAGGGAACAATATACAACAACAGGGTGTTATTTGAATATATTCATGCACATAATCGCGTCGAATTTGAAATTCAAACAAACTGAATCTGTATGTTACATAAAAACACCCAAATATGTTCGGTTAGGTTTGGTTTTGTTTGGGAAAATATAAAGGAGAGTTCGAGAAAATATGGTCAGCGAACCAGGCTTATTTATTTATCGCACTCCTCGTCAGCAACTGGGGCTTTTATGTGCACCTACCCAGCTACCATTGAAAACGAATTTGTATATCCAAGCACGCAAGATACAAATGTATTTATGAACAATCAGTAAGTCGGTTTTATCAGAGAAAATTTTGTGTTAACAAGCAAAACTGCCGCATTATACAAAACAGAAATTGTATTTTTTTTTTAATTTTAGAAATCGGGTTTAAGTCCATATTATTTCACGATCAGGCGATATTAATTGTTCTCTGAGATCACATGATTTAGTAAGTATATCCTTGTAAACATGCGTTTTACAGATATGTTATGATATGAGTCCATTGGCGGTCGCTCTGGCGATATAGTCTTTCACATATAATTGTTTTAAATTGAAAAGTTATTAATAGCCAGGTTTTTCATATCAAGGTGGTGACCCTTTTTGCCGGCTTTTAACCGAACATCTTGTTTATTTGATCATAGCATAGGGTACGAAATAGAAATATGGGAAGAGAACTTCCACGATGCTGCTGGCACATACGAAATCTTTTTGTTAAACCTTCCATGACCATTTTGCATCTCATTTGTCTCTTTAATTTAAGGATGTGGGCATTGTGTCAAAGGCCTTTAAACTAAAATAACCCATATGAAAGGAATTCCAGGGTGCCAAACCGCCAAATATAGAAATATTAAGTCATTTCTATGAAAAATACAAAGACAAAATGTAGGCTTAGGCGGCGATGGTTCTTTGCTGTCTTTACGCCGATCGTCTTCTTTGTACATAGGATAGAGAGTGGAAGAGAAATATGGGAAGAAGACCTTTACGGTTACGCTGGAACTGACAACATCTCTTTTCTTGGAAAACTTCCATAACAATTTTACATCTCCTTTTATTTAATTTACGGACGTGGGCTTTCATATAAAAGTAGTCCCCAACCGTTAAAAGGCATAGTACAGGGGGCCAATTCTGATAATCAAAACGAAAGAGTACACACCATGCAGAAATTGGCTTTTTTTACGGGCTGCAGGACACATCACATCGACTTTTTAAATACACTAAATCCTTCATCCAAGTCGGTTATCGAAAACCGGCTAGTACTTACTAGCCTCATTTTCACAGAAGTTTGGTTCCGTGAAGCCGCCAGCTCAAAAATTGAATCAAACAAAGACATGTTGTAATTGTATTTGTTTTTCGACAATTGAGAAATATTGACGAATAAGGAGTCATCTAGGCGATTTTAAGCTTCATCACAGTGCCCCACTGTGCGCTATATAGATCTTTTTGAAATTTGCAAATCTCACCCATAAGGCTAAATCAATGTCCTTGGACTTTATCTAACTCCTTCAGGTATTACTTGGATATTACTAATATCCCCAAAACATTATGTTTCTCAAAATTATATCAATATTTTGCCTTTACAAATATGGCAAAAAAAAAATTTTTAAATTCAATAAATAAATATAATTTGTGAGCAGTAGCATTATTTTTAAAATACTGTTCAACAAGGGATGTGCAATGTTTTTTCGTTCATTGCTCCACTTTCACTGACTGTCAAAATATCTTTTTTATTCTCAAATTTCAATTTTAATCTTGCACATATTTTGAAAGACCCTTTACAATTTGTAATACTAAAAGCAAAAATATAAAATATTCGCTTAAATTTTGTTAAAACATGTTTGTCAGCTTTTTTTTAATTAGCTGGATGAAATTATTTTTATTGAGTCAGGTAAATAAATAAATAAAAAGTGACATGTTTAAGTTGGAAGAAAATATGAAAAGATGCATTTAATGTTAATTTTGTAGAACATGTAAAAAGAATACAAAAGTAAACATTAAATTAAGTAGTTATTTGATACGTACGATGCACAGTGGACCATTTCACGAAAAGGCGGTAAAAATCCATAGCTTTTGATTGGATTGGAATTTTTATACGCGTTTTTTTTGTTTTGTTTTGTAGGTGAGACTTTGGTCTTTAATTTTTGCTAGATACAAATCGGCCGATAAGAAAGAAAGTTATGGAGGGTTTTAAATACATTTTAATTTTTATATGAATTTTATTATGAAAGTGAAGTTATAATTAAAACGAAAAAGGTTTTTTAGTTCTTAAATATTCAGTTACACTTATAACTAATACTTATTAATAAGTTTTCAACTTAAATTTTGTCAGAAAATGACAAACTTTGGCCCCCGCACTGTGGTACTTGTTTTGAGAAAGGGGCTAAAAATAATTTTTTTTATGGTTAGCGATTTAAAATTTATATTACTCATTTGAAAGTAAAAGCCAGAGTATCTCGGGAGCCAAAATCTTACTGCTGTATTTTAATATTATCAGAGCGAAGAGTTTGGGTCCAAAATGGACTTTCTTTGTATTTTGCTAAAATAAAATTTTTTTTAGAAAATTTTAATTTTTAAATGCCTATAACTTTTGTTTGTTTTAAAAGATTTTGTTACAAAATAAATTTTGTATAATTATATAACTTATAAGCTATTAGTTCCTAAAAAATTAAGTCTTTGTGTTTTTCATCAATTTTTAAACTTTTTTTTTTTATTAAGTTGCTTTAAAATCTGTGACTTAATAAAGCATGATAAAAAGTTATTGTCTTTAGATTTGTATTAAAAAGGCCGAAATACTTCAAAAAGCAATGTTGCAAAGCTGTGCAGTTAATAATTGGTTTTGTAAAACTTGTGTATTCATTAATTTGTGTAGAAAATATCGGAGCTTGGGTCAGAAAAATTTTTCTGGTGCCCATTGTCGCAACTCGACGCATATATAATGGGGTATAGGAGTGTAGGGGAGGGTTCGGACTACAAACTGGTAAAAGAGTTTTTTGTCCTGGTTTGACCTCAAGGAGTCTTTAAAGCAATATGAACCTCTTATTTAAAAAAAGTTTAAAAATTTCTGAAAGACATATAGATTTTATTTTTTAGAAACTAATAGGTCATAAGTTATATATGTAATTATACAAAATTTATTTTGTAACAAAATCTTTTAAAACAATAAAGTTATAGGCATTTAAAAATTAAACTTTTCTAAAATATTGAGTTTTGGCCGGCTTCTCAAAATTTGTGCTACAGAGCGATGGCGATATCAAAAATTTTCGAACCAACAAAAAAACTCACTCTGTTTAAAAACATAAACCTCCTTTTTTTAAATAGATTTATTAAAAGAAAAAGAATTTTGTTTAAAATTTAATGAAAACTTACATTAAATTTCGATTTTGTATACATGATTAAGGGAAGAATATTTTATGGCAGACATCATTATGCGAACATTTGTTCTAACAACGATTGTCTTCAGGAGACATTTTTATGTGCGCACATGAAATTGTTCAATTGCCGAGCATATCATGTCTCTTAAAGGCCATGATTCACTATCATATTCAGTCGTACGATCTGTCAAAAAATGCATGTGTGCTCAAACAGTATGATAGTGTGGCTTAGAAATGTATGTGTGTGACACACTTTTTGACAAGTCGTACGATTTGATAATCTTTTGAAAAAAAATCATAAAATATTGTTTTTCCATGTGATCAGAGTTGCAAAAACTTATTTTGTTTGATAGTGTGGCATCTACAACGCCGTTTTTAAACGATTTTTAAAGTAGGACAGAATTCTGTCAGATTTTTGGTTGATTAAATCGTACGATTGTGTAGGACAGTGAAGCCTGACCTTAAGATGTATTGTAACTGCGTTTACAACTGACAGTGCTGCTACGACAATAGCAATACATACAAATTTTTCACTAATACATTTAAACTTTTTCAATTGTCTGAACTACTGTCTTGAATATTTTAAAGACAGTAAATACGACAATGACGTGACGTATGCTGACAATAATTAATATTTTGTGTACAGAAAAAAATCAAAATGGAAAATTAAGAACTTAAAAAGTGATTTGACGTATGCTGACAATAACTCAAATTTTTGGGTACAGAAAAAAATTCAAAAGGGAAGCATCTAAAAATTAAAATAAATTGTATTAATTATTGTCTGGACCCTTATACTACTGAGACAATTGTCAGCATTTTTAACAACTAACTACTCAACCTAAACAAGGGCGAAGGGGTAAAATAACTGTCAAAAATTTTCATGTACATACATACAAAATGTATGAGGCAAACTTAAACAGCGCGGCGTCAAAGCTTTGCAATTGGAAAATCCAATTTTGACAGAGCGTTAGGTAGTGAAGTTAGGTGCAAAAAAAATGTTATTGTTTTTTTGTTTTGCGTAATAGTGGTGCCTCTTTAGCTATTTTCTGCTGTATCTAGCGATTTTATCTCTCTTTTGCAATTAAATTTATTAGATTTTACAAAAACAAAATATGTTAACAACACTGTTTCTTACAAAATGTTGCGCTCTTATTTAGGTTTGTTCAAAGCTAGACGATGTATATGCTAAGAATATTCGAAAAAAAAAAATACTAAAAAAAATATTCTCTGTTATTAATTTGAAAACTACTATTGTAATTAACTTTGAAATATTGTACGTACTAGGAAGTATATTCGTTGAAAAATAATATTTACTCTCTTGTTATACTAACAATACCATTATTTAAACCATCGTTTATGGACTGGACCAAAGGCTGCAATCAAGAACCTAGCGTTTACGGCGGCCTTTTACCAATTGGCACCATCATTGTCGCTTTGCTATGAGCGTCAATTTCTAAGAAGAAGAAGAAGAAAGCTAGACGCTAGACGTCGTTACGCCTTACGCCCTTGTTTAGGTTAGTCGGTAATACGTATTATATTATTGTCATTACAGTACTGCCAAATCCAAGGAAAACTATTGTTAAAATATAAAAAGAATCAACTCATTTTTTTGTTTTTCCAATGTTTATTGACTTCCCCCGTATTTAACAAACCGAACTTGCTAAAAAAGCATTAAAAAATATATGTTATCAAACTTAAATTATATTTTTCTATGTCTTCTTTCAAATACAATAATAACAAAAAAAAAAAACATAGTTATAAATAAAGTTAGGTTACATTAAAAAAGATAACAAACGACTCAATACATATAAACAAATATGCAGCTAATAAGTGAGTGAATGAATCACAGCTTAGAATTTTGCTTGTTGGGCAAAAAGTGATTTTCATTAGTTGCGTTTTTTGTTTTCATAAAAATTAATTTAATAGATGATAAAATTAAATTAATACAGTGTTGGAGATAATAGGGACGTTTACATCGATTTAAAAATAATTTCATAAAAATCTTACTTAAAACCCATGAATTTAATAAATGTTTGTAATATTTTATTCAAACAATATTTAAATAATATTTGAATAGGGACAAATGTGATATAGATTTACTTCAGTGCCTGGCGTTGTTCTAACCTGACGATGGTCTTGCTACTGGGTGAAAACGAATTACGCGAATTCGAAACGAAATATTGCGAATTAAGACACAAAAAATAGACATTTTAGTACATGGCTGACAGGAACATGCTCATGAGGCTTGTTTAGGACTCCTGACATGCAATTGGTAGCTTTGTTGAGATTAAAACAATACACCTGACGAAATCGCCCTGCCTGCGAATTAGGTCCCAGCCACAGCCACCTTGCTACTCCCCAATGAGGTATATACCAATAACCGGTAACAAAGACCAGTTCCCGTGATATCAGTCGTATGGACACTGGTGGATCCCAGAAGGGTTCTTATCTTCCAGCTTCAGGCCTTGTGCAAGCCTTGGAAGCATTGGCGTCAAGTTGTTAGAAGTCAACAAGACAATAAGCCGCCGAGGGGAATTTAATAGAGACTAGTAGGTGTTTTATGCTAAAACAACTAATGCTAACTCTCCAGTACTATCTAAAACGTCGCTTGACGTTTTACATCGAAAGCGCTCGCCAACTGTACCAAATAAACAAACCAGTCACGAAGGTCTTCACCGGAAATTATGCCAGTAATAAATTTGTTCCATTTTTCTTTAAAATTAATCACTTAATTTCTAAAAAAAATATTCTTTTAACGAACTTAATATTCTTTAAACGAACTTAAGCCTTTCTATAAGAATTCATTAAATAAAATACTTTTCTTATAAAAATTATGATTATCAGGGTTTCAACATGATTATCATCGGCGGTTTTTGTACGTCCCCAAGGCATTGCTTAGAATATTTTCATGATATATATCGCACACTAAAACATAAAGAGTGACAACTCAAAAATTCAGAAATGGCAAATACCTGTTTTTTTAGGTTTCCGTACCCAAAGGGTAAAAGCATAACCCTATTGTTTTCGCTACAATGTCTATCCGTTCGTCTGTTAGCGGCTTTTATCTCTTTAACCGTAAGAGGTAGACTTTACACTGAAGATGTATAACTTACTATTGGCAACTATAGCAACAAATACTAAAACTTATAGGGTGTTTCTATAGACTAGTGTTATTCACGTATATGTGTTTATTTATTGAATTATAGGAGGCATCCGCTTAAAATTTACAAACAGTAATTAAAACTTAGTTCGCTATATAAACAAGTATAAAAAATAAACATAAAAATTAAAGGGTGTTCCGTTTGTGACGAGCTTTGCAAGTATATGGTCTAAGTTTTTCGCCGTAATAGGTAGACTCTTGCAATTTTCACAGGAGGTGTATAATTGTGGCCGCTATAGCAACAAATACTTAAACTTATAGAGTGTTCTGAAAGTAACGTGTTATTTGCGTTTATGTTTTTATTTCTTGAACTGTAGGTGGCAACCACTTAAAATTTGCAGAGAGTAATTGAAACTATGTTCGCTATATAAACAAGTATATAAAATTAAATCTAAAAATTAAAGGGTGTTCCGGTAGTAACGTGATTTGCATGTATATGACCTAAGTTTTGAACCATAATATGTAGACTCTTGAAATTTCTACCCGAGGTGTATTACTATGGCCACTATAAGAAATAATAAAAATTAAAGGGTGTTCCGACAGTGACGTGATGATTTACATATATAACGCTTTATTTTTTGAGCCGTAACAGGTAGACTCTTGAAATTTGGGTGTTCCGTCAGTGACATGTTTTTCAAGTATAATACCTTAGTTTTTGAACCCCAATAGGTAGACTCCCGATATTTTTATAGAAAGTGTATTACCATGGCCGCTATAACAATAATTATTAAAAATTTAAAGAGTGTTCCGATAGTGATGCAATTTTCGCGAATATGACTTTAATTTTTTAAACGTAAATTCATACAGAGTGTGTAAATTTATGTCCGCTATAGCAAAAAATTAAACCGTTTTGCAAAAGGGATAAATATTTAATAATGTATGTAGATTAATTTTTGAACCGGAACGGGTGGAAACTTGAAATATACGCAGATTATGTATAAATTTCTATACCAAGAACAAATATACGATTTTGCATTTATGACCTTCTTTTTGAAAAGTGATGGGCTGACACTGAAAATATATACATATATGATCATAGTTTACAATATCTACTGTAACAACAAGTAACGAAAAAAAAAATTATTAAAAATAAAAGAGTGTTTCCTAGATGTCGCGAATTTGAGTAATTTGGGCTTCTTTTCTAAAAGTTATAAGCATGCACTTGATATTTACACATGGTATTTAGTACTATACTCTAGTAAAAAATAATTAATAATTAAGGGGTGCCCCATAAACCCTGAAGAAATTAATAACTTCAATTTTTAAAGTTGTACTGAAGATAGATCCTCCTATGAGTATTTTTGAACATAAAGACGATAAATCAATCAGTCAGAAGTCTATGGTCTATGTGTTATTACGCTTACAAGCAGACACATTAAGATTTTTCGCAAATTGAACTGCGCGTTATTGTGAATTACGAGGGAATTCTTATAATTCTGTATTTTTTTGCAGTTTTATTTCGATATTGTCTCCTTTAAGCTTGATACATTCAGTCCAGCATCTTTCCAGTTTTTTATTCCCTGCAAATAAAAATATTTCTCAAGTCCCACAAGATAGGCATGTGTTTCAAGGAGCTAAATCTTGGGACCATTTCAAAGATAAATTCATACCATACAGTACCATAGTGACTACACAATTGCTTATGGTCGAGTGGAAAAAATTAAGGCTCCCATTGCGATTGGATATCTTTAAAATATAACATCATTTTAATATTATATCTTATTAATATTGTAAAATGTTGGTTAAAATGCCTAAAGCCTCAGCCACCTCACGCACTTTCATTCTCCAATCGTTCGATATTATTCCCTAGATTTTATCGACTATGTCTGGCGTTACGAAATATACACCAAAACTTAGTAAAACAGTTTTTAACTATTGAAATTGATGGCGCAGAGTTCCCAAAATATTTATCTAGCCTTTTTTTGATTTCGAATAGACTTTAGCTTGTTAACAATTTTAGCACTTTTTCATTAGCCGTTTGATTGCTGCGCAGCATTTATTAGTTACCTATTATTTTGTTCAATGTTGTTTTATAAACAATAAAAGCCGTTTGTTGACAAAAGCAAAATAACTTACAAATTCATTTATTTATTTAAATCAATTTCTTTCATTTAACAAAATTTATTAAATGGCGTTAAATGAACTAGAATTTTTATTAATTTTCGTTACTTGAAACACAATTATCAATAAAGTTATTTATAATAAATACAAGTGTTTGAGTGCCAAATTAGGCTGCGCTAGCTGCTTAAAAGAACAATTTTTTTCCTTTCCAATTTGGTTATTTAACGAATTTTTTTAATGAATTTTAATACATATTTAAAAGTTTTCACACTATAATGCAAGTATAAAAACTTTTGAATAAAACACCATACTGAATATATTAAATAAAAAATAGTGTGAAACGGCCTTAAGTAATTTTCGATTTTAGATAATTTTATTCGGGTTTTTAATAAAGAACGATGTTTTACTTTTTTGAGGATTTTTTATATTTTTTGATTCGATTTTTTACATTACTACACGCAGTATAGATAAAGTATAGTAATCGTGAACGCTTTACCGTTTGACATATCCAAGTTAAATTCAGTATGTGATTTTGGTATATGAAGATTTTGGTCATAATCGGGCGAGGAAAATAATTATTTTTTTACTCTAATATATTTTGAACTTTTATGCTTTATGTAATATATCCATAAAAATATCTGTTTCCATGAGGTATGGAAAAGTTGAGTGTAGATCACTCCAGATTTTTTTTTATTGATTTCCATGCAATGGGTAAAAACGTAACCCTATTGTTTTCGCTACAATGTCTCTTAGTTAGTGCATTCTATCTTTGTAACCGTAATAGGTACTCTTGAAATTTTTACAGCAGCTGTATTACTATGGCCGCTGCAACAATAAATACCAAAACGTAAAAGGTGTTCCGAAAGTAACGTCATTTTCAAGTTTTTAAAACTATGTTTGCTACATATCTACATATATTAAGAAGTACCTATAAAAACTAAAGGCTGTCCGGATAAAAACTTTATGATCATGGTTATGGTCTTATTTTTGAACTGTTATAGGTATGTGCCTCTTGAAATTTTCACAGCTATTTTTCCTATATTTAAAATACTTTTCTTGCTCATTTTTTCACTAATGTTTATTAAAAAGTAACATTTTTCTGTTACTAATAGTTTAATGTATAAATCAAATGCAATGTAGTGGTTTTATATGAAAATATATAATAGCACGTTTCCACGGAGTTCAATATTCATGATTCGCTCTCTCAATCGTGATTCACACCAGTGTTGGGATATGACAACGTTTAAATGTTAAATTGTACCAATGTTAAAATTGTACCAAATCAGCATCAGTTGTACCAAAATTTTAGATTAAATAAACAAAAACAAACAAAACATATGTACATACTACGTACATACAGTAGCTCTAGGTTAAAATAGGACAAATCATAAGCCAAAGGCTTACAATGTTAGGTAGGAGCCGCTTACTCTACAATTTCCATCAAGTGCTTAATTCGATACAGTATGTCTAGAAGCCCGAGCAACAAGGACGGCCTGATTGACTTTAATCGATAATGACAAAAACGCACGTACGTGTTCCCCGACCCAGAGCTACCTACGAGTGTCTTTGAATCTACTTGCGAACTAGCACCCTTGTTTATATAAAAATAAAAACAAAGAAAAAAAAAATTACATTAAAAGTGATGTTTAAATGTAAATAAATAAGCAACTAATTAAAATACAACTTAAAATAGATAAATAAAACACAAAAAATGCTATACTATTTAAGTGGTAAAAAAGGAAATCGTGTAATAAAATTTCAAAACCCAAACAAAACGAAACACGTAGTAAGTATGTGTCATGTAAACGGTATGATTAGCAATCATAATTCAGAGAGCGAAGCAAGTGCTTCATTTTGTCGTGGAAACATTCTATAATGGTAGTTTCAAAACTAACGCGAGGCGTCCGGAAACGCTAAACTTAACGCTCTAATTTAGAGAGCTGGCAAACTATCGATAGTCAGATATTCGATATTTACGATGGCTAGGTGAAAAACTGTCGATAATATCGAATTCTTTTATAAATTATTAAATTTGATTTAAAAAAAAATTATTTATAACGAACTTAATTCGGTTTCATATTTTTAGCAAATAATGATATCTGATAATGAGATCTATTGAGATCTATATATTTAAATAAATTCTACATCGTAATTGTTCTGTCTAGTAGTTTCCAATCCAATAATTTTGTTCATAAAAATAGTGTTGTTTATAAGTATCGAATTATCTAGTTATTTTTTTTATAAAGACCAACTTATCGGGTGCCCTGGTGGACTAGTAGGTAGTATGTTAGTAGGAGGTTGTGGGTTCGATTCCCTCAGTAAATTAGGTTAGAATATAATTTGTAATTTTATTAATTAAATAAAAAAATATCAACATATTTCGGTTTTAAGCTAGATCTTCTATCAAAAAAAAAAAAAAAAAAAAAATGGTCCCAGCTTTGCATATCATTACTTTCGGATACTGTCGAAGTTGCAGTTATACAAAAAATAACGTAAGGTATATACATACATAATTTTATCAACGACATCTGCTTAGCGTTGTTCTGCAAATCTATTTAGCATTGTATCGAATTTTATACGATAGTATCGCTATCGAAAAAAAAACTATCGATAGTCCAATGGAAACAGAACTATCGATAGTACTATCGATTGTTTGCCAGCTCTACTAATTATGTTTTTTTCTTTTTCGAAATATGTAGTAAAAGGTGGCTCTGGAATAGGGGTGCCATACGTACTGTTTTTAGCAGTACATGTACTGTTCTGTTTTTTCAATTGTACTGAACACCCAAAACAGTACACAAATGTACTGTTTTTTATACTTTGTACTTTTTTGGTTTTACTAATTATGTTTTTTTATAAAATAATGCAAAACCTATCTTTATTTTAATATACTGAAGACGGAAGAAATGAAATTCTAAAACACATACAAAAAAGAATGTAGAATTGACATGAATTTCAAAATATGTAAAAGCATTGCCTTATACAATCTGAACAATTTAATTTCACACATAATACAACTCAGACCAAAAAACGAAATATTATTCAAAAGGCCTTTTTTTTATTTATTTATTAATTTGCTATCATAAAGTTATAAAATAATTTTAAGATAACTAAGAGAAAGCTATGACTACTGGGGTCTTAAGCTAACATAGGTGTTGTAATAATAAGGCTGATTGATAATATATGTTATTCCTTGATATTTAATAAATTAATGGAGTTGTTATAAATCTTTTAATATTTTGACATGTTTTAAAAAATTAATAACAATTAAAATATTTTCAAGAGATGGGTTAGAGAGGTGTTTAACTGGGTCATGTTTAAAGAAGTTACATCGTGTCGAATTAAAATGAATGCAATGTTTTATGATATGTTCAATTGTGACAAGTTCTGTACGACAATATTGACAGATGTTTGAGGTATCAGGTTGAATAATGTGCCTGTGTGTGAAGAACGTGTGACCAAGTCTTAGTTGGACAAATTTCCAGCAGTCTAGCGTGCTGGGAGACCCACTGTAATTGAAATTTAGGTAATAATTTAGGTTAATTTTTATTGGGTTTAAAGATTTGTACCAATCAGATCTTTTAGACCATAAGTCACTTTGTTTGGTCAAAGTATTTTTAAACTGAAGCAGAATGTCATGAGTCTTGAGTTTGGGTGTTAGAAAACAAGGTGATTTAAGAGATGCTTTGGCTGTATAATTAGCAAATTCATTTCCTTCAATTTAGCAATGTCCGGGAATCCATACAATTTTGATGTTATTTTTTTCAATTAAAACATTTCTAATGTTTTTTATTATGACTGTATTTATAAAAATGTTTTACATTTGATACAGCAGATACCTCTATGTACACTTAAAATGAATTTACCTTTGTGCAAAAAAGTAAATAATATTGGATAAGATCCCATATATTTTAAGTTATTATTTTTTGCTTGGTGAGTTAATAGTTCAAAACATGTAGACTTGAATAAATACCTAGCTATTTTTTTTTTTTTTTGTAAAAAAAAATGTACTGGTTTTTTCCTAATTGTACTATTTGTTCCACGTGTACTGTTTATCCGAATTCCAAATGTGGCTACCCAACTTTGGAACACCACTGTATCTATATATACGAGTATACATGGGCGCAAGGATATTAAATATTTTCTGCATAGCCGGCCTTAGATTGGGCTCAAGGATTTCTCCTCTATGAAACAACCTACACCGGCTTCGATAACTAAAGATTTTCTGCATAGACGGCCTTCGGGCATGCGCAATGATTTTCTCCTCTATGGTATGACCAACACCGGCTTCGCTTACTAATGACTTCCTGCATAGCCGATCGAAAAAAAAAAATAAAAAAATTTCGTTTACTCACTTCAATTTGTTTTTTATTTTTTTTCTTAATTTTACTTTAGTTGGATAGCACTTTTAATTACCATTCCAATGATACCTATATTGCCTCATTCGGGCATAAAATATTCGAGATACCTGTACTTCACATAGAAACTTTGGGTTACCGTAATTCCGAAACTAATATCGCCGCCAAATTTTTCACACTCATTTTTTGATTAAATTTAAATTTTACACACACTAGACAATTTTTTAAATTTTTATTATGTGTCTTTTTTTTCTAATTTGTTATGTGCCCTTATAACTAGATTCTAGCTAGCCCTTGTTTTAAGTAATAAAAGTACATACATAAATAATATGTGGCTACTTACCAGCATTGAATAAAAAATAATGCGCCTTCATAGGCAGTAAATCCTTGTCGATATTTGGTCTCATTGTGAATGTGGTCTTATTTAATTGCGTTTTTAATTTGAAAGGAAGTTCACTAAATATTACCGTTGTTTTAAGGATGTAAATTGTAAAATTGTCATGCGAGCGAGTCCATCTACTAAATAATTACACAATAATTACAAAAGCAACAACTACAACAAAAGTATTAGTTGCGGCTCAGCAGCAACAGGGAATGCACTAATTTAATAATTTACAGCAACAACAAATTTAAATGAACCAGCACTTTTTTTAAAATAATTATGGGGTGAAATGGAGTTGGACGACGGCAACAACAGTTTTTGTTTAGCAATTGCGACTAAACATGCCACAACAAGAATAAAAAACGCACTCAAATTAATATGTGGACTATAAAAAATAGAACTTTGCTTTTTATTAGTAATCTTTCGTTCTGTTCATTACAAGAATTTAAATATAAAAACTATTTAATTACAGCACACAACATGTATTCTTTTGCGTATACATACATACATATGTATGTATGTTGTTTTATTAATTAGGAAGCCTCTATATTTCCTGCAATACTTTTACTTTAGACTTAAAATAAAACATAAATATTTTAACTCTTCACATTTTACGATTCAACACATTTTGGACGTATTTATCTTTTAAAACAATTAATAAAACTAAACGTACTTTAAATATGTTTTATTAATAATCATTTTGACAAGTCGTGAAGAACTCACCAAATGTTGAGAGAAAGAGAAACAACAAGGTGATGCCAGATTACAGATAACACGTACAATACAAAAAAAGAGATTATAAACATGTTAAGATGTTTATAAACCTTAACAATGCAGAACTACATTTTAAGAGGCTGTTATTAAAAAATATTTTATTAAATAAATTCACAATTATTAATTAATTAATCTCATTTAAAAACAATATTACATAAAGTGTGCCACTGAACTGAATTTATTATTCAATAATAAAGTAAATACATTTTTACACTCAAAATATTACGCCTTTGTGTTTTATCAATCTCTTTTAAACCCAGAAAAGTTTTGAGTTTAATTCAAGGCAGGTAGCCTCACTACTGATGGGAAATATTAAGGCGAAAATAATCAATTTTTTATATTGATTTTGACACTTAAACTTACAACTTTTCCCCTTAAATGGAAATTGAACTATCAAACTCCATATAAAAAAATTTTACATTTTTCGCCTTAATATTTCCCATTCGTAGTTACCTGATGAATGTGCCTTGGTTTAATTTATACTTAAAATTTGAAAACTAATATTTTTATTGTAAATTCATTTTATTAATATTTACTTTATTGATTTGGATTTTATTAGGCCGTTAAAATAACCTAAAAATTTTGAAATTTTTTACTTCTTTTTATACTCTTCACCACAGGTAGAAAGGGTATATACATATAAGTTTTTCATTCCGTGTGTAATTTCTACAATATTCATTTCCGACAGCATAAAGTATATATATTCTAGATATTTATACATAGAGAAATTGATTAAGCGATGTCCGTCTGTCCGTGTTCGGGTTGTAATGTCATTTGCCAAGGCACCAGAAGAGATACAAAAAATGTAAGCACCACCAATTTGTCAATCTGTCATAGTTTCGAAAATTTTCGTATTGCAATTCAGCAACATCGGATCATTACTTTGGAGGCTGCGGGCCAAAAACCACGCCCACCTATATTTTTTCACGTTTTTTTTAATATTTTTCGGCTTTATAGATTCTCTTTTGCCTTTTTTTGTCAAATAAATATTAGACCATGACAGGTAGATCGCAATGAGTAAATACAGATCTCGGGGGGTAAATAATCCCCTGCTAGGGGCGACTTTTGTTTGTTTTTAGGTCGGTAGGAGTTTTCTGCTTTGATTTGTATTAAAGACCTTTATAGAAAGCAATACACATATAGGTAGCCAATTAACCTACAGGGTACCCACTGGTAAACAAATTCAATAAAATTTCAAAAAAAATTAAAAATTTTATTTTAAACATTTACAAAAAACTTTACAAACCATTTTCAAACGATATTTCCACAGAAAATTAAAAAAAAAATTTTTCGAATAAAATTAAAAAAAATATTTTTACAATCAATTTTCGAAAAATTTCAATATTTCTGTGAAAATGAAAATCACGACTGTAACATATTATATAATATATTTTAATATTAGGAATATATGTATGTATGTATGTATGTATGTATGTATGTATGTATGTATGTATGTATGTATGGATGTATGTATGTATATAGAGTAAAATATTTTTTTAATTGCTTTTGATTTTTAAATAGATGAGATCTCTGTTTTAAAACCTAGATGCATTAAACACATAGACAACATCAGGATACCGACTACAAACTGTCAAAAAAAAAAAAAAAAAAAATACACACGTTTAAAGGTAAACGATTGTTTTAAAGCCAGTACCCGTTGTGGCTGTCGTAAACTTAGGCTAATTTCTATTTTATTCAACAAAAGAAAAGGTCACAAAATTGCAAATTCATAAACAAACAAAAAGTTTTGAAGGAAATATTTATAATTTTTTAAAAAAGTTATTTAGTTTTATAATAGCAAAATAAGTATTTCTACAACAATGTCAGAGTTTACGATGTAGCTGTCGTCTTCAATATCATTAAGTAGCTGACAACACGGCGTCAATTGTAGCCAACGGAACTTGTTTTCATTTAGCTGCATCGCCGCTGTTTAAAGCATGAATAATGAGTTTTTTCTCATATGACTTATTTTAATTTATATAAAGATTCAACAATATGGATAATGCTGTACATGTCTGTATAAATAAAATCACCGTGGTGCAGGGTGTATAAGATTCAGCCCGGCCGAATATAGCACTTTTACTTGTTTTATTAACAGATGTTTATAAGCAAATTGATAAAAACGAAAAAAAAAAATTAAAATACAAGATGTTTATAAACAAATTGCTGGAATTATAACAGAGTGGTGCTTTTAATTTTTTATTGCGGGTAAAATTTACCTCTATTTGAAATTTCTAAATTGGTTGGGCGTAGAAAATTTAGTTTTCAAAAAAAGTCCCTAATCCATAATGGAACAGCATAAAGAATGGATTGGGATGAAGAGTTAAGTCAATAAATAAATAAATATGCGAACTATAGGTATCAATTTTAATACAGAATTACCGGATTAATAACCAATGCATGGATCAGAAGAGGTAAATCACCAATATGCGAACTATGAAAATCAGCCTACCTTCAGTTTTAATACTTACTTACGAGCTCAGCACAGATAGATTTTTTTACCCCCAACTCCGGTTTTTCTTCTTCTCTACTATAGACTAAAGAAAATCGATAGATATGGGTAACAGATCCTTAAATTAGCGGGTAGGTTTTCCACTTAAATAATTCCATTAAAAAACAAAAATTAGAAGAGTATCTGCAGTGAAAACCCAACTAGCATCATTATTTCTACAAAAAGAGACCTTAACCATCTGTTCCAGATGCTTATAATTTGGGAAAAATAAAATGCATTGTTTTAAAATTGTCTTTTTGATTTTGCGATAAAAAAATCACAAAACAAAACTTGAATTAAATATTTTTTTAAGAAAATTAAATCTTTGTTTTTTATACATAATTAACTAGTGTTATGAAAAATATATATTTTATGGGAGTTCTAATCATATATGTGACTATAATGCTGCTGATAAACATGAATATAATTTTCTTTTTCTTGTTGCGACATTTGGGCAATTAAATCGTCATTAATTTGATCTATAGAATGAGGACGGCCAGCTACTAAAACAGAAGGAACATCATCGTCAGCCTCCTCTTCAGATTCGGAATTAATAAAATTATTATAATCGGTTTTGGCTAAAATAATAAATTGAAAATTTAAAAGAACTAAAGCAAATTTAAGCTAACTTACGTATTTTGACATTATCTATATCATCATCATCACTTGAATCACTTGAATTTGCGTTTGATTTGAGACCTTTCATGTGATTTTCTTTTTGGCCTGGCTGCTTTTCATGCTGCAGCAAGACAGCCATAATATCTTCATGTTCTTTTTTACGACTGCTATTTGAAGTGGAGGTAGATGAGCCAGAGGCTCCAAATTGTTGAGAACTTTGAGCAGCTTCGTTTAGGATGTCATCTACATCATCGCCATTGTCTTCCGTGATAACTGTACTCTCAGTCATCCATATAGGGCGAGCTTTGCGTTCGGCAACAGTGTCAGGCATATCATCGCCACCTATATTAATATCTACTCTAGTTTCCTCAACAGCAAAGCCTTGATTGCGGGTAGCTTCACCCGACCACATTTGACCATCGCCCCTTTGATTGCCTGGTTTGTTGAGACTAGTTTTGAAAGTAATATATAAAATTAAAATTTGCCATCAAGCTAAATATATATTTAAAATATTACCCTCTGATTGTATCAATATCCACCGGTTCAGGTTCCAAAATTTCCGGTGCCAATTTAATGCCCTCTACCTCTCTCAATAGATCATAAAGCGGCTGTAATTGTTCATTAAAACGTGCCAACATTAAACGTGAATCTTTTTTGGGCATAGCCGAACTATCCTCTTCCACTGTACTGCCGCAGTAGGTACAACGAAACTCTTGTGTGGCAAAATCGAACAATTGATCTGCCTCCAAGTCCGTAAATGTCTTATTACAGTTTGTACACTTAAAACTAGCTCTACTTGTGGCATCACGCTCTTCCGTTTCCATACGTTTACGCATTAAATCCAATTTATACTTGACCACATTTACAAATGTCTTATAATTGATAAAGTAATAATTGACTTTTTGTGCTTTACCATCAGGTCCTGTTTCCATTTTTAAACGTATCTGTATAAATTTATCATTACGCAGGGTTGATATTCGAGCACGCATTTGTTTCTTTTCGAATCGTAACAATTCAGCGATATCATCTTCTTTCATACAGGGATTACGCACCAGCATATCGATAATTAAAGCATCCTCAATGGTATAAAAGCCACGAACTACTAAACGGGCTAATTGTTTTAAGCTACTAGGCACTTCGGTGACATATTTGATTTCGCCACTCGATGTTGAGGCAGGTGTAGAAGACATATTGAAATAAGTGTGTTGTGGAGGAAGAAATAAAGAGGAGATGCAACTGCAAGAAATTTTAAGGAACTTTCTTTAAAAATTTGGTAAAAATTTTAAGTAATTAAGAAAAAGTTAGTATCTATGGTTCATTTGCCATATGTATCCTAAGGAGCAAAAAAATTTTAAGTATTTAACATCTCTTAAATCTAAAAAAAGAAGATATAGTTTAAAAATGATTTTAATTTTTAATAATTATAATTTTATATTTTAATTGTAATTATTAATTTGTTGTTGTAACAGCTCTGCTGCTGACGGAAGTTCTTTCCTAGGAAAAGAACTTCCGGTTGATACAGCTGTTGCTGAGTTGACAATCTTTGGCCGAGTGTGACTCGGGTCGTTCCGGAGCGAAGATCCAATTGTCCTGCACATCGTGAGCGTCGTAAACCTATTAATTTGTATATTTTTTTACTTTTAATAAATAAATAAGAATAATTTTTTATTATATAAGTATATAAAAATTATTTTAATCTCCCCTAAGTTTCATATTTTAATATAAATGCTACATCTCTGGTTTCAACTTGAAACATGTTGATTTTACTAATTCAACACTTTTCTGGGGTGCCTGCAGTCTGGCAACTTATTAATGCCTCTCTTTCTGTTAACTATTTCACCACATGTTGCCAACAAAACTATTTTTTTTTACTCATACTCAACACACTGGCTGTAATGCGTTAAACATGAGCAATTCATTTGACATTTGCCGTCAGTCGGTTTTTATTTTGTTAAATTCTTACCTCGCCTAGTGTTGTGTTGTTTCTGTAGCTGTGCTATCTGGTGTCGTTCGTTTGCTGTGTGTGGATTCTTTGGAAAATTTTTCGTAGCAATTTTATTTCGAGCACTTTTTCACATCTATTAATAAAGAAAACGAAAAATCTTCATAAAATTCGACATTATATTAGGCTAAAGTTTGTTTGTATGGATTTTTTAAGGGGATTTGTCGACTTTATTAAATAGAAAAATGAATTTTTTGCAGACGTTAAAGAAAACGCACACCGCCGCAAAAATATGCGAAAGGCGAGACAGGGTGGTTATACATAATGAATGGCTAGAGGAAAAAATGTTGAATTTGACAAACAGCTGTTTGATTGGGGCGGCAAAATAATTGTGTTTGAAACAGTATGTGTTCGATAAATTAGAGGTGGCAATTTTTTAAGACTGTTGTATAAGAGAAGATTCACCTCAGAGGAGCCGTTAATTTGTTTCTCCATTCAATTGGATTCTTTAAGCTTGTAAAGCACTTTTTGTTTCTATTTGAAAAATCGTTTGGAAAAGAAGGTAGATGTTTATACTTTTTAACTAGCTGCAAAAAGTGTTTTTTTTTTATTTTTTGTGCTTATTTGATCCGTCAGATTTATATATTACCGAATTATGTGAGTCTTATTTCTTTTGAGCGGTAGGTATTTTGTGTAAGTGTATACCTAACACTATTGTTTTTGTGAATATTTACGGAATTTCAGGTTTGATTTTTTTGCCTTTATTTCTACAAAAGTAAAATTCATCATGTGGTCGTTTGTAGAAATAAAAATCATGTAGTCGTGTTTATAATATTTTATTGTGTATTGCACACAATAACATTACATATATCAACACAGAAATTAAAAAATAATATTTTTAAAGTGTAAAAAACATGAACCAAGGTATATTTATCTTACCTTGGTATATTTATATACCTTGGCCCAAGGTATATTTATCCGCCCAGCTGATTTAGTAGTTCGACATGTCAAAAGTTGTATGTGTTCAGAAATTTTATAGTGTAGAAGTGAGAAAGCAATAAAACACATACACGCCTTCTCAATTTTCTTATATGTTTTTTTGACATTTCGAACTACAAAGCAACAACAAAATGACATGTTGTTTTTGTATTGTTGTAGGGATGCCACTACCTAGTAAAATAAATATACCTTGCCTTGGCCTGAACATTAATTTTTGTTTCAGTTGAAGAAAAAAAGTCTACACTTTTTGTTTGAACATCCCTTTAATAGTCAAAATTCCGTTTAGTTTTATTTTTAGCTGCGTACTGCCAAACGGAAAATTGCCTGAAAATTTTCAAACCTGAATTTCAGGCTGTTTTTTTACACATACTTCTTATGGGAAACTGAAATTCAGGCGAGCTGCGTACTGGCCTTTAGCTGCGTACTACCAAACGAAAAGTTGCATAAAAATTTTCAAACCTAAATTTCAGGTTGTTTTTTTACACTACTTCTTATGGGAAACTGAAATTCAGACGAGCTGCGTACCTACGTAGTATAGGTTACCATACGTAGTATAGGTAAAATATAGTAATCGTGAAAAAAATCAATGTTGGGATTTCAACAGATTTATACGTTTTGGGGTCTTTTGAAACTAATTTGATTTTTTTCGTGATGATGTCTGCGGGTAGGTGTGTATGTCACTATTTTTGTGATGGCTCCACAGATCATACCCTTTGACATATCAAAATGAAATTCAGTATGTGCCTTTGGTTTATGGAGATGAACAGCTGTATAAATTTTGGCCATAATCATAATTTTTTGATTCGAATATACTTTGAACTTTTATTTTTTATGTAATATATCCATAAAAATATCTGTTTTCATTTGGTATGGTAAAGTTGAGTTTTATTTACTTTACCACACGTAGTATAAGGTGAAGTATAGTAATCATGAAAAAATCGAGGTCGTGATTTCGACGGATTTATACGTTTTGAGGTCACCTGAATCCATTTTGACTATTTTCGCGATGATATCTGTGGGTGGGTGTGTATGACATTATTTTTGTGGAGCTTGTACAGGTCATACCGTTTGGCATATCAAAATGAAATTAAGTATGTGCCTTTTTTATAAAGCGCTGTATAGTTTTTGGTCAAAATCGGGAGGAGGAAAGGGGTAGTTTCCTTACCTCCAAATTTTGTGAACGCTCTACAAGTCATACCGTATGACATATTAAAACGAAATTTAGTATGTAGCTTCGGTATATAGAGATAAAGAGTTGTGTAAATTTTGGGCATAATCGGGAAGGGGCAAGGGGTAGTTTACTTAATCCCAAATTTTGTAAACGCTCTACAGGTCATGCCGTATGACATATCAAAATGGAATTCAGTATGTGGTTTTGGTTTATGCAGATGAAAGGCTGTATAAATTATGTTTTTTTAAATTTTTTGTTTTAGTACACAATTTGTTATATTTTTTTTTGTATTCTCAATGTCACTCTAACTTATAAGATTTACTATCTTGTTGTGTTAGAATCCCAATTGAGAAATAAATAAATAAATACTTAACTTTTGTTAAGACATGGTAATTATTTGACTAATGGAGACGGAGAGTAATGGTTCAAACGTTAGGGACATAGAAAACAAATTGCGCCAACTATAGGGCCACCCTTTAATTCTCAAGTAGCTTTTTATTACATTTTGTTCTTAGGAGCAACGTAAAAATCATGGTTGATGCGTAAAAATCACGTGTGTTGTATGTGGACACCCTCTTATTTTTAAAATAACGATTTTTTTTAAATGGGCCAAATAAAAAAATAAAGTTCTGCAAAATTACGAGTAAATCTATAAATAAACTAGAACAAAAACTTCTTTGTTTAAAGAAAAGACTTTTGAAAAAGTCCTTCCTTTAGTTACTATAAGATTTCTTTTGCCTCTGGCTCAAAAAAGCTATGTATAAATTGAAAACAAAAGTTCCCTTGTCAGTAATAAACTTGGATAAAGAGAATGTTTTGTTTCTTTTATCTTTGCTTTCGTTTTTATCATACAACATTAAAATATGTGTTGGTCCTTTAAGTTTAAAATATATTTTTGTTTTTGCTTGAACATTTTTTATTAAAGTCATCTTTGTTACTGTGTAGGATTAGAAAGTTCAATACCATTGAGAGTAACAAACAAACACACACACTCATCCAGACTCCAGTCACAAGTTGACAGTAATGACAATGTTTTTTGTTGTCTAAATGTAGATTAACAGTATTGTTTGAAATATTTCGAATATACTTATGTAGATGACTGTATCCAGTTTCTAATTAAGACAACTTGTTATTGACAGTCTGTAGCGGCGCCTGTCAAAACTGTTATAGCAAAGTCAGAGATGTCTAATCATAAAACTAATCGCAGGATGCAGCAACCTCAAATTTAATCTGAATAAAAAAATAACCTGGATGAATGCTATGTCCAAACTGGCTGGCAATAGATTAAGGACCGCAGACAAATACGCAGTTAGTGTTGACGTCAAAGGTGATCAACGAGCGAGCGGAACCACTGTAGAGATAAATTTTACAATCTTGGTGGATAGTTAACCTTAGCGCTGCGTGATATAACCATGTCATTGAATTGGACGTGTAACTATGAAGACAAACGACCTAGTCATGTGTTGGGAAGCATGCCTAGGTATAATTATTATATTAGTTCTTATAAAGTAACCAAAATTAAATCTAAATGAAAGCTGCTACCAAAAAAAAAAAACATTATACATTTTTTTTTCTGTGTAATCAACCTGTCCATTTTTATTTTATTTTATAAATTGATCTTTAAACTAAACGAAAATGGAGAATTGGCAGAATGATACAAGAATTTGGAAAGTGCGCCGTTGTCGGTCAATGGAGACCGTTACTTGAAGATCTTGAAAGAGTTTTTCTTTCCAGAACTATGCCGAAAGAGAATCTTTTTCAACTCCGTGTGGTTTCAACAATCTAGTGGTTGTCGAGCTATGTCAAACAACAGGGCCTAAAACGTGATAAATTCCCCTATACGATAGTACTAACTTCAAATCGATACTAACTTCAAATCGATACTAACTTCAAATCGCAGGTAAGAAGACAAAACGAATGATGCAGAAATTCTTCTTTTTGGGTCTAATTTCACATACAGTTCACAGAATTGAGTTGGCAATCAATTAACTGAAAAATGTTATACTGTGTAATTTTTAACATATAAAGGGTGGTTACATTTTAAGGGCGGATGTCGATTATCACTCAAATTATTTATGAAATTATTTTCATTTCTTTTTATTTTGATAATATTGGTATGGTTCAATTATGTATGGAACAAAATATCGCCAAATGACCTCCGCGAGGTCGGCGGCACACGTCCAACTGATGCTCCAAATTTTCGATGACGCTGAGGCATAATAGAGGTTCTATGCCGTTCAAATTGAGTTAGTCTGAAATTGAGAAATGTCAAATTAAATGGAGAAAAAAAAACTTGACGTTTAGGTGTGGTTTACATTCTACATCGGCCCTTAAAATTTAACCACCCGATATATAAGGTTTATTTCATATTTTATCCTCGCGGTGAAAAATTAAAAATGATTCATCATAATATAAATTCATCAGCGTTGAATGAAGTTGTTTGAGGTTCTCTTACTCTCTTTTTTTAATATTTTCGCCACAGATGTAAAATGTAAATCAATCTTTTAAGTGTTACATTTTAACGAGACATACATATACAAGTTAACAAAGCAATATCTCGTTTTGTTATTAAATCTACATGAAACTACTAGTACGTATACTTCAGCAGGCTACCAATCCCAATCTTTCAAAGCTAAAATGCAAGATTAAGTAAATTTTAGACCAGCACTCAGGTGATGACCTCTGCCTATGCAGTACATTGTGCCGGATCTAGGAAATTAGGTTTTGGGAAGGAGGATACAGGGACTAGTGTATATGAACTTCTTCGCGCTCTTCTATACGCGGTTGAGTAGCCCCTAAACAGACATCAAGAGCTTCTGCTTCCATAATAGATATCTGCATCACCCATATTAACAGATGAAGCAAATTTTTCGTATAAACGTCTCTGCTTAAGTAAAGAGCATTGAGTCTGTGGAAAGTTTGGATTTGTCCCGCCAGTAAATGACATACTGTTGTCATACCAGATGGTGAAGATCGTTGCTGTTTGTTTGGAACGGTTGGCGAGCACTTTCGCTGTCAGAACATCATTCTTAAGTCACTTCTTAGAAAGTAATATCAATAGTTCAGGTTATTTATTCATTAGGGTGTTGTCTCTTTAATCAGTGTTATGCTGATAGATTGTTTGTATCTGTCATATTTATGTGAGGTCTGTGTAAAATTTATATTTTAGTCTTTTATTATTATATTTGTTGTTGGTGTTTTTCGTTTTTAGAATATTTCAGTAGTTGCAGTGGTGTAAAAGTTTTGTCTGACGTAGTATTTACCTGTTCGTTAATAATGTCTCCGTGAAATCTTCATGTTTTGTAGATTTTCATGTTTTTAGGAATGTCTAGCCTTTATCCTTTTTTGCTAGGCTGCAGTTATTACAAACATTCATCTATTTCCCTTGGTATCTTTCCCTGTGCATCAAAGTGTAGTGCAAAGTTGGAATCCCCTCTTTTCCATTCGAATGAATCTGCGCTCTCTGAATCTTGTAAGTAAGCCTGTATACTCCGCTGTCGGTTCTGTCGGTTCTCTCTTGACATTATGTCGTAGTGTTGTGAGATAGATCGGTTAATTTATATATTTCTGGCCCTTTGTAAGTAAAAGCCGTCGCTGTTGTTTAATTGTCTTTTTTCCTTTCTGTTGTTAGTGTTGTATTGTCAAGTACCTTGTGTATCATACATATGTATGATACACTGCGATTTATGTTGTTGTCTGTCATCTATGTATTTAAAGCAATGTTCGAAAATTTACCTCATATAATGTGATTAAGTATTTTGTACGGTAGAATATTGAATACACAAATGCAAATAGTGTTTGGCTTCAGGCTTAGGATCACGGACAGATATACATACATACACATATTAAATGTTAATGCTATGCGGGACCTTATCCGCAGACAAATGTTTGCAATTACGAAAGACTATCATGAGCAATAAGGTTGACAGTTACCAGTCGACAATGAAGTCGAGAATGAAAGCTAGTGACAGACGATACTCAATGAAAGTAAATTACCAATCGAGTACCAGAAATCATTGAAGAATAAAAGGGGGCGAAAAACGACCAATCGATTTGCTTCGGTATCCCCACTACATATGTATATAGCAGTTTATATCGCAAGAAGTCACCGTTCAAAATTCACAAATCAGGAGAGGCAAAAAATTGTTTTAAAAACAATAATCAAATTGAGTTACACAGCAACGGTATTAGTTTTTACTTATTTTTGTGACCACCACTGTAACTACATATAGAATATCTTTATTTATATTTTATTGAGGTATCTTTGAGAAGAAACATAAAATTAAAGAACTGCTCAGACGTATTGACGCCGGCATGTTCCTCTTAGCATGTTATTCACGCAGGCACCTTTCTCATAACAACAAATTCATACGCTAGCGCTTACACAAGCTGTGTAAATGTATCATCATCATCCTCTACGTAAACAGGATGATTGTCAATAACAGCAACACAAAGTATTTGGCATTTTTACATACAGTTTATACGTATTAACACATGTGATGTCATCTATGTACTTATGTCAGTCTCATATTAGGTTTTTTTGTTGTTTTTGTTGTATGCCTTAATTGTTTTTCTATAAATTTGTGTATGAATTGTGTGTTTTCTCTTTTCATTGATTTTATTGTTTTTACCGTTTTATTAACCTACAATGAAGTTTAGTCCTGCCATATGGTGGGGTTGGGTAACTTATGAGCAAGCACACCCAACCAGGGAAAATGGTTAAATTGAGTATTAACGTTTGCAATGAAATATAAAATCACATTGTTTAACATTGGTAAATACAAAAGAGTTTAATTTTAAATGTGTTAACCAAATTTTAATGAGTTTTTTGTTATGATAGAGTTAAAAAGTAGCAATAAATGGTAACATATGATATTTAATATGATATTTTATAGTATTTTTCAAATTTTGTATAACAAAATGCAAATAAACTATTGATGTGTGTATATGTATGTGTATCAATTTTGTAATAATGAAACACAACCACTTAACGTTTAATAATTAAGTCAGGATTTGTGACTTCATTTAAATGTAAGGTTTATTGCTTTATCTACCTTAAGTTTGATAAATAAAAGCTTAATAAAAAACACGCTTTTTTAAATAATTAATATAAAAACCATTAAAAAAAGACTTTATTTAAATTTAATCTAATTTCAATAAATATAAAACTAAAACAAGTAAGGCCCATTATTATAACTTGCCTTTAGCTAAAGTTAGGATTTTGTTGGAACGATAGTTTTTCGTTATTAAAAATAATAGTTATCCCGTACTATAACTATCCCGTACTATAAGGACAAGTTATAGGAATGAGCATTATCCTTATTATTATAACGAAAAACTACTTTTCGCTCCAACAAAATCCTAACTTTAGCTAAAAGCAATTTAAAATAATGGGCCTAAGAGTGTTATATTTGGACAAGCCAAATCTTATATACCCTTCACCATAGTAATGTAAAGGGAATAATTATCCTTACACTGCATTAATTATAATAAAATTAAAATTTGAAATTTTGCGGATAATATTTTGTAAAAATTGTAATTTGTAAAAATTTTATAAAAATTTTTTTGTAAAACTTTTATCAAAATTTTTTTGTAAAAATTTTATCAAATTTTTTTTTTGTAAAAACTGTATCGGAAATATTTTGTAAAATTTCATCGAAAATTTTTTTTCAAAATTTTCTCGAAACTTTTTTCTAAAAATTTTATCGATTTTTTTTTTAAATTTTTATCAAAACTTTTTTAAAAAAATTTGATTGGAAATTTTTTGTGAAAATTTTATGAAACATTTTTTGTAAACATTTTATCGAAAATTGTTTGTAATAATTTAATCGAAAATTTTTTCTAAAAATTTAACGAACATTTTTTGTAAAAATTGTATAAAAAATTTAATAAAAATTTTTTTTAAACATTTTATCAGTAATTTTATCGAAAATATCTTGAAAAAAACAACGCGAGACACTTTTGGTTATCAGTTGAAACATGACAGTAATGTAATAATTATATTGCGTTAGAATAATCAGTCTAAAGCACAATGGGGGGACATATTGACCCCCCTCGCCACACAGAATGACAAACTTATATATGCATACCCTTTCCACCTGTGGTGAAGGGTATAAAAAAATATAATAATTTAAAATAATAAAATTTAGATTATAAAACATTAATAATAGTTTAATTTATTGGTTATTCTTAAATATTTACAGTGTAGGCACTTATTTCATTACACACTGCGACATAAACACGCTTTGCTGAAAGTTGGCAGGGTACTGATTAAGAAATTGTATGTTTTGATCTCTTTGTGAGAGTCCTGTTAAGATTGTGTGTGTGTTCACAGGCACTCAGGGATTTGCGTGGGTGCCCTTGCTTATGAGACATCTTTGACTTTCACTTGTTGATGGCAGGTTTTCTTAGGAAATGTATTATTAAAATGGAAGGTAGAGATAAATGTGTTGTTTTAAATTAATTACACTAATTATTTGAGTGTAATAAGTTATAAATAGGTTAAATATTTAAATTGTTGTGATAAATAAAATATTAATTTATATAACGGGTGGTCCAAATAAAATTATTTTTTTTAAATCAACTTAATTTCCATTGGTATATTATGGCTTCATTTAAAATAACATATGTATGTATGTATCTATGTATGTATATTCCCATTATTTATGAAACACAATTTCATTTATGTGTCTGACGCTACCGGGTTCGTAATAACTTATCCTGTCAGCACCATTTTCCCAGACTTTGGTTATGGTTTCTGATTATATCCTACGAATGGCTTGCAACTTACATTAGCCTTAAGGGTATGGATAGTTTCTGGATTAATCACACAGCATCGATTAACAAAGAACCAGAAAGAGTCTAAAGGTGGACCCCTCACAGCTTTGAGGCGGCACACTGTATCACATATCACAAAGTTTAAAAATTAAAAAATAATTATGCAAAGAAAAAAAAAACAATAAAAGATAATTATTATATATTAGAGCTAAAGCAATAAAATATTTGTGCCTTTTAGAAATTTTTAAATGTAAAATTTTTCCGAAAATCTACTTTATGCTACTTTATGGAGCATAACTCCTTACGTCAAAAATTACAGGATGAATTTAAAAAAAATTTTGTGAGGAGGAACCTTAGTATCCTTTACAAAGAGAAAGTGGAGTAAGTGCAGTAAAAGTTCGCCGATTTTTTTTTACCGATTTACTGCATATTTTAAGGCATCTCTTATTTTTGAAAGCGGGTATTTTACACAGTTTCGCAACAGATGACGCAGTTTTAAAATAATAACAAATTATGAATTAAAAGCGGGATATTGTTTAACACGGTTGCGCAACAGATGACGCTGTTTTAAAATAATAACAAATTATGAATTAAAAGCGGGATATTTTTAAACACGGCTGCGCAACAGATGGCGCTATTTCAAAATAACGATAAAATATGAATTACTTTGATTTGTATTTTTACTTTGTGGAATTACATTGTTATTAAAATATTTTAAACACCTTTTACAGAGCATTACAATAATTTTTAGAATTTTAGAATTTTATCCAGGGATAGGTAACTTTATATAAAGTAAATACGTGAGGATCTTAACATTTTTTGTGGATTACTTTCAAATGCAAAATCGAACAAAATATTGTCAGGCAGCACACAACGTGTGTGGACACAGCTAGTTTTGTAAATAATTTAGTAGCTCATGAACCGCTAAAGGTGTCTTAATGATTTAAATTAAAAATTCAATCATAAATGAGATCATCACGTCAAAAGTACCAAGTTATTGTCAGCCAAAAATTAACAAAAAAATTTCTCACAAAGTAATAGAAATAACCCACATGTTAGCTTATTTTTGTTAGATATTTTCAAGGCCTATGTAAATTCAGAAAATATTAATATTTTAAATTATAAATAAACTTTTGCTGACATTTCCAAAAAAAAAATGTTTGCTCGAGGTACCCATCTTTGAGGGCATAACACCAGCCTCTTTTCCCCGTAAGGTGCCGATCGTTCGTAGCTCCACACTGTGAAATTTCATTAAGATACCAGTAGTGGTTTATGAACTACTGAATTAAGGTTTTTCAACCACTGTGCAACGTTGTTCAAGTGCAAGGCGGAGTCAATATTGACATAACGACTCACTTCCTTGCTGATAAGAGACTCGAAAGTTGGCCACCAAAATAGTTAGAGCTTCAAAAAAACCGTCGGAAAAAGTTTAGCCATTTTCTCTGTCCTCTCATTTTTAACTTTACCCTATATCCTGGAATCCAGTACTAACTAGATCACCATGCTACTGACGGAGAATTGTTGGAGAGTATAGAAAAATTCCACAACTTTTCCACTATTTTTGTGGAGTTTGTACAGGTCATGCCGTTTGATCAAAATGAAATTTTGTATGTGCCTTTGGTATATGGCGATAAAGAGCTGTATAGGTTTTGGGCATAATCGAGAGGGGGCAAGAGGTAAAAAATTTCCTTACCCGCAAATTTTGTGAACGGTCTACACGTGATACCGTATGACATAATAAAACGATTTTAGTATGTACCTTTGGCATATGTAGATGAAGAGTTGTGTAAATTTTGGGCATAATCGGGAAGGGGCAAGGGGATTTACTTAACACCCCAAACCGAAAATAATTAATTTTTCGATTCAAATATACTTTGAACTTATATTTTTTATGTAATATATCCATAAAAATATCTGTTTCCATTGGATATGCTAAATTTGAGTGTAGGCCACTCCAGATTTTCTAAAGAGACTTAAACAATTCTCATTAATATTGCGGACTTAGATTGCAAATTACTACTTTACAAGTCGATACTTAAACCAATTTGGTGCTATGGGATTCAATTATGGGGTACTGCCTCAGCTAGCAATGTTGAAAAAATACAAAGGCGCCAAAATAAGATTCTTCGAATGATCACAGTTGCCCCCTGGTATATCAAAAACTCTAATATTCACAAAGATCTAAACGTGCCAACAGTTAAATCAGAAATAGCGAAACATGCTGTAACGTATTTGAAAAAGCTTGAAACTCATCCAAATCCACTGGCGCGTAACATTCTTAATGCTCCTCGTTACATTAGACTAAAAAGAAGAGATACTGCTTTTCTTGGCCGTACAATAGAGGGATGACGCGTAAATGATTTCAATAATCGTAGAACATACATTTTTTTTGTCTTGCACTGGCTGGACTTAAAAAGTATATTTTATTTTAGACTTAAGATATGAGTAATTATTGTTAGTTCAAACATATTGAAGATACAATAAATAAATATGAATTAAAAAAAAAAAAAAATATTGCGGACTTTCACTTGACTGATGTATTTCTCTACTCGTAACCTATATATTTTACGCTTTAATTTTTATTGTAAGTAATCCATTTTGAATAAAGAGAAAACTCGCACTAGTTTGTAATAAATAGCAAACCACGCAATCATTTGTTATAAAAAAACTCCCTAAACTGCGTTTTTCCGATAACAATTTTTTTATTGACGTTGGTTTTTTTTTTTCATTATCAGGATTTTCTATTTCATACTTTTTTTTCTTTAACAATAAAGTACTTAAATCCTTTTGCTTTCGTACACTCTGACGTCAGTAGACACAAGAAATAAAAATAATGACATGTCGATGACTAAAACAAAACAAAGAAAATTTCTATACAAACAAATTTCATAATAAGCTAAAATGATAAAAAAGAATATAAATAAGTTTGAACATGTATTAAGCCAACAGAAAAGACAAAAACAAATACTACAGTAATGCAAGCCAGCTAACGGTATATGTATAAAGAGATTGCGAAGGCGTTGAAAAACAGTAGACTGTTTAGAAATAAATAGCGGTAATAGTAAAATTCTAAAAGACTTTCTCATTTACTCCCACACCATCATAGACGTCAAAACAGAAAACGGAAACTAAAGACAAATCTATAATATTATTGTCCTCTTTTCTCTTCTCTAGTCTATAAATGTAATAAGAGTTGCCAGATTTGGAAGTTCTTTGGTATTTGGGCTTTGAATAAGTAAGGATTTTTTTCAGATAACTAATTATTTCAATTCCTTTACTTGGAATGAAATCGAGTGAACGGTGTGGCGTTAGATCATTCTTCTGAGGGCAAGTACCTGAGATTCTAAGCTGCTGTAGCAGAATTGCTTGGAATGCTGCTTGCGTTGGGTCACCTACTGAAATGTAGCGTTCAGGGAAGAAACGTTCTCATTGCACTTGACACCCAGTCGACTATAAAACGTATGAGGCAGGTGAACGTGTACTCTAATGCTGGAAAGTGTACTCTCTAGTGCTGGAATGTGTTTTAAAACTTAACAGATGTGCCTCGGTTAATAAAGTAACATTGATGGGGGTTAAGGGACACATAGGCACAGCTAGGAATGAAGCAGCAGACCAACTAGCAAAAGGGGATCTTCTGTGAATTTCTGTTCACCAGAACTCAGAGTACCGCTGGGTAATGACATAATGCAAGCTAAGGTCCTACAATGGATGAACTCACTAAACCTGGAAAGGTGGAGGGATGCTACTACATGTAGACAGGCTCGAATAGTGCTCAAAGAGCCCATCAATGGGCAGGAAGGCCAGTATGGTGCTCGGATACAATAGAAGTACTCTTAAGCTGGTACTCTAAGACAGGTCATGGAAACTTCAAGTATCATCTAGCCAAGGTGAAAATCGAAGAAGATGCCACGGGGGACCTGAATCTTGAACATATGCTAGCAAATACTAGAGACTGCGTGATGAGAAAGAAGGCTGACATTAGTTACCAGTCGACGGTATAAAATCACTAAAGTCAAGATTAAAGGCTGGTTGTAGCACGTGACTCTATGAGGTTAAGGTTGCCATAATTACATTTCAGTTGTCTATAATCATAGAGGTAGGAAGGGGATTGCTAAGGAAGTGGTCTGTTTCGATATTCCCCCTACATTGAAATAAAAAAAGGTGCTGTGAAAAAGGCATGTAGAAAAGTGTATATCTGTGGCAGGTATAATGCGAGCGAAGGTCCCACAATGGATGAACTCACTAAACCTGAAAAAGTGGAGGGAGGCTACTAATTGTAGACAGGTTCGAAAGAACCTGGAAGGCCATTAAGCAGCTCAGATATAATAGTAGTACCTTAAGAAGGATAACTTCGTTAGTGACCAATCATGGAATTTTTATGTATCATCTTGTGAAGATGAAAATTAAAGAAAATAATACTTGCAGACTGGAAGGGCCTGCGGCGGTAGCGTACATTTTGCGTGAATGTCCAGCACTGTCTAGCAAATGACCAAGGGTAAGAAACTTGTTAAATATGGATGCCAAGGGGGATTTAAGCCTTGGACAAATGCTAGCAACTACTAGAGACTCCGTGATGAGAAAGATAGCCGACAACTACCAGTCGACAGTCTGAAATCACTAAGGTCAAGAGTAAAGTCTGGTGGTACCACGTGGCTCAATGAAAGTAAGATTGCCGTCAAGTACAAATCGGTTGCCTATAATTAAGGATGCGCTTTGTTTAAACACCACCCCCCCTACATTAATAATGGTCAGAGGGAACTTTCATATCTGTAAAAAAAAAATTACCACTACTTGTGCAACCTACTGATGTGATGGACAAAAGGTATAACTTCGATAAGAAGTTAGCAATTGTTCTTGATAATAACAGGGAGTAAACTTAAGCACAGTTTATATTAAGAGATGACACCATTTCATTAACATCGTACACGGATGTATCCAGAATGCTGGAAGGATGAAGCGTGGGGATGCTAATTGAATGAACTACTATAAATTTATGGAAAAAATCCCTACCATATTTTAAGCGGAGATTCATACCATTGGAAAATGTGCTAACAGGGGCTATATGGGACAGAGAATAGCTATCCTCTCCGATAGTTAAGTTACCATCAAGGCTTTTACCTCGAATGAGTTCAGCTCAAACTAGATTGGGAATTCCGTGAGTTACCGGACACGTTGGGGTAGGAGGATAGCTATCCTCTTCGATAGTTAAGCTACCATTAAAGTACTTACCTTATGAGTTCACCTTTAAACGAGCTTAAAAGGCTAAATCAACTACTCAGATCCAACAGCAGATTTCCCAAACACGTTGGGGTAGGAGGATAACTACCCTCTCCGATAGTTAAGCTACCATTAAGGCACTTAGCTGATATGAGCTCACCTCCAAACTAGCTTTGGCTAGCCGTATAGGACTGAATCAACTAGATAGAATCAGCAGGGGTGCTTTTCGTTGAGTCCCCGCACTCGTTGGGGTAGAAGGCAACGAAATGGCAGATATGGTGGCCAAGGGGAGCAAGTACATTTTGTGGAGTTGAATCAAATAGAATCCAATATTAAATCAGAACGAAGATCAAGAACATAAGAGTTCAGCTCCTCGGACATGCGTACTGACTGTTTCTAAGTAAAAATATCCTAAGAATGTTGACTGGTTTCCTTCTAGGCTGATACAGGCTGAGGAAACACCTAAACAGGCTAGACATTGAGAGCAACAGCCGGTGTAGACTTTATAATTACGACTGGGAAAATCCAGAGTATATTCTGAATGATTGCAATGCTTTATGCTTTAATAAATCGACGAACTACCATATATTATTACAGAGAACACGATATGGTTCTTGCATATGGAATGGACAGTCCACTACCTATTTTTTCTCTGCGTGTAGAAAATCGTCTTAGAATGTGGTATTCAGATAGAATCTACTTTATTTTGATAACGTTTTTTCATTTGCAGATACCCTCAATAATGTTACCACACTTTCAAAAGAAAATTTGTCGATTTAATTTTGAGTTTTATTTGACAGCTTTTTTTGCCTGAAGTTTAACAGAGAAAAAACGCGTTTGTAAATTGTTTTTAAGTAAGTCGATACGCTGTATGGCACATGACGTCGTTCTGTTGGAAAAACTTGATTTAAGTAAACGTCAGGTTGCCTATTGGACGAATAATTTTGTATTTTTGGCCTAAAAATCTATATTTTATGTAAAACTTATGTGTATGCAAAACTTAAAATTCGTTAATACTAGAAACTAAAGAGTTACGGGGAAAATAATCAAAATCTGTCATCACTTGTATTTTCATAAAAAATCGACTTTTAAATTAAATTTTGATGTAAAAATCTTTAAATACATTTTCCCCTGTTTCTATATTCCCAAAATCTACACTATTTCTCTAGGTATATGTATATTCGTATATATTAGTAAAAATTCCCAATAACGGTGTATATCTTCTTTCTTTTGTTCCAGGTTTTTGAATTCCCAAAATCGACACTATTTCGACGACGTTATCTTGGCGTACTTTAAATAAAAAAAAAACTTAGTCTTTCCTTTACAATAAACATCTGATTTGCGTATTTTTTAAGTGAGTAAGAAAAATATTTTCAACTCTCTTTCTTTAAAAACACTCACACTTTGGACTCTCTTTTACAAAAAAAAAATGTTCTCAGATAAAAGGATATTAATTTTTCTTCTGTTTTTTTTGCCTTGTTTTTATTAACAATATGTGTTGTTGTTGTTTTATACGTTTTGTTGTTGTCATTGCGTTAAAGTATGAGAATAGTTGCCAGATAATATTCGTTCAAAATCGTCTAAACTCCTTTTTTTAAATGTCAAAAAATCTCTATGTAAGATTTCTAAGATAGATCTTCAAAGCTTTAATGATTACATTCTAATGTAGCATCAATGTTAGATGAGATTGTTTTATATCTCATCTAACAGAGACAAACGTGAGAGGGATTAATAAAATGACATTCTGGATGGATTGTAGTGCTGATACTGCTGTTAAGGTTGCTGCTGCGGTAGGGGAGTTCATTGTTGAAGGTCTCATGGGTGTGATGCTACGCTTGCTCATACGATCGAAGTATAAAAATATGCTGTGGCTTCCTAGCTGGGATATGAACCCAAGTACGTCATATCAATTAAATGTATAGTAGTCTAGCTAACTAAGCTACAGTACCCTGAACCATTCTTTATGTAATTGATACTTGTATGTAGCAAAATCGTCAATTTGGGACAAAAATTAATTTTCTCATAGTAGATTTTTGTATCTTTCTCTCTCTCTACCATCCGTCTAAATTACAATGCAATAAAATTTTTTCAAAAAATCGTTAATTTGATGAAAAATTGCCAAATCTGGCAACCCTGCCTTAAATTTACCAAAACAAAAACATAACAAGTGCGCAAAATCCCTCCCAAATCAAATCATTCATACAATATTCGTTAGTAAGTATGTATGTATGTATGTATATGTTGTTGTAGTTGTTATTGCTTTTGTAACAATATGGTCTCTTCTTTTGTTTTCGTTAAAGGTGAAATAGTAAAAAAAGAGGAAAATTTGATTTTCAAGCGTTTTTAGTTGTTTGGTCAAATGCAGTTTTGAGTCGTGCGCTGTTATGTTCGGTTATAAAACGGTAAAAAAACATAAAATAATTTTGTGAAAAAATTAAAGAAAATAAATAAAAATATTTAAATAGAAAATAACAGCAAATTGTTACACAAAAAAGTGTTTGGAAATATAGAAATAAAAAAAAAACATTAAAACAAAGAAAAATATTTTTCAAAAAACAAAAAAAAAAAAAGAAAACTTGTTAAAATTTTATAAATATTTTAAAAATATTTATTTGCTGTTTTAAGGAATACACATACTAACATACATTCATACAAAAAAGGTGAATTTTTATGGTTAGAACACAAAAATCCATGTTTGTGTACGATAATTTTTATTTTTTTGGAAAACTCTCTTTTAAAGGAATAAAGTTGCAAAAATGAAGTAAAAAATCCACCATTTTAATTTTTTTTTTGATTTTTCAAAGAAGAAAATAAAGTTTTTTTTTGTTTTAATTTTCAAAAGCACGTGATTTTTAAAATAATTTAAGCAAATAAAGTTTTCAAAATAATATTTAATAAATATTCTTTAATCAAATAAAAATGACTCTTTCTCTTTAAAAACTCTATAATAAAAATTTGAAATCATTTTCTAATTTTCTATTTGTCGAAATTCAATTTCCTGCGGCCATTATTGTTTTTTGACATAATCGTTAATTTTTTGTTGTTGATATTCCTGGTAAAGGAAAACCCCCATGTGTTTTTTATATTGCTTTTGAAGCGAACACACACACACATATATCTATGCCTAAAATTGTTTAAATGTATTAGTCTTTCCTCCTTTTCTTCAGTTAAAGAAAAAAATATTTACTTTTGTGATGTCATTTCTAGTTTTATTTTTTACCATTAATTTTTTCTATTGCTAGATATGTAATGGTGTTTGTGATTTAAATTTTGTTGCATACTACCTCTTGTTATGCCGTCAATGTCCTGTTAAGTCTTAGTATGAGTTGTTGCTGATGATGCTGTCGTCTCCCTGTTTAAGCCAACTGTGATGCAGTCTAAAAAGCATTGATAATTATGTAAAAATAAACCAAAGTTATTTAGAGTCGCAAAACAAAACAAATAAAATCGAAAAGAAAAGAAAAACAAAACAAATAAAAATTGAAAAGAAATGGGGCTGCTTTAAAAAAGGAACAATGGAAATAATAAGATTTTTAGGTTTATATGAAAAAATAAATGAAATATTTTGAGGTGCTAGTGTGTTTTTTTGTGCAATTCTAAAAATACGAGGGTAATTTGATAAAACCATAATTTTTTGTATTTCCAGCGCAGTTACTTTTAAAGCCTTCAAAGACTGCTATTCTATAAGTGTAGCGGGTTCGATTTCCACCAAAGACTCAGGATGTTTTCTTCTGCAAAGCTAGGAGCTTCGCAGATAGTGTTATAAAAAATGCAATACTGCTCTCGCTAATTATTCTCTATTAATGGACTACTGTCAAATATTGAGCAAGTTGTGTCTATTAGTTTATTTTTTGTGGCATCTATTGCAAGCAGACAAGCTCCTTATTATCGTATTTTTTAGTACGACGGTAGTTTAATTTCCAGCGTAGTAGTTCTCAATGCCGCGATAAATGATGATTTTTAGTGCGCTAGTCTATCAATTTAGTGGTTCCGGGTTCGATTCCCGCCAAAAACTATATCGCCAAAGAGCTTGGCAGGTAGTGTTGTCTTTAAAAAAAAATAAAAAAATCAACGAAACCAAAGTAAAGCATGATAGACTCTGCATAATAAAATTCAATGGGTAAAAACTGGCATACTAAGCTCTTTGAGGTTATACTAGAATAAATGATGCTAAAAGTGTAGGTAGTCATGCCAACAAATTATCCATGAAATCCCTGGAATGATATTAGGTAATCGGCGAACGAAAATGCGCGAAGTGCTTAAGGCTGTGGACATCTTAACCATTGCATTTTGAATTCATATTTTGATATAAAAAATCTATCAGCGCAAAGGGTACCGCAATCTAGACAATACACTGTCGCACAAGTCAGTATTCACTATGTCGAAAATGCATGAATTGGGCTACAAACTGCTACCCCATATAATATACTGTCCAGATTCAGCCCCTTTCTTCAACCATTTCTCTGTTGAAATTTGCAGAAATGGTTGGGTAATAAGAGATTTGGGTCAAACGAAGAAGTCATTAACGAAACGAAAAACTATTTTGCAACCCTTGAGGAATCTCATTATTAAGAGGGAATAAAAAACTTAAAAGACGCTTTTCCTTTCGGATTACTGAGTCCACATAACCAATTACCGAGTTTAAGGTCGATAATTCAAATACAATTTCCACTACCGTATCAGGCTCTTCTATGCACATTTTCTGCGATTTTCATTTTATTAGAGATTGGATTATATGATTATATTAGAAATCGCCTTGTCCTATCACCTTAGTGACTAGCTCAGCCATACAACTTTAGAGTACTCAGATTGTATTTAAGTAGCTTTTTTGATTGTCTTTCTAAGAGAACTTTTCGATTTAGATATAGCTGTCCTCCTCTACCTATTAGGCTTATAGAGCTTTGTCATTTCTGGGTACTCCACTGTTCCTATCTCCTGCTTAGCCGTTTAACTTAGGGTACTCCGATTGAATCTTTTTTTACTTACCTGCGGTAAGAGAATACTGGCCATCAATTGAACTTGTTATCTATCTCTCTACCACTGCATGACCTTAGTACATATGTTTTGCTTACCTGTCAAAGGTTTCTAAAGCATTACTCGAACTTGTTGTCTCCAGCCTTCTTTTCAGAATTATGGGTCCAAACATTGCAACAGTCGGTTTAGGCCTATAGAAAGGAGAGGCGTATAAACGGACAGACTGACAGATTGGCATCGCTAAATTAAATTCCAAAATATATATATACTTTATGGGCTCTGAAATAAATATTGTAGAAATTACAAAAGGGATGACAAACTTATCTTTCTACACCCATTCCACCTGTGTATAATAAAGGTTTTCAACCTCATTATTTTTTATACAAAAGAAATTTCTATTATAACTACTTCACATAATTATGTACGTTTCTTGAGAAGAAATCTGCCCTTTCTTTATATGCTTAATTAAAGCGAATTATATTTCGAAGCAAACGTGGGCTAAATAAAATGTTGCAGAGTAGAAAACAGGAATTATTATGACAATTTGATCCCTTTGACTTTTAAATTACTAACAAAGTCACATATGTATGTGTGTACATGCGTAAATATTATTATGTAATTTGAGCCATTGTAATTTCTTTTGTTGTTTTTCTTACATGTGTTTATGTTAGAACGTGTTGCAAGAACAAAATAAATAAAATTAAAATAATTATGAATTGCCATAATTAAACACTCCAAGTTACATGAGTTACATTAATGGTTCTTGGAAAGCAGCAGAAGAACAGTGTGTATGAACACAAAGAAATCGTTTGTTTGCATTTTATTTTGTTCGAAAATGGTTGACAACCACACAGCCATAAAGATAAAAGTTTGAGAATACCGTTTGGTAATCAGCAGCTGTGTAGTACATTCGTAGTAGCTATTTTCAGAAGTGTAACTTGAAGGCTTCTGGCAGAGATGCTGACTAAATAAACCGAACCGAATGGATTATTGTACGTTAACGGAATTTGCCCAAAAAGAGGCGTTTTTGGAAATGGCGGAATCGAGGAAGAGTTCAAAGGGTGACAATTTTGTAAACTCAAATACACTCCATTTTTGTAAGGGAAAAAACAAAGTCACAGTAACTTAAAATATCATTTTACACAAGCACAACTGAGCAAGCAATTAAGGACCTCAGTCTTACGCCTACTGAGTTTTTCTTTTTCTATTTTAAAGAGAAGTACTGGTAACAGCAATTATGCCTACCAAAAAATTGTGTTACTTTATTTGGAAAAAGATATAGATTAGAAGAGAGGAAAACTTGGCAACTCTGCAATTGCACGTCATATTTATTTCTAGAACAGTGCTGCATCGCCGGAACATTCGTTTTGAAGCATTATAGCAATTTTACTTCGCTAAAAATTTAATGCTATAGAGTAATATGGGCGAAGGAAGGCTCTTACTGATATATATCAGTAAGAGGGGGAAAAAAGTAGTACATATCAGAAAAAATGTATGTTGATAGTATGGCGCGGTTGAGAAAAGAACCCGGAAACTCAAGCCAACATATATGTATGCTTAGTAGGCGACGTGCTAACTACCTGAGCTACAGCACCTACAAGAGAAAGAAGGTGGACAAATACCAGTTGGCAGCTAGAAAACACTAAAGCCGAAAGTAAATGATGATTATCGGGTGCTAAACGATGGTTTAAATGAAACTCAAGAGAGTAAATAATCTACACACATTTTATATATTTTTTGAGTGATTTCAAGCAGTTTAGACCTGCGAGTTATCAAACAATTCCTGGTTAACATTTATTTTAAAGTATCTAAGCTCTGAACTCCATCTAGCCGATCTATTTCTCCATTCTGTATGCGATTTTCAGATCTAGCAAGTTCGATATCCAGAAGAAATGACCGATTCTAAAAAACTAGTGTGCATTCCTCTACCTCCAGAAGAAATTAGCGACACTCTTTTGTTGACTTTTAATACCTAGACGACAATGGTCACGGTGTATATATGGGTCACTGTCTCCGAGGCTTGCACGAGGCCTGAAAATGGAAGATAAGAACCTTTAAGGCCTGATCAGTATCCAAACGACTGGTATTACGGAAACTGGAGGATCCACAGGAATAGTTATTAGTGAAGCCTGCGATGAGTAACGTGGTGGCTATGGAATGGAAAGTGATGGAAAGTATGGTTAACTTTCATCTTGCGAGGTATCTGGAGTCCAAAATCTTCCTTAGCGACCGACAGTATGGTTTCCGTAGGGGGCGCTCTACAGGTGATTTGCTAGCATTCCTTTCGGAAAAATGGTGTCACTACATGCACCAATTTTGTGAAATTAAGGTGGTAACTCTAAATATTTCCAAGGCGTTTGATAGAGTGTGGCATGATGCACTTCTGTCAAAACTTATTTGGCGTCGGAAATAACTTCCCTATTTTTATATCGAGTTTTCTCAAGAATCCCACTATACGAGTTGTTATAAATGGGACTTCATCAAACGAGTTCAAGATTAATTTAGGGGTACCGCAAGGCTCTTTTCTTTCTCCTACCCTATTTCTTATTTCTCTAAATGACCTTCTTTGTCAAATTTTTAATCCATCTACTCTTTTGCAGATGACAGCACCATTTGCCATTGGTACTCTTTCAGTAATAGACCGAACCAGTTGGAGTTTGTTCGGAAATGATGTTTCATCTATTATTATGGGTGATATAAGTAATAAGGAATCGGAAGCTCTTGATGTTGTTGGTTTTTCAAGTTTCTAAAGAAGCTTTCAAAAGCTTCGGTTTTCTGAAACGGTGCAAAAGTTGCTTCACTCCGGTGACAGTAGGGAATCCAACTCTGTTGATTCACTGGAGCATCGACGCAATGTGGGGTGTATACCAATGTTTTATCGTTACTATAATGGTATGTGCTCTACTGAACTTAGCGAATTTATTTACGATACCCGCTCGTTTTTGCGTTTAGCACGCTTTTCGTTAAAAGTCCATCCATTTGCGGTCGATTGGCCGTTGAATTACAGGGAAAATTCGTTTTTTAGCAGAACGGTTCAATGTAGGAAAATTTAAATAGAATGTCCAGAGACACTACTCCCTCTTTCGTTAAAAGTCCATCCGTTTGCGGTCGATTAGCCGTTGAATTACAGGGAAAATTCGTTTTTTAGCAGAACGGTTCAATGTAGGAAAATTCAAATAGAATGTCCAGAGACACAACTCCCTCTTTCTTCCTTCCCATCACTTAATTTCCTAGTTCTTATAAGTAGAGGTCAGCATTGCATAAGTAGGGGTCATCCCTTGAGTGCAGGTCCGAAAAAAACAAAAGGTCTGAGCATGGTTCTGCTAGCCATGTTCTCAAATTGCTACTTGTTGTGTCGCTAAGCTCAACAAGGGCGTTGGTAGCCGCATTTTTTTCATCCAGTGGTTAGACCCGTTCAGGAGATTTTATCCAAAATAATAAGCGAATAACTACATTCTTTAGAAATATTATTTTAGGAAAGAAACTAAATATTTCAAGGAGATTAAAGCTTTAAACTATTCTATTTTTAGATTTCCCCTGCTAAAAAAAGCTGCTGACACATTGAACAATGTTTGAATGAAACGCGAAAATTTTGCAGCCTTTATTTGCATGACTAGTCTTTCCTTTTTGTTTTATACAACCATTTCTATTTTTCTATTTTTACCATCACAAAAGCTCATACACATGATTGCAACTTCATTTAACTTCCGTTTATTCGTTGAAGTTAACTAGACTATCAGTACCAGTAAGAGTTAGTGTAACAGTCTTACATAGTTACGTCTATCTATCAGTATGCTTGTATGCACAAAGCATTATGTTTCGACGTTTGAAAAAGTGTGTGCGTATTCTACCCTTTAAGCTGCCGCCATTGTTTGAAAATTGAGAGTTCCTTTGAATTATGTTACTAAAACACAAAATCGAAATTAAAGGATAAAAAATAATAGAAGAAAAAAAAATCGATGTCTGTGTGGGTTGCAGTTGAACACAGTTGAACAGTAAAGTTAAATGTTTAAGTATTTGCAAAGATACTCGTAAAATGACGGCCAACAGAACATTTTAGATGTTGGCTTTTTTCCAGTAAAGTTTGTTTAGTCATAAAGTTTTTCAAAGTTTTTTTTCCTACAAGTTAAACTGTTGCTGATATAAAATTCTAGCTTGTTTCGTAATCAATGGTTTTTTATTAAAAGTATTTTTTTTTTCTCAGAAAAGTTCCTACAGAAATAAAGCTTGATTCTCGAGCTTGATTCAGAGACATTTCAAAAGTTTAGCTTGTTTCTCAAGCATGTTTCTAAAGCATAGATTAAGCTTATTTCACAAGCATAGTTTCTATAGAATTCAAGCTTGTGTTTAAGAAAAGTTTGTATGGAAGTTGATCTTGATTCTTAAGAAAAGTCATTAAAGAAATGTAGTTAGTTTTTCAAGCAATATTTCTTTTTAAATTAAGCTTTTTTTCAAGCAAGACTTCTATATAAAATCAGAAAAGTTTCTATGCCATTATTTTTGTGGAGTCTCTACAGGTCATATTACCGTTTGACATATCAGAATGAAATTCAGTATGTGCCTTTGGTATATGGTGATAAAGAGCTGTATAGTTTATGAACATATTCAGGAAGGGGCAAGGTTTAGTTTACTTACAGCCCAAATCGAAAATAATTAATTTTTCGATTTCAATTTACTTTGAACTTGTATTCATTATGAAAATACTAGCTATGCTTGGTACGCTTCGCTAGACCCTTCTACAAAAAATACAATAAACATTTGGAAGAAAAGTATGGCCAACCTTTAACTCGAAAACGCAAATGTCAAAAATGTTTTAGTTTACAAGCAAGGTACGACGCTCACTGTTCGCATTCAATCTGTTTTTTTCTAGACTATGCGTATTAACACGATTATAGTTTTTTACTTCGTAAGGGAGGTACTAACCCCACTATCCTTATCTAGTCTAAATATCACTAGACTATGCCTAGATTATGTACATTAGTATGAGGTTTACTTGTGCAAAGTTTCAAGACTCTACATATTGTAGTTCTCTAGGTTCACAATAATAATTTTTTACTTTGAATGAAAGCTGCCACGCCTACTGTCCCAATTAATTCTGTACTTTGGTTGACTATGTGCATTAGCATAGGGGTTACTCGTGTAAAGCTTCAACGCTCTATCTATTGTAGTTCGCCAGGAACACGATAATAATTTTTCACTTTGCATGGCAGGTACCACGCCCACTATTCCAATTCAGACTGTGTTTAGCTTGACTATGTACGTTAATATGGGGATTACTGATGCGAAATTTCTAGGTGGTACCTATTGCAATTTTTTAGATACAGGATAATAATTTTTCACTTTGTGTGGGAGGTACCACGCCCAAAATTTCACTCCAGTGTATCTTTATCCAAACTATGCATGTTAATATAGAGGCTACCTAGTGCAAATACCAAGACGCTACCTAGTGCAGTTTTCTAGATACAGGATAATAATTTTTTACTTTGTATGGGAGGTACCACGTCTGCTATTCCAATCCACTCCATCTTTCTCTTAAATATGTATATTGATATATAGGTTACTCGTGCTAAATTCCAAAGTTGTACCTATTACTGTTAACAAGCAACACGAGTACCATTTTAAACGCGTCTTGAAAATGATAACTTTACATCGAAAGCGCTCGCCAAATGTACCAACACAACAGCCAGTGACGACGGTCTTCACCGAAAGGTATGACAACGATGATAATTATTTACTTTGTATGGGAGGTGCCACGCCCACTTAGAATATCCAAAAAAATTTCCCTATTTTACCAACCGTATATCTAATAACAAACTGTGAAAATTTCAGTTCACTGAAACACATTTTGTGCTTTATATATACATATATACATAGACATCCATAAAAATATCTAATTCCATGGGGAATGGTAAAGTTGAGTGTAGACCACTCCAGATTTTTTGTAAAGCGAAGGTTCTATAAAAATAAATCTTAATTTATTTATTAAAAGTTAATTGCAAATTATAATCTAATTTAATTGTCCAAATTTAGTAACGGAAACATTCACTCCAGAGTCTTTGGTGGGAGTTGAACCCATAACACCCCGTGTTGATAAGCACAGTATCTACTAGCCTACCAGAGTACCCTAAAATTAATCTTATTTTTTAAATTTCTATAATAAAGGCTGTTTCTAAAGAAAGCTTAGTTTCTATAGAAATAATGGCGAATATTCGAGAAAGTTTCTATAGAAATATAAACTTGCAAGCAAAACAACAATAAAAAATTTTTTTATAACTAGGATTTTTTTTAGAAATAAAGCAAAGTTTGTATTAAAAAAAATATTTCATGAGCCTTAACCGCAGATTTTTCTTTTTGAAGCAAAAAATAAAACATACAAATAAAGGGAATTCGGCTAGATAAAATCAATCAGATCTTTTTCAACCAATCCAAGATCTTTTTCAAGCAAACTTTTATTGATTTATGTATTATGGAAGTTACGTTTATAAGTAGACAAACACTTATATTTATTTCTAAAAGTGCTTTTACACGGCGTGTATTTGTCATATGACTTGTCACTTTTCCATGTGTAAATCCTAAACACATCATGTAAACCTTTTGAAACATAACATGTGTGTTTTCCATGTGTACAATACATATGACATTTTTCATTTGGAACGTGTTCTATTTTGATGTGACAAGGCATCTGACATCCTGTAATGCCAACTTGATATTTTGCTATTTTTGGTTTTTTGTGGTACCAAAAGCACTAAAAGCGTGGCAAAAGCACTACGTTTGCACATTTGCATCAGCTGTGGTTGGCAATACAAAACTGTGGGGCGGAAAAATTATATATTATAGGTTATGTCAGATGTAATTACAGATGTACGTTTGAAAGCAAATATTATAAACCGTGTGTAAAATGTCTATTTTGACAAACACATGAAATTACATATTGGTTATCAAACTGACAAGTCATATGACAAATACACGCCGTGTAAAACCATTTTAACACTGCACGACGGGAGCAGAGTGATACCATCCATTTGTGGTCGATTTGTCAGTGAATCGCACTAAGCATTATAGGGAAATTCGCCCGAACAGCCCGTATGCGGAATAAACTCCCTGCGGAGTTTGAGGTTAGCTCCACTACATATGCACGAGCTTATCTATTTGGTATAATATTAAATAGAAAACATAAGCTTGTATATTAGCTAGGTGATAATATACAAGCGTAAGCTAAGCGTAAGCTGCTATAATCTCATGATATCTTTAGACTCTGATTCCAACCAATCACGTATATGTGTGTTTGCGTTTGGATCACTTAAAAACTACCGGATGGACTTTAACAAAATTTTGTGAGGAGGTACTTAAGTATCCTGATTCAAATATAGGTTACTTTTTATCCGCAAAAATATCTTATTTCCTAGAGAAAGTGAAGAAAAAGCAGTGAAAGTACGCCGATTTTTTTTACCGATTTAAAGGTACTGCATACTTGAAGGCATCTCTTATCTTTGAAAGCAGTATATTTTAAGCAATGTTGCGCAACAGATGGCGCTGTTTGAAAATAATGAGTAACTCATTTTCTGTCTGTCTTTTGCAAAGCTTTACAATAATTTTTAGAATTTTTGGAATTTTATGCAGGGACTTCAAGTCTATATAAAGTAAATACATAAGAGTCTTAAAATTTGCTGTGGATTACTTTCAAAATCGAAACAAAATATTGTCAAGACGCCCACCACGTTTGTGGGCACAGCTAGTTATTATATAAAATTATTTATCAATTTTAGTAAAGCTATCTCACTTTCAAAATATCACTTCAACGTCAATAACTTTTCTAAATCACTTAATTTCAAAGTGGCACAAGTCAGTTTACCATAATGAAAGTCACTTTACCAGAGAAAGAGATAAGAATCCTGAGATAACAAATACAAATAAATCTTTTCAAAATTTATCATCGATATTTTTAAACTTCGTAAAACGCAAACCCTTAAATTTATCGATTTAAAAATAAAGTGACTTATAACACTTTAAAAATAAATGGCTCAAATGAATGTTATTTATTTTATACTAAAAACTAATAAAACGCGATGCAAGTGTTGAGCGGATCCAATAATTTTTATTCTATAATTTGAAGCAGTTTTTTTTTTGTAAACATTTAGATACAATTTATTTATACAAATCAATTTTGATTAAATTTCGGACATCCCAAATACGAAAAACAAAATATTTTTTCTTGCATTTTAAAGCCAACATTATTTTAAAGTAGTGATTGTGATAAAATTTAAGGCGAGCCAAATATTAAAAATAGAGTTGTATTAGTATAAAGAAAAGATTAAATGTAAGAAGTGATTCTACTAAAATTCAAGGCGGCTAATAACTTTAATAAATAGATTCTAATAGACTTCGAGGCGGGCCATATATATAAATGTGCTTAAAATAAAATAATGTTGAGGCGGGCCAAATATATAATACATTTAATTTTCGCTTATTTTAAATTTTGCTCTCTCACAACGTATGATTACTATTTATTTTATACTAAAAATTAATATTAATCATTCGTTTTGGGCCTTAAACAATTTTTGTTTTTTTATTATATTACTAGCTGCGCCCGCCACTTCGTCTTTGTAATGTTTTGTTCGATTTTGCTTTGAAAAGAACATTTTATATAGGGAAAACATACCATCATAAAAGTGCGCGTATAACGAATATTCGTAGAAATTTTTCGATGTTTTTTTTATAAACCATCAGTGAAAGTAGACCTCTCCAATACATGTACTCGTTTGAAAATCGGTTGAGTGGTTCTCGAGTTATAAAATCACGAACATAGGACAACTTATTTTTATGTATATAGATTTTATTTTATAGCCGGTAGGCTAGTAGGTAGTGTGCTAGTCTATCAGTCTGGGGGTTGTGGGTTCGATTCCCACCAAAGACTCTGGGTGTTTCACTACAACTAGTGAAGGTCTTCTTTACTATGCTCGGTAAATTAAGTTAGAATATAATTTGTAATTGTATTGTAACATTTAATAAATAAATAAAATTAAATAAATAAATTTTTAATGACCATAAAGTATATACATATATGATGGATCCTTATACATAGGTAAATAAGATTTAAGCAATTGCAATTTAGCAGCATCAGATCATTCCTTTGGAGGCTGCGGGCAAAAAACCACTCCCACCTATATTTTTTTTACGTTTTTTTTTAAATTTTTCGGTTTAAAAGATTCTTTACATTTTTCTTACATCACAAGGAATGCATACAGATCTCGGGGGATCAATAACCCCTGCTATGGCCAATTTTGTGTTTAGTTTTAGGTTGGGAAGATTTTTCTGCTTTGATTTTTGTATTAATGGTCTTTCTAGAAAGCAATACATATAGAGGTAGCCAATATACCGACAGGGTACCCACTGGTAGCCAGGAGCAGTCCATAGGTCCATGGGGGGGTAGTAAGTAAATTTTTTTTAAGGATTTTGTTGCCTTAGTCTGGCCATTCCAACGCAATATTGATTGCACGAAGTTCCTAATTTTTACAAAAATATTTCAAAAATTTTATAAAAAAAATTTCCAAAAATTTGTTAAAAAATTATTACAAAAAATTTTCTAAAAAAATTTACAAAAAATGTTTACAAAAAAATGGTTGAAAAAATGTTTAAAACAAATTTTTAAAAAAATTTTTACAAAAAAGTTTAAAAAAATTAAAAACCAATAAATTCTCACAAAAAATGTTCCAGGAAACATATGTAAGAGGATAACACCGGATATAGTATGTCAATGGTGAAGAGTATATAAGATTCGGCATGGCCAAAGATTTTTTCACTGACAAGCTGACATTTTTCTATTGCTGGTTTTGTTTGATATGGAGAAAAATCTGAAAATACTAGAGATATGTGTGGTGAATTGATACCACTGATCGATGTTAATTGGCTTTAATACGCCGCTAATACCCCACTGATGTGTGTAAATCGACATTAAAAAGTGTCGCTTTGTTTAAGTACTTTTTCAACAAGTACCCCTTTTTTAGTACTTGTTGAGAAACCTTTTTAAAAATCTAAATTATCCAAACCTGCTTGTTACAGTTATTTTATTTCTACTCTCTAAAACTCTCCTCTATGTATGTAGCTAAGGGTAAGAGTATGTGAGAGAGAGCTTGGCTTGTACGTGATTTGTATGTATTTGGAGTTGTATTATATTTTATGCCTTAAGGCTGAATAAAATGTTCTGTGTCATGGCTGCATGTTGGATTTGTTATTGTTGTTTTTCAAGTGTATCTGAATGTGTTTTTTTTCTGTTAGCAATTCATCTAGGACTTAGACATCGTTGAAAATTGTATTTATATTGATTTTTATTTTATGTTGATCCATTTATACGCAAATTCACATACATGCACATAAGTATGTATACTAACATACATACATATGTGTGTTTGTTTGATAATGATACACTTTTATATATGTTTGTTTATGGATGTGTGTTTCTGTAAAGGTGTTTACTTGTAGTGTAATTTTGTTTAGGTATTTTGTCTACACAACAATTCTATTGTAGTTTTTGTGGCATCTATAAATCTAAACCGTTAGAGAAAAGTTGTTATAAAAGTTAAATTGTCACAGTAGCACAGTGATGGTTAACTTAAGAGCCCAAATATTAATTTTAAAATTATTTTGTAGTCTACATTTTTATCATTTATATTTTTTTCTTTTGCGTATAATTTTTTCATGATAAAAAATCCAAAAATTCAACTAAAAACCGAAAATTCACAAAAAAAAATCATGAAAATTAAAATTTGCGTAATAGTAAAAAAAAAGTCAATAGACAGTATGAATACGTAACAATATAAAGGTCTTTGATGACACGATCCAGTTGATGTGGTAAATAATTTTAGGCTTGAGATAAATAGCTTTTCGAACTGACCTCTTAGACATTCATTTATTATTTATGAAGCTGCACCAGGTTGTTGAAAATAATTTAACAATACGGTCGCCGTTGAGGGCAACTGTGTGTGACCTACGTAGTCTTAGCATTTACAACTTAAATGAAAATTAAAAATTTAAAGCAGATGAAACGGAATACGCTAGACTGGTTACCAGATACAAATGGAATTTAAGTAGTTTTTAGCTGCTTTTTATTTTTATTTTTATTTTTATTTTATTTTATTTAAATTTAAATCTTTTCATTTTACGGCTGGCTGAATGGCATTTGCATTTTTTGTGGGTGATTTTACATTTTATTCGTTTTTTCTTAACTGAGATGACATTTTTCTTTAGCCTTTAATTTTATCTCTTCTTTTGAAAAAATGTTTATTTCTGGTTTGGCAGAGATAAGAAGGATTTAAATTGAAAAAAAAAATGTTGTACTTTGTCTGTGATTTTTTTTTTGTAGAGAAGTGTGAGGCATGAGGTGTGGTGGCATATTAAATATTCAACAAAATTTTATACAAATGTCCAAAGTTAAGGTACTTTATTTTGAGGAATATTATAAAAATATGATTACAGAGTTTCGCTCAGATAAAAGGTGAAAACATTATATGCATTTCCATAATTTTCCTAGATAAAATTTCTTAGAGAGCAATTTTATCAAGAATAGGTTTCTTGAAGACAGTTTTATTTTTATATTGCAAATAAATAAAATAATTGAAAACGATTCTATAACAATTTTTGCGCACATTTTTTTTAATTTTTCTGGTCTTAATAAAAATTCCCTTAAGGAAATTTTACTTAAACTATTATTTTCAGAAATTTTTATGATTTTTGTGAAGTAGGAAAATTACTGATTACACTTTTTTTTAAATATTTTCTAAATTTCCCTAGCTAAGAAAAAAAAAAACAATATAAGAAATTTCCTTTAAAAACATTTCTAAAATTTTATTGATTGTTAATGATTCCTAAAGATTTAATATGTTTTTTTATAATTTTTAAATAATTATCCGATTTCAATAAAATTTCCTTAAAGAGAAATTTGATTTTAAATTTCATATTTAGAAAAATTTCTGATTTCAAATTTTGGTTACTGACTACAATTTTCCCTTTAAAGGAATTTTCATCTTAAGCTCTTTTTCTAAAATTTTACGATTTTTTAATTCATACAGATTTAAGATACAATATTATTAAATTTTTATAAAATTTCCCTTGTATACTTAAATAAAATTGCCTTGAAGGGAAATTTTACTTAAAAGTTTATTTTTGGAAATTTTTAAAATTTTTAAATTACAAAAATATTGCTGATTGCAGTTTTTTAAAGCCTATTCAAAATTTTCAAGAGTGAAAAAAATTTCCCTTTTATGGAAATTTGACTGTGATGTATTTTTAAAATATCCCACATTATTTTTTTATTTTAAATAAAATTTACCTGATTTAAAGTTTACAAAAAGATTACAAAAAGTTGCTTTTCAAAATTCCCAATGGTTAAGAAAATTTCCCTTTAAAGGAATTTGTTTTTATAATTTTTGAAATTTTTACAGATTTAATACACAATTTTCATAAAATTTTTGTTTATATGTTATAAACTACATAAAATTTCCTGTTAAATATTTTTTTTTTGATTTTAAACAATTAAAAAAAATATTAATTAGAAAGATTTAAAATTTTATATGGATTTACTGATTACACTTTTTTATTTTAATTTTCCCTGAGTGTAAGTATTTACAGCACATTTTTTTTTTAATTTTACATAATTTTCCTTATTTCAATAAAAGCCCCTTTAATATAGATCCATTAAAGGGGAGTTTATTGAAACGCTTTAATAAATACATGTTTCTAAATATTTTAAAAATTACCCTGGGCTTAATAAAACTCCCCTTAAGGGATATATCAGTTTATAGTTTATTTTAAAGTATTACTTTTATACTTTAACATGAAAATTCCCTTTAAGGGAAATTTTATTTTTGTAGTTTATATATTAGAAAAATTTTATGAAAATTTTATATGAATATATAAGAATTACGAAAATTATAAAATTTGAGGAAATAATAAGCTTCTAAAAAATTCCTTTGAAGGGATTTTTTTTACTAAAATTTTCTATATATAAACTTTAATTAGGGAAATTTTATTCAAATTAAAAAAAAAACTATGTGGAAAATTTGAAAAATATATCTCAGTAAAATTTCGATTATAGGGATATTTTACTCATTCTTGGTATTTTTGAAGAGGGTTTAAAAACTGTAATCAGCAATCTGTTTGTATTATAAAAATCTTAACATTTGCTAAAAATTTCCTTTCAAGGGAATTTTATTTAAAAATATCAGGGAAATTTTATACATAGTTGATAAAACTGTATGTTGAATCTATTTGAATTAAAAATCATAAAATTTTAGAAAAAGAGCTTCATAAAAATTATTTGTAGGGAAATTTTAGTTTAAAGCTTATGTATTGTATTGTTGGGATTAATCTTATGGTTTAATTTTAATTTAATTGTTTGGATTAATCTTATAGTTTAATTTTAAAAACTACCGCGTATTAAAAAATTCCCTTTGAGGGAAATTTTTTTTGGAAGCCTTTTTTGCAATAATTTAAGATTTTCTCTATTAAAAAAATTTAACAACAATATTTTGTTCGATTTTGATTTGAAAGTAATCCACAGTAAATTTTAAGACTCTTATATATTTACTTTATGTTAAGGTACCCATCCCTAGATAAAATTCTAAAATTTATATAAAATTCTAAAAATTATTGTAAAGCTCTGTAAAAGGTGTTTAAAATATTTTAAAAACAATGTAATAACACAAAGTAAAAATACAAATCAAATAAATTTTTTATTCAATTGGCTATTTTTTTTTTAAAGAGAAGTACCACTCAGGCAGTTAATGTCTATATTAACTGTGGTACTTCCTTTGGAAAGGGATAGTAGTAGATAAGACAGATGGTTAGTGTGATAGTAAAGCTTCGATTCTGGCAACACAGCAATTGCACGTTATGATTATTTTTAGAACAGTATTGGTGTTATTTAGGCGAATTATTTTGAAGCATAGCATAGCCAATTTATAATTATTTTACTTCGCCGGCGATTTAGTGCTATGTGGTAATACCGGCGAAGGAGGGCGCTGTGATATGCATAGTTATAAAGAAAAATTAATACATATCAGAAAAATTGATGTTGCCATGGCTGAGTATTGAACTCGTGACCATTGCTTAGTAGTCAACGTGCTAACCACTTAAGCTACAGCACCCTTTGGCAGTGAGTTATTCATATTTTGTGATTATTTTAAAATAGCGCCCTCTATTGTGCAACCGTGCTTAAAATATCCGGTTTAAAAAATAAAAGATGCCTTAAAGTATGCAATACATTTAAATCACTGCTTTTTCTACACTTTCTCTTGGAAATAAGATATTGGAATCAGGATACTAAGGTACCTCATTACAAAATTTTGTTAAAATCCATCCAGTAGTTTTTCATTATCATCTTTAAGTTATTTTGTTATATTTTATAAAAAAATATTTACAATAGTTTTTAATATTTTTTCAATTTCCCTGTTTTAAAGAAATATCCATATAAAAGGAATTATGTTGTAAGCCTTATTTGGGAATTTTATTTTATTATTTTTTAAGATTAAAGATTTTTTTTAAGATTAAAGATTTTTTTTAACGTTTTAAAAAATTTACCCTTTTTTATTTTTATATTTTCTTTACAGGGAAATTTTATTTAGAATCGAAATTTTGGAAATCATATGAATCCTGAATACAAAAAGGACATTTTAAAGGATATTTTATTTTTTAAATGTCCTTTTTTAAAACTTCTCTCATTACAAAAAGGACATTTTAAAGGATATTTTACTTTTTTAATTTTCTTAATATCAAATATTAATAACATATTTTAAATGTTCTTTTTGAACCTGCATTTATTTGAACTTTATTAAGTTATTTTTGTATATTTTTACCAACCTTTTAGCTGATTAAAAGAGGCTTTAAAAATTTTGCTGACCATCTTCACAAACCGACTAATGCACTCATTCACCCCATGTTTTATAAAATTTCCTCCATCTATCCTGTGTACTTTATTTAGGTATTACAAAATTATTAAAATGTTTTTATTTCAACCACAAATCCTTTAAGAATTGAAATACTGACAACGTAAAAATCTAGTGAAAAATTTGTATAGAGTTTGACCATCATCATTAACAACAACCCTGACTGACTAAACGGACTCTTTGCCTCCCAGCACAACAGTTTAAATTCTACATGTTTTTTATGCTTCAGCAAAGCAGACCTCAAGAGAAAAGCAAACAAAAATCATAAAAAGCACTCTATTCAGTCATAATCGGCCAGCTTTAATTATGATTTTGTGTTTTTTATATTTTCTTACTCCTGGTATTTGGCCATGTTATGCCAGGAATTTCAATAAAAAATCACTAAATTGTATTTTTTATTGCTTTTTTAAACACAGGCTAATATTTTATTTTGAAGAATGTATATGGCGCAAAAAAAGTTCAATGACCGAAGGGCACCTGTGTAAAAGTAATAATTCATAAAAATATGTTTTAGACAAACCAATGCTTGTATAACGTTATTTAAGTATATAAATAAAATATATAAATAAAAGAATATGTATGTATCCCTATGTACATATGTATGCGTGATAGTAAAAAGTATTAACAAACTTTCAAAAAGTTTACGCAATAGCTTAATGGCTTATGTTCCTCTTAAAATAAAAGAATCAAAAGAATTTTTATTTATTTATTTATTTATTTATTTATTTATTTATTTATTTATTTATTTTAAAGCAAAATTTTTAAACATATTTAATAAGTAAATAAATCTGCAAAAAACTACGAAATTTCCCTGGAAAAAAAAAATATCCCTTGAAGGGAAATTTTACTTTCAAAGTTTTTTTTTTTAACCATAATTACGTTAATTTATTTTTCATTCTAAACTATTAAAACTAATTTCGTATTTTCCAATTTAATATAATTTTTTATATAATAAATATATAATTTTTTGTGAAAATAAAACAAATAAATGTAACGTTTATTGCTTTAAAATTGTTAAATGAAAGCGTGGTTTATATTAATCTAATACAAAACTAATAAAAAATATTTTTTATATTAAAATAATAAATATTATTTCAAACTGACAAAATTTTTGGTTATGGTTAAATATTTTCAGTGTACTTATTTTATTACACAATGCGACATAAACCTGCTTTGTTTAAAGTTGGCATGCTACTGATTACAAATTTTATATGTTTTGTTCTCTTTGTGAGAGTCTCGTTGAGATTGTGTGTGTGCAGACAGAATACAGAGGGGTTTGCGTGGGTCTCTATGTTTATAATGATAAACAAAAATAAAAAATAAATAAAAGTTTTTAAATATTAAATAAAATAGAAAAATTCCTTGTTTAAAAAAATTCCCTGTAAGGGTAGTTTTATTTATAATAATAAATAGAAATAAATATAAGTTTTTTAAATATTTTTTAAAAATTTCCGGCACATATTCTAATTTCAGAATTAATAATAGACTTCTCTGATTACAAAGAAATGCTCAAAAATATAAATTTTATTTACAAGCTACAATTTTCGCTTTTACTAAATTGTGTAGTATGCTAGTTTTAAAAAAGTTTCCCAAATTTTCCTCGTAGAAAAACTTTATTTATGATTGAAGCATAAATTAAAAATTTTTAAAAAATTCTATATTTTCTTATTTTAAAACAAATAATGAAACTTATCTGTTTTGTCATAATATCCCTGGAATAAATTTTATTCTTAAATATAATAATTTTTAATTTTGATAAATTTATTTAACAGTATTAAAAAAATCTGTAATTATTAGAAAAAAATCTAAAATTTTGTGATTTAAAAAGTTTCCCTTTGGGGAAATTTTATTTCCAAACATAAATTTAATTTTTTTCTCATATATTTGCATTTTTAGAAAAAAAAAAAATAAAATTTTTCGATATTAAAAAAGGGAAATTTTATTTTTGCGCAAAATTCAGACCTTTTTAAATTTCAGAATAATATCGTACCAACCAGTACGGTTAAAGAATATTTTAAACGATTTTCTGGTATGAAAAAGATCCTTCCGAGGGAAATTATATTTTTAAGTACAATTTTGAGAAAGATTTTAAAGATTTCTTCTTAATTTTAATTTTATTTGAACTATTTTTGAATTAATAAATTAATTATTTAGGCTTAAGTTCTTAATTATAAAGAGACAACCAAAGGTTAGCTAATAGCATTAGCTAATTAGCTATATACCATTTTCAAATAAAAGAAAATATATAAAGAGAATAAAAATAAGGAAAAATGTTTGCTTGGTAGTATAATATAAAAAGAAATAGTGTTTACAAGTGTAAAACAATTTCAAAAAGCTTTATCTCCTGTGAAATATAATGTAAAATTAAAAATTTCTCATATTCTATTTCTTTGATAAGTTTGTTTAAATAGAAAATTAATAACAATTGAAACTACCGGGTAGATCTATACGAAGAGTACTGATGAAATTTTTATTTTATATCAATCAATCTGGTGATTCAAGTTTAAGTTTAGAAATTACAATAATTTCGTAATTGGACAATAATTTCCCGTGTGGCAATTTTAAAAATTGCGAGAAAAATCACAAAAAATCCTGGTTTGAAAAAAATTTTCTTTGAGGGAAATTTTAATTTCAAGCATAAATTTAAATTTCTTAATAAAACCAAGCATATTTCTATTTAAAAAATAAGCAAATTCCCTGATTTGAAAAAATCGGAATTTATTTTCTAGCAAAAATTTTTAAATAAATATAACGATCAAACTCTTTTCAGAAAATAAAATGAATAAATTTCTTGTTATTTGCAGAAATACAAAAATTAAAATTCCGTGATTGCAAAAAAGGGAAATTTGGCCCTGATAACTGTTCTTTCTAAAGGCATAAGTTTATTGGTCCTTGAAATTTCCAGTCTGAGCTGCATGGTCCTTAAAATTTTGCAATCTTCACTAACTTTCGAGGATTAGTTCTAACTAAAATTAACCTACAGAAACTGATTCTTTCTTTCCCATATTTCAGAGTTCCTTACAGCACCTGACCTCGCTAGTTCATTTTATAAGAAAAATCCTTGGTTTGAATAAAATTTCACTTTAAGGGAAATTTCTTTTTCAAGTACATATTTGAAATTTATTAAATATTTTTTTTGTTAATTTTTAATTTTTTTTTTTTTATTAAAAAAATATAAAATTTACCTGATTTAGAAAAAAATCCCATGAAGGGAAATTAATTAAAACAAATCTAAATTTAATAAATTTTTGTACAATATCGCACAAAATTTAATTTTTAAGAAAAGTTACATAAATTCCCAGGGTTATAAAAATTTCCCTTTGAGGAAAAACAAAATTTCCCACTAGAAAAATCTTTTTTTGCTTTAACTAAAGTATAATTGTTCGCATTAGTATTATTGTTATTTAAACTTTTACTCATTAAAACCTTTATTTTTGCTTTTATATTTATGTGGTTGCCAGATTTTATATAAATTAATTCCTGAAGAAGTTAAAATGTAACAACGAAACGTCGGAATAATTTATTATATATGGTTGTCATATATCTGGTTATATGTGGTTGTCAGATTTTAATAAATTAATCCCTGAAAAAGTTAAAAAGTACCAACGAAACGTCAGAAAAAATTAAATAAATAATCTTTTGGGTAATTCCACGTAAAATCAACAAGTCACTCAAAATGATTACTTCAGATTTTATTGAAAATTTTGTTATTTATATTCCTTGACGCTCTGAATCCAAATATAATTTAAAAAAAATGTTATCTCTTATAGTTGTTTAGCTATCCAGCTATAAAAGTCGGAAAATATCCGTTTTTTCCACTTGCGTTTGAGGATTAAATATATTCTAATTCCAGTTCTATAAGCCCTAGGAAATTATATAAAAGCTCACTTTAAAGGGGATTTCATACGCTTTAATTTGATATCAATCATTCTGGTGTACTCTAAATCGATTTAAGAGAATATTTTAAAGATTTTTTAGTTTTAAAAAGGTAGACATTTTTAATAGAAAATTCCTCTTACAGGCTTTTATATTTTTAATTCTCATATTTTTTCAACACTTCGTTTCAAGGTTTAGTTATTGTTTAACTTTTCCAAAATTTAAAAATTTTAAGTCATAAAAAAAATTTATATAAAGTTTGCTATACATTATTTATTAATGATTTTTAAAGTTAACAACAGCTGACAACACCTTCTAATGAATGTACAATGAACTTCGTTAACCTCTGTTAATTTGAATAATCGTTAATGATTTTCCTTTTCAATTTTTTTCTTGCCTACTTTTTATTATGATAATTAAGTTGTACTTTCCCATCTGTATTTAGTTGTTATTTTTATTAACAGACTTTTAAATATCTATTACAAAAAAATTTATAAATTATTCATTTTATTTATCAAGCCCCTAAAAATATGCTGACAAATATAAACACATTTACGGTTTGTAAATTACATTACAAATCTTTCTTTAATGGGACAATTGCTTGAAAAAAAAAAAAATAAAAAGAGAAGAAAAATATGGTGTGAGAGAGGGAGAGAGAAAAAGAGAGAGCGAGATAAACCATAGGTCATTATAATTAGAAAAGAAAAGTTTTGGGTTTGCACAATTTTAATAGAGTTTTAGTTAAATCTAAAATTGCCTTAAAACTTTTAACTGTGAGTTTAACTTAATAAATTTTAATTCGACAAGCTTATTTTAATTTGCTTAACTTGTATATGCTTAACAACATGACAAATTAAAATAATTTAGAAATAAGTTTGACTTTATTTTTACATACTCATTATCCAGTTTAGTTTGCCATGAAATAATTATATAAAAAAAAATTCTGAAATAGTTTGTTAGTCGCAGAGGAGAGTGGGTTATGGTAGAAAACATGGCACAATAAACAAGGTAGACTCGCGGCGAAAAAAGAGTACAACTCTGTAATAAAAATAAGTGCATTTTGTTTTTGTACAAATCATTTTAGGCTGTAAAAACCAAAAATGTTAGTACATTTTGACACTGGAAGATGGAGACAAAATATAGTCAGCTGAGTTCTCGAGTTTACCTGTTATCAATTCGCCTTGGTAGAAAAAAAGTGGCATTATAAGAACGAGGTCGGACGCAATGCTCCTATACTCTATAGAGTTTTCTAAAGCCCGTTTCATACTAAACAGTACAGTAGAGAACACTGTTTTAACCATGACACCACGCCCCATAGTTCTATGATAAGCTCATTATAATCTCAAAATTGATTGATGTCCTACAGGTTATCAAACAATCCCTTTTCAGCCCGGTAAAGACTTAGAAAATGTACGTTTTCCTCTTAAATTCCATCTTAAAAATTAAGACGAAATATTTGGCGTCAACTTTCTACTGCTGCGCATATCACGCTCCCAAGTAGTGTCTGATACAAATTTGACAAATTGTTTTGTTTTGACAAATTGTTTTCTAATGCTTGTAAGGAGCCAGAAACAAAAGCTAATTAAAACTAAAGATAATTGAAACAAAGTACATACGTAGGCGATAAGACTGAAGGCAGGTGCTGGACAAAGAAAAAAGATCATCGACGGCGGCGAACTATCGGCTGCGACTTACCCAGCTTGGTTCTTCGCTTAAAAAAAATTTAAGTTTTTGACATATGTATCTTAATACTCAGTATTATAGTGTGAAACGGGCTAAAGCGATTTTCAATAGATTTAACTACTGTTTTATAGCATCTGCGGCTAATTTTACTCCTATATTATTGGAAGATCTTTAGCCCAAAGTCTTTATGCAATGAAAAGAGTGCATGGTAAGGTTAGGTTAGGTTAGGTTATGTTATAAAGATGATATCGATTCCCTCTAGTGTCAGCATTCATAAAGGTTCATTGTTTCCTTTTAATATTTGCTGTTCCTTCCGCTCATCACCCTTAATGTTTTTTCATGTTCTGCCATACATTCTAAGCCCTTCATTTCGGACCTCTAATAAATTTCTAAGAAACAGGTCTGAATCTGTACCTCTTATATCTGTTAGATTCTGAAAGAAATAGGTTCTGAAATAAATAAGTCTTATAAAATAGAGCAAGGCATTTACATCAGAAATTACAGACTTCCCTACACCACCTAGGTCCCCTTTCACAATTGGACAGAAACAGGGCAGATAGACGAGAGGCAAGGTATTGTAGAGTGTGTATTTCATGACTATCGTATTGGATCGTTTTCGTTTCTCTTTTCTGATTTTCGCTTTTTTCTTTGTTGCTTGTCATTATATTTCTATATTTCGGCATCTACTTGCTTTTAAATTTCCCAACAAAGTACATATACCACATATTTTCAAACACACACATGTATGTAAAGTAAATAAATCGGAAAATAGAATCTGCAAAAATCTGTCTGAATTTTTTATGTCCATTTGTAAAAGGTTTAAGACAGAGCAAAAGAGAATGCAAAAAATTTCTGCCCTGTTTCTGTATATTGTAAAAGGGGCCTAAACGTAATATCTTTATTAATCTTTATTTTACCAAGTGCTTATCAAAATTATTATGACCTGTAATGATACCAATAATTATACTTAACTGACCTCTCTCTACTCTTGTCTAACATTTAATTAATCCCACCAACATTTTGTCTATATGCAATTGTCGCATCTATTCTATCGCTTCATCTATTCATTCCTTGATTTTTTTCATATTCGGTGAAAGATTGTGCTTAATACGCTTATAGTAGCTTGTCTATCACGAAGAAACGTTCGTAGTTGCCAGATAAAATTAAAAGTGGGTACATATTCTAATTTCAACGCTAAATGTCTTTGCGCTTTCCTGTGTGCGGTCGCAAAGTTTTAAAATAGTCTTGAGAATTCCATACAAATTTCAATTTGAGTGGGAATTCGAAGCAGACTACTATCTTTATGGGTCTCTTTTCGACTCCCCTAGTTCCTTAATGACTTCTGGTATCCAATTAGAAATTAACAACTACCTCACTTTTATTGAGTCTCGTGCTAAAACTTTTCCTGCACTCCAGAGTCTCTCGTAGTTAATAGCATTTGTGTAAGGCTAAGGTCCCTCATAGCATCTACATTTAAATTGTGTCTGGTTTTTGGTACTAGTCCTACCGCCATCCTGTACTAGACATTCACACATTGTGCGCCACTGTCTTAGCCTATTCCAAGCACTGTTTGCAAGTATCAACTTTTTACTTAAAACCTTCATAAAATGTCACTAAGAGCTTCAATTACCTCTATTATACCCAACTACTTAAGTTACCTAGGCTATTTCCAAGAAAATTGCTGGACTTCCTGACGAGGGGCGTTTCCTCTAGGAGTGGTTTTTAAGGTTAACCCTACCTCTTCCTGCAAAATATTCCCCTCCAATGGCTAATTAAACTCGAAGTTCCTTTAGAGACTAATCTCTCCAACACTTGCAAGGCTTCTTTGTGCATCCTTGAGGAAATCTCACGGTACCTTTTTAATTGGAATTCATAGGCTAAGGCGGTAGCGCCCTTTGTGCCCAAGTATCATCATTTTTGAATTCTATCTTGGCCGGATGATACTTAGAGACTTCATAACCAGTCACTTACAGCCTTAGTTACTTCGATTACATATAACAACTTAAGTTACCTAGATTATATCTGAACTTCCTGCCGAGGAGCGATTGCATCAGGAGTGGTTTTAAAGGTTAATCAGTTCACCTTTCGCAAGGTATTCTTCTTCATTGGCCAAATAAAATCGGAGTGCCTTTGGAGAGGGCAACCCATACCTGCTAGCGCACAGCATTGGATATTTAAAGAATATATGGATGCCTTATGAATCTAAGAGCATATCGAAAGCAACTACACCTGTCGACTGTTTAGATAACCCAATTTCAACAAAAGTTGTTCGATTTCAAATAGAGTTCGAAACAAATGGTCGCCATTTTTTCGAATAAACTGGTAACAACTAGAGTAAATGTTGAATAGTTAATATTCGATGTCGTTATTTTTTAGTGAGAAGTTTCGAAGCAAAACTTTAAACTCCTATCCTCAATCATTTAAGGGTCTAATTGTTTCTTTATTCCAAGTTCTATACAACTTGTCAATCTCCAACTCTGCTTAAAGAAGAGATTTTTTTAAGTGCACTATCTATATTTCGGGTCAGTTAGTTTTGAGATTATCCTCGTAATTAAAACATAAGCAACTAAAGAAAGAATTTTGAGGGTAACAAAACCTGTCAAATGTCAATTGACAAATGAGCAAAATCATTAAATAATTGGTTGCAATAAACAACTTCACATCCACAGTCTTATTCAGGGGTTAAATTTATTTTTTATTTGAAACTATTAAACTTAAAACGGATATAAATTGTTGTGTCACTGGCTAAACTGCTAAATATAATCGAAACAACCACGTTTTATATTGAAAACCCTGACCTACATTTAGTTGCCCTACATAGCAATGAATGTGCCATGAACAGATTAAAAGTCTATCCTTTATACAACAAAAAAAAAATAAATATAATGAAAATAAATTCTGCAATACTGCGTAGAAGAGGGAGTTAAAGATGGGCAAAGAATGGATTAAAGAAGAAGAAATAATTACAAATATCATTGATTTAAATTTATAAACATTTTGTGGTGTTAAGTGCTTTTGGCGAAAGTTTAAAAAATATGGTTAGAGCAGATTGATTTAAGATTTAGAGGGAGTAAGGGTGGCTTTAAAAATTTACGTAATTATTTTTCACGGCTTAACCACAGAACACTGCTTCAGCAGGGACTCCCCGCCGTTTAAATATTCTTTTATTTTGTACGCGGATACCTAAGCAGACCACTAACATTATGGGTGCCGTTTCGATCCCGTTCTTCTTCATCACAGAATCTGTGGTAATTGCTAACATTTGCCTTGGGCTAAGGTCTCCACAGGATCTACATTTAATATTTGTCTGCCCCTGGTCCAAAGACTTTATGTTACCCAGTCTGCTGGACATCCGTATAAAATATACTCTGGCGGCTTAGTCTTTTTCCAGGCACAGGCTGCAATAACGTCTTACCTCGATTTTTTAACAAGCCAAGATAATAACAGGTAACACAAAGGGACCAATGCTTGAACCCAACTGAGCTGTATTGGAGCTGCCTGCTTAACCTAACCTAACCTAACCTAAGATAATAATAATTGAAGTCTCTGTGACCTGTCGCAACTAACCATTTGGAGGCGCCCATATAATATCTAAGCACCTTTTTGGTCTACCAGCCAACTCGTAGTAAAAAATACAGAGACTTTGGTGGGTATCGAACCCACAACCCCGGACTAATAGAATAGCACACTGTCTACTAGTCCACCGAGGCAACTCTCCACTCTTCTTAGATTGATGTTAAGCTCATAATAATCCTCAATTCATACAGGTCATCAAACAATGCTTTCTCAGCCCGGAAAAGGCTTAGAAAATGAAGATATATTTTCCTTTTAAATTCCATCTTTAAAAATACGTCGAAACTAGTCAACTTTCCACTGCTGAGCGTATCACGCAATTAGGAAGGGTCAAGTGAATATAACTACCGTTACCAAAACTGGCTGTTTGGTCCTCTTCGAGGTACGACGGTATCCCCCGACGATTTTTTTTCGAATTATTATATGGAGCAACAGTTCCAAGATTTGATATTATGGTAACCGGTAGCCCAAGGGGGCTCGGATTCCCTCGCGGGTTATTGGTAATGTTATTTGGGGAGTAACGTTTAATTAAAACTCGAATTACTGGGAATATGCTTTAGATATGTGTCAGATGTGCTGTCCGACTCCTTAACAAAAAATATGAACATGATTGCCTGGCAGCCATTAAGCTAAAACTGGTACTTACGTATCCTTATAAGAACGTTATACTAAAAAGAAGAGCCATAGGTGTTATATTAAACTCACTCCTTCCTAGTCTGGAGAGAAAACAAATTAACTCCATTAGATTTGTAATGGATTTGTAGCAACGCTGACGAAGGAGTATGAATTTATTACTTTTTTTACGCAGTACATACTTTCTATTTATTTTATTAATGACAAGATGGACTGAATGGTACAGATTTCAGCATCTAATCTAATTTTGAAGGTGGTCTTACTACTTTATGAACATATTACGTTCACCATCGGAATAATGTGCCTTTCGGCATTTAATCAGCGATTTAAGCAGTCACGTTTCTCCCGAAGTATTTCCCCAATGACTGCTGGCGGTACCATGTTGTTGTATGAGGATGCCTCGGTGGGCTAGTAGGTAGTGTGATTGTATCAGTCCCGGCATATGGGTTCAATTAACGCCAAACACGCTGAAATTTTTCACTACGAGTTAGCAGTAGTACCAAGAAGGATCTTCGGTCTCTGCAAATGTTTAACTGCGTTTGTCACAGGTCAAGTATTATCTGGCCAAGTTAAAAATCGAGGTAGGATGATACTTTCAGACTGTACCTTGACATAGGCTAACATAAAAAGGCTTTGGACCACGGTCAGACACATATTAAATAGAAATGCTGTGGAGACTTTAGCCTTAAGCAAATAACATATACCCTGTGATGAGCAAGAATGTCGATGTGTATCAGTCGCCAGTCTGAAATCACTACAGTCGAGAGTAAAAAAGGCCAGTGACGACACGAGACTAAATGAAAGTAGGTCATTCGTAAAATTGCAGTCGGATACCAGAAATCATTGAGGGAAGAAGGGGTCGAAAAGGGATCCATAAAGTTAGTGGTTTGTTTCGGTATCTCCCCTACAAAATAATAATGTTGTAGTGTGATATCTCCACTGCACACGGTATGAACTTCCATGAACTTCGAAAGGAAAAAAGGTAACTTACAGCAGGAAAGAATTTCCTTGAGGTAAAAGTTTTAATAGACCTGCCATTTTGGCGGCCTCTGTTTGCATGCAACAGCAGATCGGATGCATCGTCTTTTCCCCGCTATTAATGTTAAACCGCATTCACTACGTTACTCTCCGAAGTGGCTTATCTATAACTGTCGGTTTTAGCAGGTTGTTGTATCATTATTACCCCCATGTACCTCAGTACTCCCATTAACCAAGGACAATCAAAGTCAAGGTGGCGGGAATCTTTGAAACAACGCGTCCTTAAGAGTCTCACCAATAACTGCCCGAAGTTTCAGTGTGTTAGATCATTATTTAGTTAGACTTATTACATTTTCATACAACTTAACTGCATAGACAAGAAATAACGTCAAAGTGGCGGGGATCTCTAAGACAACATACGTCGGAAAATAACTGCGTAAACTGTCAAAATATACCATTTCGGGGTTTTTGGCGGCGTTTGCCCGCCATTGGACAGCACAAGCGACTAGTAAAGCCAGTTCGCATTTTGAGTTTATCCTCAGCCACCATGTTGTTTCCAAAAGGACTACAACTCAGTTTACAGATTCCCAATTACCTTGAAGAAGGTAGAGATCTCCAAGAAACCCCGTTTACGGGAAGAACCTCCTTTAACTGTCAAAATCTATCCGTACTATTGGAAAGTAATTCCAATCAATCATTAATGTCATTTAAGGAGACTATGAAATGGTTTCGCAACAAAAATGAAAAAAAAAATATGACTTTAAAATATCTCAATTTTTTTCGTTATAAAAACGTCCGAAGCAAAGTTGTTCATTCAAAACTCAAGAGCCATTTCAGATAATCGTCATTTCTTAGGGATACTTAATGATGAAAAGAAGCTGAAACACATCATTCATAATTGTTTGCATTTTCCTTTATTCAAACTTGAGAAGTGGAAAATTATTTATTTTCATTTTATTTGCTTGTGCTGGTACATTGATGGAGAAAATATTTTTCTTATAATAAAAATAAATGGATATTAACATTAACATCAGCAACAACAACAATAACTTCTTTAGACACACAAAAACAACAATACCATGTAGTTTTTGTTTAAATGATGGAAAATTTTCTTTGTTCATTTTCGTTAAGAAGAAAATGTGAGAGAAATGAGAGGGATTATTTCGAAGTTTTTGTTGTTGTGAAAATCAAATCATACTTTTAGCTGTTTATTAAATTTAATTGTATATGTAATTTGTATAGCATACCTTAGGGGAGCTTACGCTTTAACATATTATTAAGCTGAAAATGTTATTTTAATAATCATTTTATTTTCATAAACATTTTATTTTAATTATCATTTTATTTCGCACAAATCTTAAAGCTCTTTAATTAGGGGAAAAAAAATTTTCTGTGTCTGTTTATAAAGGCTGTTCGGAAATTTCCGCTAGATGTGAATTAAGTATGAGGGTGAGTCGATTTGTCGTTACTATATTTTGTAGGGGGATACTTTAACAGGCCACTAACTTTATGGGACCCCTTCGTTCCGCAATGATGATGAATGATTTCTGGTATCCGACTGCTAATTTACGGCTACCTTATTTCATTGAGTCTCGTGCTGTCACTAGTCTTTTACCCTCGACTGTAGTGATTTCAGACTGGCGACTGATACATGTCGACATGGTATTCTTCCTCATTACAGAGTCTATGGTAATTGCTAACATTTGCCTAAGGCTATGTGTCTGTCCGTGGCTTAAAGCCTTTATGTTAGCCAGACAGAAAATGTGCTCTGCCGGCTCAGCCTTTTAAAGGCACAGTCAAATATCGCCTTACCTTGAACTTGGCCAGATAATACTTGAAGTTTTCGTGACTGTCACTAACGCAGTTAACCATTTGAAGGTACGCATACTATTTCCAAGCACCTTCTTTGTCTTCCTGCCTACTTGCAGTGAAAAATACCAGAGAATCAACCCAGAACTCCGGACCATTAGACCAGCACACTACCTAGTAGGAGTAATTTAAGAAGATTTGAGAAATTTAATATAAAAGAGGTTTGTGATAATTCTGAAGTTTTAAAAGACGGCTAGCGCCACGAGTTTAACAATCGATTGATTAAGACTGCAGATTCAAATGGCATAATGCCTTAATTTTCGATGCGCAAATTCGATGTCAGTTATTTTGCTTTTCTTCTGCTGTTATAGTTTTGCTATTCGATTAAACCTCGTATACCCCTCTAAAAAAGCATTAAAGAAATAAATCGGAAAGTACTAAATCTCATGAAATCTTCCGAAGCAGATAAATGCCGCCGTGTCGTGCAATGATACCACCTGGATACGACGAATTAGAGCGTTTGTTTCTAATGATGTTAGGCAGGTGTTACTCTCTTGTTAAAACCAGAGATTCCCAATATCCATATCGTTGGTGAATTCTAAGACCTTGACGCTAATATTTCCGGGGTGAATGGAGGCTCCAGTTCCCTGTGCTTGCCCAGGGCAAGTTCTATCCAGTGTCCAAAAAAGTGATACCACGGGAATTAGTAGCTCGTAGACCGGTTATTGGTGAGGTCCCTAGGGATGTTACTTGTTGGTTGTGAGGAGGTAATGGATTTTTAGTCCGTTGCCACCAATGGTGTAGCGGAAATTTATATGATGTCTGACTCTTCAAAAGGGGTATATATAAACATGGTTCTGTTAGTTAGTGCTTTAAAATTGCTAGTTGTTATGTTGCTATACGCCACAGAGGCGTTGGAAGTCGCATTTTATTTACCCAGTGGTAAAACCACCTTCAGGTTACTGATGTAAAGTTGTATCACATCTGTCTGTATCATAAATTTGGATTCACAAAAAATACACAATCATGTTCCTATAGCGCCAATCATTGACTGTATAAACCAATTATTCCTTCAGACCACAAGGTACGCAAAATAGCTATTCTTTCTTAGATTTTCCGATCTCCAAATGCATTAGCTTTGCTTATTGATAAATCGGTTAACATAAAATCCTCTTCGAATAACCATATTTTTGTTCATTGATCCATTAGACAAACATACGGCGCTGTTTATGATATTTCTTTAAGGATCTTGCTGCGTATTGGAATTCGAAAGTTGCTGCAATCAACGATGAATTGATGTGTCCAGTGTGGCGACCACATTTTTTCGAACTCTGACAATATTCTCGCCCAAACGACTTGGCCCGGCAGGAAGAGGTGTTTTTATGTTTTATATTAAACCAGTTTTTCGAACTTCCGTCCCAAATACTAAATTCTGAGTTTCGATTTGATTCTCAAAAATATTAACGTAAAAAGTCAGCAGCCCTCCAGTCCTAATTTTCCTGTAGGATTTGTAAAGATATATTTAAAGCCATTGGGCATATTATGTGTTACTGCTAGGTATTACGAAGCTCTATTCCTAGATTGCTAGGCGATGGGGGCTAATCGAAATCTCTAGGTGAAAACTATAAGATTTCGTCGGCTTTACTAGGAAAACAGGTGGCTAAGTGATGGGTAACACAAGTAAAGCGACTTAAGATAGCTAATTTAAAGGTAACCACAATGGAATATCTTTGTCACCGAGTGGGAGTGCCATACTAAGCACAACTTTTCCTAACCTAACCTCCACCATCTCCTAACCTAATCTCCCATTTACTAACATTCGCTGGTTTTGAACGCAGGTCTTCTATGGAATAGCGAGCTTAAATCCTGTTTACTTTCAAGTGACTTACAATCGAGAGCTTCCAAACTTTACTTGAAATGCCCATTGGCTATCAGAACTTTGAACCCTTCCTATAGGAAAACTTTGTTCATCTGTGTAGTCTGAGACCATATTTTTGTGATCTTAATTTTTTATTATTAAATTATTAAAAAAATTTCTGCTTAAGACTTTTTGGGAAGAGCTTTTGGAAATTTGGGCAAAATCTGGATTTTTTTTAATTCCCGCGGTGTTCTTCCGCCTTTGCATTCCGCATTTGGAACATTATTTGTTAGGAATAAGTTCCCAAAGAAGTCCGTTTTGGATTTCTCTATAACTTATAAAATATAAGGATTTGAATTGAATTTTTTCAAATTTATTTCTATGGTACGGCATATACTAAAGAATTTTTTCTTAATTATTTTAAGAGGCGTAAAATACAAAAACTAAGCAATAACAATATTATTATTTTATTATCTTTTAAGGTGGAGTGCAAAAAAAGCAACCAACAACTAGAAGAGAAGGAGTCAGGTGGTGCAACGCGCAAGAACAAAACTGCATTGAAAAACACAACGGAACAGAAACAAGTTTTTGTTAAAAAAGTTTAAAAGTACTTGAACAAATAAAAAGTTTTTGAAAGTTGGAAAAAAAAAAGTTTAAGAAAAAATAAAAACAAAGGGGATCCACAGTAAGGATAACAGCGAAGCTCAAAAGAGCAAAGAGAGTCTCTAGATTAAGAAAGTGGTGGAAAGTTTGTTTTAAAGCTGAAAGCTTTTAAAAAAGATAAGATTCTTGTGAAAGAGAGAGGGAGATAGAGAGAGAGAGAGAGAAATAATTTTGCTATTTCAAAAATCTAACAAGGTGAAGCAATAATATTTAAGAACTTCGAAGGTTCTTAAGGTTTTCCATGATTTTGCTTAAACGTTTAAAAACAGCTTTAAAAATCTTATGAGAATATTAAAGTGAAATTTCCAAACAAAATATAAATTCTTGTCTATAAAATCCTGGCGCCGTTGTTTATAAAACAGCGACAAAGTGAATTTATTCCAGCATACCATGTCCTCGATATCGGCGCAAGGCGTGGTCGAACGTGCCTCCGCTGAACTTTCCAAGCGTATTAACGGCCTCGGCTTGCGTTCGAAACATCATCATGGCAATAGTAGCAATAGTAACAATAGCAGCACCAACAATAGCAACAACGGCAGCGGCGGAGGAAGCTCATCTTCCTCATCCTCAAACAGTTCCAGCTCAACGAACTCAACGTCCTCGTCTTCTTCGTCATCGTCCTCAGCCACGTCTGGTGGTAAAACTTCTGTAATGGAGCGTGTAACGAATGCTCTATGCGGTGGTAACAACTCAAACTCTAATTCCAATATAACAAATTCCAATCTTTCAAATACCAACAACAGTACAAGCACAACAGCCGCCACTACACCCGACAAACCTTCAAGAGCCGGCACTCTAAGTAACACACAAACAACTGGCAGTAATCAACAACTGCAGCAAACCTTGATCAGTAATTCCACCACAATACAACAACAACAGCAGCAGCAGCTGACTTCAGTGACTGTGTCTGGCTATCAAATGATGCAAAAGAGCCAACAGCAGCAACAACAACAACAACATCAGCATCAACAATATTTAAGTTCTCAAATAGCGAATTCAACATTAATCAATTCAAATCTAATGAACTCATCTACAGCAGCACCACCAAATGTACCAGGCATTCCAATGGGTGCACCACCCGCACCCACAGTGACTTCAATTGCCAAGCAAATGAATATCACTATACCGGGATCTCCACAGTTTACTACCATGGGCCTGGCAGCAGCTCAAAAGTCTCAATCGGCCACGCCTCTACAAATGCGCAAACAATTACCCAACCCTCATATGCATCATCCGTTTACGGGTGGTGTGGGGTCCTCAGCAGCCACTCAACTAGCTCAGGCTGTCACACAATCATCACTCATACTACCTAAACTACCGCCGCCTATTACAAGCTTGGAAATCCTAATGATGGATGATCGCTTCTTGAACAAATTCTTCCTGTATTTCTCCTCCTACGAGCGTCGAGTTTTGGCACAAGTGTGTACGAAATGGCGTGATGTTTTATATCGCAGTCCTCGTTATTGGTCAGGGCTATTGCCGACTCTGCAGTGTCGGGAGGTTAGACAAATGACCGCCTCGGATAGAGTGAAACTGTTTAATACTTTAATAAGACGCGGTTTTCACGCCTTAGCTTTGGTGGGGGCCAACGATGATGATGCTTACGATGTGGTGCATTCGTTTACTTTAGCCTCAAAACACATACATTCATTGTCGCTAAGATGCTCATCGATATCGGATCGTGGCCTGGAGGCGTTGTTGGATCATTTACAGGTGAGCGAAATTGTGTCATTACTTTCTTTCGAAATCTAAAAGAAGCTATGAAATGCTTTGTGTTAGACATCAAAGATTGCGTGAAATATTTGGAGGAATAGTGTTTTTTTGCATGAACATGACTGCAAAACCACTGAAAAAGCTTGCATTGATATTTTTTCATAAAAAAACCTTTACGACGCTTAAATGCGTATTAAGTTTTATTTATTTAATTTCCTACTTATCAGCGTTGCCAGAGAAAATATCAAAGTAAAATTGCTCGCAACTGAAATACAAGCGCAAAAAATTTGAAAATTGTTTTTATTATTATATGTACAGTTACGAACTAAAAATGCAACGCTGGGTCATATGCTTTTTTAATGAAATTATTTTGCTCTCTATATTTTTAAGAGACAAGTTTAGCATTAATTTTTTGAATACTTAATGAACCAAATACGTACTACTGCTCTAAGAGGACAAAACAAAGCAACTACTCCTGGCGAATTTTTCAAAATGAATCTAACAGTATCATCAAGACTACGTCTTGCGTTATCGCCTAACCCATCAAGAAGCTAGTGATGCATTGTAATACTTTTCTCTAGATCATCATCATTTATCACTTTCTATCCTCCAGCTAGCTGACTTCCATAATGAATTTAATCGTATCATCAAGTTTACATCTTGTCGTATCTGCTAAGCTGTCGTATAGTCGTTTACCCAATTAAAGAATCATTCCAATCCATAAAAAGCCCATCTCCCATAAACTGGCCCGAACAATAACACCTATAAAGACCCAAAGAACTTAGAAGCCCACATAGCCCTTAAAACCCTGCACACCTTTACCTCTTCAAGACTATATTTCTATCTAAAAAAAGCTTATTGAGTTGCCTAGAATACCGACTAATCAGGGGTCGACACAACCGTCTTAAAATTTATTGCAGAACCTAACCTTACTAGTTCATCAGCGAGCTCAATTCCCTCAAACTCTGCAATGACCCGACCCTCCAGCAATTTTTTAAATAGCGCTTGTCCTCAAAACCCCTTCTGCACTTGCCTGCTAGTTATAAATTGATACTGATACTCTGCCTGAAACAGGTCTGTCTGAATAATGCTTTTTACCTTAGACTATAATCGGCCATGGTAACTGATACCTAGATGAATATCCTTGCGTCATAAATCCTTAGCTTACTGTTTACTAGACCGATGCTGATACCGCTTGGCAAATTCTACATTCGCCTTCTTGTATTTCCACAATCTCTGCAGATATGCTTGTCATTTTGAATGCAGTATTCGGATACTCGTAGCCGATAGGTTCTCCTTTTAGAAGTTCAGTTATACTTCCCGCTAATTCATTTCTCCAAAGTGATATATGCTCTGTAATTTTTTTAACTCACTCTTCACGCTTCTTGAAGAGTATGTTATGGCCATGCAGGCGGAAGCAAAGAAATTAAAACATAACACTGGTCCATACTAGTGTTATATGATCAGAGAAGTTTTACCACATGTAAAATTTTTGTGTAAACGAACATGAATGCTATCGTAATGAATCTGTGGAGAAAATACTGTGGATTGAAAAAAAACTATCGCACCTCATCAGATTAGGGATTCTTTTTTCTAAGTGATTACAACTTTTGAAAGGTAAATATATAATCAAATTAACGGCAGCACCTTAGTATTGGCTCTTATCTGATAGTGGACTTACCACCGAGTTAAAATTAGGTGTAGACTAGCACCCCCATTGTCCAGTACAGCATACTTTACGACAGCGTACAATAATGGCACCCATGTCGAACTAACCATACTGCACAATCACAATGAGTAGCAATTTATAGTACATAGAAGCCTGGACCCATATCCTAACCTCTTTCTTAGGGGTTAAAGACCATCTAGCTCCTTCTGTTGAGAGTGCAACGTCACACTTTGATCCACAATGCACCATCTCTGCTTACATCGATCTTAAACCACGACCACCACGTGTTCTCCGAAGGGGACCTCACCAATAACCGGTCACAGAGATGAGAGAGTCTCTGTGTGGCTACCGTTTCCTATGGTACCAGTCCTTTGGGAGAGGACCCTTGATAGCACAAAATTTTTCTTTTAGATTCTGGTTCCAGGGACCCTGGCGTATGGTGCCCCCATTTTCCCTAAGAGCACATAGTCAAAGCCTTTGGAAATGCAGCAATGACATTATGGTACCCCCGGGGGAAAACACCCAGATATAGCACAAAAAACTCTGCTGGCATCACTGATGTTTTTGTAAATAATGGAAAAAACTTAAAACTTGAAACAGCTGTTACACGTTGTGAACATCCTGACAATATTTTATTCGATTTTGCTTTGAAAGTAATCCACACTAAACTTTTAGACTTTTACGTGTTTACTTTATATAAAGATACTCATCCCTGGTTGAAATTCTAAAAGTTATATAAAATTCTAAAATTGTAATAATTATTGTAAAGCTCTGTAAATGGTGTTTAAAATATTTTAATAATATTTATTCAATTAACTATTTTGCAGTAAGTATTCATATTTTGTCATTATTTTAAAACAGAGGGTTGGCGCTTTTTCAGATATCCCGCTTTCATATTTTACCATTATTTTAGAACAGCGCCATCTGTTGTATAACCGTGTTTCAAAAATAAAAGATACATTAAAGTATGCAGTACCTTTTAATTGGTAAAAAAAAAAATTATACTTTCATTGCTTATTCTCATTCTCCACTTTCTCTTGGAAATAAGATATTTTTTTTTAAAGTATCCTATATTGGAACCAGGATACTAAGGTACCTCCTCACAAAATTTTGTTAAAATCAATCCAGTAGTTTTTACGTGATGCGAACACACACAGAAAGACAGACAGACAGATATACAGGAAATGGATTACAGTTTGATTATATGTGTTATATACGTGTAAACTCCAAAAAATCCTTGTTAAGAATTTTTCTCTCATTTCTCAAACACATATCATGATTTTCTCTTGGAATTTACGCACTTAAAGATGTATCATCTAAACCACCCTTAATTTCTATACGTATAGTAAAAAGATATTTTCCGAATGCGTAGGTATAAACAAAAGTCTACTGACTGGCAACACTGTTTTTTATCTACTCTACTCTTACCCATTTATCCAAGTCTGTTTTCCTATGGACAAGTTTTTCTTGTATACATTTCATGTTAATTTAAAAGGAACGTTTTTGTTTATTATTTTTTAATGAGGCCTTAAAGTATGCAACATTATTTTTAATGAAGCCTCATAGGTATGCTAATTAAAACAAACAAAATAAAAATATTTTTATGTTTCCATTTCACCACGAAAAAAATATTGACATATGAAATGAAATGAAATTTAAAATAATTTTATTTGCGTTCATACGAGTATTAAATTTAATTATGAGTCAATAGTAATAAAAATACATTTTATTTCATTATAAAAAAATTTAAATAAAAAACAATATTTTTTCTAAAAGTATGCCATATATAATTGCGGCCATATAATTATAGGATTATTTATTTAACAGCATATGGAAAATAATATTTATAAAGCCAATTATGTTTGTTTATGGGTTGTTAATTTATATTTGATTTACCATATTTAAATTTAATTATGTCAATAATTGAATTGTAAAAGGGAAAGTGGACCAAATATGTTTATATTTTTAAAGTGCTTTTAATTATGTGTCACATTTAGTGAATAATAATACAGGGTTTTTTGTATAATTTGTATTCGATTGCAATTTGGTAATGTGTTTTTTAAAGGCATGCCCTTTTTAGGGTTCCGTACCTAAAGGGTAAAAAACGTAACCCTATTGTTTTCGCTTCAATGTCTGTTCGTCTGTCCGCCCGTCTGTCAGCGTCTTTTATCTCTGGAACCGTAATAGGTAGACTCTTGAAATTTTAAAAGATGATGTATAGCTGTTGCCGCTATAGCAACAAATAAAAAGTTTTGAACGATAATAAGTAGAATCTTGTAATTTTTACAGGAGGCGTATTACAATGCCCACTATAACAAATAGTAAAAATTAAAGGGTGTTCCGACAGTGACGTGATTTGCATGAATATGGCCTAATTTTTTAATCATAATAGGTAGACTCTTGAAATTTTCACAGATGGGGTATTAATATGACCCCTATAAAAACAATAAAAATTAAAGGGTTTTCCGGCAGTGACATGATATGCATGTATAATGCCTTATTTCTTGAACCGTAATAGGTAGACTAAATTAGGTAGACAATTACTAAAAATTAAAGGGTGCTCCGACAGTGACATGTTTTTCACGTATAGTTACTTTTTTTTTAATCGTTATAGGTAGACCCTTGATTTATTTATCGAAAAGGAATTGCCGTGGCCGCTATAACAAATAATAAAATTAAAGGGTGTACCGACAGTGAGATGATTTTAATTTTTTTTTTTAACCACAATAGGTAGACTCTTGAAATGTTGTTCTTCGGCCGCTGTAACAAGGGTGTTCCATCAGTGACATGTTTTTCACGAATATTACCTTATTTTTTTAACCGCAATGGGTAGGCTTCTGATATTTTTATAGAAACTGCATGGCCGCTATAACACAATTACTAAAATTTAAAAGGTGTTCCAATAATGATGCAATTTTCGCGAATATGGCTTTTATTTTAAAATTAAAGGGTGCCCCATAAGACATAAAAAAATTAACAACTTGAATTTTTTACTTGTGCTGAACATAAGTACTTGTGCTGTTGAAGCATATGCTTGTATTTTTACGACCGAATATAGATTAAATACAAATTTATTTTCCTGTTTTAAATATTTAAAGTTGTTATATAGTGAAAAACTTTAATAAACGGATCTTATTTTCGAATATTTTAAATATCGCAATATTATGTTTTCTTTCAAAAGTTTTAGAAAAGTTATTATATAAGCAAATTATTGCTTATTTAAGTACTCATAATTTCCTCACCGATTACCAATCCGGTTTTCGTCGAGGTCATAGTTGCGTTACAGCTCTTGTTGAAGTGAGTGAAAACATACGCCAAGGCTTAGAAAATGGGCGTATCAATTTCTTAGTGCTTCTTGATCATTCGAAGGCATTCGATACATTTGACCATGATTTACTTATCAAAAAACTGAAACATTTTTTTAATTTTTCGAACATGTCAACTAAATTGCTATCATCATACCTAACGAATCGAAAGCAATCGGTGGTTGTGAATAATACTTGGTCTGACAGCTTAACTGTTAACCGGGGGGTTCCTCAGGGTTCCATATTAGGACCACTCTTATTCTCTATTTATGCAAATGATCTGCCAAAATATTTATCGAAATGCAAAGTCCACTTATATGCAGATGATGTACAGATTACATTAAGCAGCCCAGTCGAAAATATTGAATTAGGTATATCAAATCTAAATGAAGATTTGAGAGAAGTCTGCCTTTGGGCCAGTGCAAACGGACTATGTTTGAATCCTGGTAAATCCAAATGTATTTTAATATGTAAGAAAAGATTAATGCCCTTCGTTACCGATGAAAATTAAAATTGTTAACTCAGCAAAAAATCTTGGGATAATTTTTAACAATAACTTGACATGGTCTGATCACATAAATTCTTTAGTTGGTCAATCCTATGTAAAGCTAAGAGCTCTCTGGTCGACACAGTATTTCACCCCATTGAGCATAAGGATCTTGCTTGCCAAGACATATCTGATTCCCTCCCTACTATATGGGTGTGAACTATTTGGAAACTGTGACTCAATTAGCAAAAGAAAACGAAGTGTTTTATATAATAACATTATTAGATACGTGTACAAACTAAAAAGGTCTGACCACGTGTCCTCTGCTGCCAATAATCTTTATGGGGTATCATTCGAAAATTTGTTAAAAATACGTACTCTTATTTTTTTGCATAAAGTCATTAATACTCAAACTCCTAAATATATATTTGACAAAATACGTTTTTTCCAATCACTACGAAACAGAAACATTGTAATACCGCGACATCAATCTCTAGTGTCTGAATGGCATTTTCATGTATATGCCGCTCGTCTTTGGAACAATCTTCCATTAAGTCAACAAATTAACAGCAATGCTAATAATTTCAAAAAATTTTTATTTAAATCATTTGCCTAATTTTTTCTTCTTTTTTTTGCCGCAAACATTGTTATTGATGTATAAGTTTATAATTTTAAGTATAAGTTTATTTTATTTTACTTTTTTCATTAATTACATTGTAATGTTTATTAATCATAAAATGTTTATAACGATGTGCGTTCCTGTACTCTAATTATAAGACTAAATCTTGTTGTACAGGAAATGAAAACAAATAAATAAATACAAATACAAATAAATATAAAATTTCTTCTCATTTTCGAAAATTCGAAGTAAGTTTCGAACTTTCATTTTATCCCATAAATTTGTTTAATAGCGTAAAAAATATATAAAAACAAAACAAAATCAAGGTTAACAAATAGTTTTAGTGTAATTTATAAATTGTTTTATGCTCCATAATGCCAATTAGTGTTTTTTTTTTACTAATGAAGTTTAAGGGTTATGTTTGAAAATGAGAACTTAATTACAGACATAGTTTCCGTACAGTTACTATTTTATTCGTTGCCGTTTCGTGGTAGAATAAAGTTTCTTAAGTTTTTCTGACTTTTTGCTATATTTCTCGATGTTTGAAAATATTTGCTAAATTTATTGTAAAAAATTGTTTGTGTAAATTAAAAGAACAATGTCATCACGCTTTTATCACTTTATGTTACTGATTTATGTTATGTTATGGTACTGTTAAGTTAACATAAACTGATAAAAGCGTGATAAATATGAGAATACTCATATTTAAAAACATATAGTTTTGAACGTAAAAATGATATTGAGGTGAATCTTTTTTTGCTTGGTAGGAAATTGCATCATTTATATTCATATATATATAAAAATTAAATAATCCAAACAATTTTTTAAATTTGTTGCTGATATCTGAAAATTTCGAAAAATTTTGGTAAAAACGGGCAAATTAGAGGGAAAAGAAAATTTTAAAGATGCAATCAAATTTTTATAAATTAAGCAAATCAAATTTTTTTTTTTTGAATTCATATTTATTTATTGTATCGTCAATATGTTTGAACTAACAATAATTACTCATAAAACTCTATTTTGTTTTATTAAATTTTATTTTTTATAAATCGATATTTCGAACACCTTTGGTGTTCTTCATCAGGAAAAACTAAAGTGAAAAAACAAACAAACAATATACACAAAACATAAATATTACTAAAAAAAGCACAAATCTTACATTGAGTAAAGCTGTCCGCTTTCAAAAAGAGTGCAATGCTTACTAAAAGCTCTTTTGTTTATATTTTGATACAATATGCCTATACGTATGCGCGCAATTTTCTGTGTCTGTTTTAAAATTCATCCTTATGTCCGTGGGAGTATTTATTATATGTAACATTTCTATTGTGTATCGTTTTTTATAATTACTTTCTTGTTGTAATATTGTTGTATCGACAAGGTTGGGAGAGTGACCTTTGATCGCACAGTGGGCTGCCAATGCTGTTTTTTGTTCTGTAGTACCTTTACGTGTTTTATAATCTGATTTATGTGCAGCCAATCTTGTTCTTAATTTTGATTTTGTTGTTCCAATATATATTTTATTACATACATTGGACCCGTCTCCATTACAAGGTATTTTATATATTAAGTTTGATTTGTCCAAATAATCTATTTTTGATTTCGTGTTTGTGAAAAGCATATTTAAAGTTCTATCGGTTTTTAATGCAATATTGAATCTTTCCTTGTCATATATATTTGAATGTACGATCCTCTCCGAGAAATATATTTTTTCCGTCTTTGCATCAATCTTTTTATCATAACTCTTTGTAGCATTTTTGATAATCTTTGTTGCCATACTAAAATATCGATAATCGATTATCGATTTATAAAAAATAAAATTTAATAAAACAAAATAGAGTTTTATTTAAATTAGACCTTGAGCCCAAATAAAAATAAATAATTTTATAAACTAAAAGGTCGAATAATACAATAAACAAATCAACGACGGAGGGCACGCCGAAAAGCATCGTTATGAAGCTGTACAAAAATTTACGTGAAAACTACAAATCGAATATCATCAACAATATTAGGATGTACACAAAAACAAACAAAAATAAGGCTAAACTAAAAGCAACATTAACATTTTTAATAAGATGCAGAAAAGTTGGTATAATACCAAATTTCATTGTTAACACTACGAAAAACGTCGAACAACTTTTTAACTTTAACAGCAATTCAAAAAAGGAAACATCGATTCAAATCAAAAGTCTAGTAAGAAAATACATAGAAACATTTCATATTAAAATTCTTAATTTAGTAATAAAACACAAACATGACGAATTTGAAAACAATCAAAACAAATTGGAAAAATGTAAAACTTATGTACAACAAAACATTACTGAAGAGGACTACAAATTGTTATGTAGGAGTGAAGGCATAATATATGAAAGTATTTTGAGAAGAAGAAAAACCACACAGATTAAAAAATTTCATAAACTGAAAGAGATACAAGACAGTAAACAATACATTAAATACAACAAGGATTGGTTTATAAACAAAACAACTACAGACATACCAACTGATATACAGAAACTGTTATCGTTAGGCACAAAATTTGCACTGCCTATAGAAAAGCAACATTTTCCTATGTTCAAATGCATTGCCGATGGAGAGGACATCGTTCAAACTAATAGAGAAAAAGAAAAACAAGAAATAGCCAGAACTCAACTTGTAACAACTATGGACAATTACCTAAACAAAAGATCATTAACAACAAGAGAAAGAGAGTTGATAAGCACAGTGGATTCAACGAAAAAATTTTTAAACAAAAACAAGAACATTTTAATATTGAAAGCAGATAAAGGCAACACTACAGTAGCGTTTGAAAAAACCGAATACGAATCAAAAATGAGAGGGATTGTACAGGACATGTGTACTTATAAACGTTTGAAAATTGACCCTACAACAAAACTTCAAACACGAAACAATATACTGGTGGAAAAATTGTTTAAATTAAATGTTATCGACGCATGGGAAAAACATAAGTTAATAACTAATGTAGCTACCGCACCAAGGTTGTATGGACTCCCCAAGGTACACAAAGAGGGTACACCGTTAAGACCTATTTGTTCATCCGTAAATTCACCGTCATACAATTTATGTAAATATTTGGTGAGCATTTTAAAAAATTTAACGAAAGACTCAAAATATAACGTAAAAGATTCAATAGAATTTAAAAGAAAAGTTTCTAATTCATATATTGCTGACAATGAAGTTCTAGTTTCTTTTGACGTGGTATCGTTATTTCCCAGTATCCCAGTGAATTTAGCAATAGACATAATTAACAAAAAATGGGAATTAATCGCTTCACATACGCAGATACCTAAAGAATTGTTTTTTGATATCATAAAGTTTTGTATCAAAGATAACAGATATTTCAAATTTGATGATAAAATATATGAGCAGTTAAGAGGAATGCCTATGGGCTCACCAGCCTCACCAGTAATTGCAGATATTGTCATGGAAGAGTTGTTAGACACCACGATTGAAAACCTTAACATAAAACCGAAACTCATGAGCAAATATGTGGATGATTTGTTTTGCATATTAAGAAGAGATGCTGTAGATGTTACTTTAGAAGCTCTTAATAACTTCCACAGGCAAATACATTTCACGAAAGAACTGGAAAATGAAGAAAAGTTACCATATTTAGACGCACTTCTTATTAGAAAACAAAATATATTATCCGTAGACTGGTACCAAAAACCAACCGCCTCAGCTCGTATTATCAACTTTTACTCGAACCACCCGAAACACGTGAAAATTAATACTGCACGAAATTTTGCAGAAAGAGTCCTGAAAATAAGTGATAAAAGTTTCCACCAACAGAACGTCCAGAAAATTAAGGGAATATTACAGAAAAATAGTTATTCTTTTAGTATGGCAACAAAGATTATCAAAAATGCTATAAAGAGTTATGATAAAAGGATTGATGCAAAGACGGAAAAAATATTCAAATCGTTAACACATGTACCTGGTTTCTCGGAGAGGATCGTACATTCAAATATATATGACAAGGAAAGATTCAATATTGCATTAAAAACCGATAGAACTTTAAATATGCTTTTCACAAACACGAAATCAAAAATAGATTATTTGGACAAATCAAACTTAATATATAAAATACCTTGTAATGGAGACGGGTCCAATGTATGTAATAAAATATATATTGGAACAACAAAATCAAAATTAAGAACAAGATTGGCTGCACATAAATCAGATTATAAAACACGTAAAGGTACTACAGAACAAAAAACAGCATTGGCAGCCCACTGTGCGATCAAAGGTCACTCTCCCAACCTTGTCGATACAACAATATTACAACAAGAAAGTAATTATAAAAAACGATACACAATAGAAATGTTACATATAATAAATACTCCCACGGACATAAGGATGAATTTTAAAACAGACACAGAAAATTGCGCGCATACGTATAGGCATATTGTATCAAAATATAAACAAAAGAGCTTTTAGTAAGCATTGCACTCTTTTTGAAAGCGGACAGCTTTACTCAATGTAAGATTTGTGCTTTTTTTAGTAATATTTATGTTTTGTGTATATTGTTTGTTTGTTTTTTCACTTTAGTTTTTCCTGATGAAGAACACCAAAGGTGTTCGAAATATCGATTTATAAAAAATAAAATTTAATAAAACAAAATAGAGTTTTATTTAAATTAGACCTTGAGCCCAAATAAAAATAAATAATTTTATAAACTAAAAGGTCGAATAATACAATAAACAAATCATAAAATATACTTTTTAAGTCCAGCCAGTGCAAGACAAAAAAAAATGTATGTTCCAAATCAAATAAAATTTTCTGTATATGTGTTGTTGATGAAGTAAAATGAAATGGCAAACAATCTGCAATATTAAGAAAAAGGAAATTCCACAATTCCCAAAATAAGGACCAAAAACCCCAAAATTGGAATTTTTACCCATTTGGCCCATAAAGTCTAAATACGAACTAGGGCTCATAAAATACTTTCAGAAACAATTGGGAGCATATATAGCTTTATTACAGCAGTCTTCTTTTTTCGTTACCAGCTTTGGCATTTTAGAATATATAGGCTAAAGTCAAAATTTCGATGCAAAATAGGTCATATTGTGGGACCTCCATCTTCTACAAGGATGATCAATTTTACACGAATTTTTTTTAAACGTACACTCATATAGTTAGCTTATACAAAAATATAAAATTTTTATATATTCCTTAAGAAAATTTTTCTAAAAAATAAAAAACCTTAATGACCTTTTATGGGCTAAAGTACACAAAAATGTTATAGATTTTTTAAATTGAAAATCGTCTAGTTTTTAACTTAGTAAAGATACAATCTTCGAATTTATGAAAAATATTTAGAATTTGTCTCGCTAACTACGATAGAAGATTTTAAAAAAATTTGGTGAAAATTGTACTCGATATTTTGAAAAAACTGAACCAGGGTAGCGAAGAATCAAAAATTGTATTTCTTAACTCCATCATTTTAAATTATTATTTGCAAATTTAGATACCATTTTGTGGGTATTGACAAGACCTTTAAGATCATGTAGAATCAGAATAAAACTGAAGAAATGCCAAGCTGTAAAAGAATTTTCGTGTACGAGGTTGCCAACACATAGCTCCACCCCTGGAGGTTATATGGTACCCATCTTTAAAACTTAAGTTGAGATAGTCCTCTGTTATGCTCACGCCAAAATTTTGGATCAATAGGTCCAGCCATTTATAAATGACTAGGTTATTTCCCCACTGTGCTCTGTTGGGCTAGCCATACTAATTTGATGTTCAAATTTATGCCCCCCAATTTGTATTTAATAATGAAAGTTATAATTTCCATATTTTTTTGAGTAGTATTTTACTACTACTACTGGACCAAAGGTTTAATTGCATTCGACAGCAAATTTAACTTTATTTTCTAATAAATATCTACATATACTTCAAAGTAAAAGTTCGTGTGTAGATATGTGTATATTCGAAACTGTGTACAATGTTACGTTCTATTCAACTTTACTGCCAAACAACTTGTTATTTCGTTCTATGTGGTAAACTTTTAAAGACATTTTCTGCACTCCATAGCAATTTGTTAAATTGCTACGAAAAACGTGCCTTAAAGCTGATTTCTAAAAACATTTCAAAGAAGTCGCCCAAAAACATACATTTATACTAGCGTTTGTCAATACATAACATTTTAATAAAATGAACCAAATAATATTCGCTTCATTTTGTAATAATACATACGCCTTTAGGTATGCTCCATTTTTTAATAATACCATACACCTTAAAGTATGCTATAAAATAAAAACAATTTTTCTCATTAAAAATAAACAAATATTTATCTTAAGCCGCAACTACATCTTCTTGACGGCTTTTTCTATTCCAACACAAACTAAATGTGACGTGCAAAATGATATATAACAAATCCCAAAAGTAGACTTAAAGTTCAACATGAAAACAAGTTGGCTTCAGGGTTAAGATTATAGCAATGATAGATTTTGTTGGTTTTTTAACCCAAATAGTTGTTGAAAATTTAACCAAAAAAAAAAAAACTATAGTTTCTTACAATGTTTTTGTAACTATTTGTGACTAATAGTTAAATTTACATGAAATATTTGCAAGGGGTAGCCTGAAAGTAGACAAAGAAACTAAGTTTATTAAAACCTATTCAAGGTTACTTATAAGCTAGAGTGCTTCCTAATGCTATTATAGTTATTATAAAACACAACTATCTTACATAACTTAAGGTTAAATAAATAGAAGAATAACTCACTATTAAGAAAAGGGAGCAGCAATTTCTATTAACAACTTTATTTTCTTTTAATTGAAGAAAAAATAAACTCATATAGAAATTAAAAGCATATTTTAATGCAATTTCGAAAATTATGTTTGCAAATTTATATATTGAAAAAAAAAAAAAAATTTCTTAGGTTTAATATATTTATTTACGACATGTTCGAAAATTGGAAATTATTCGAAAAAGTCTTTTTATTTCAAAAAATTGTTTACTAAACTAAATTTCGATATATTATATTGTGCCTCTTAATATTTATTACAAAAGAATTTAAAATCTCTGATGTAATAGAGTTTGATATGTAAGACCTATAAGGGAATTCGAATGTCATGTACGTAATGTTCGAAAATTCAAACTTTATTGCAAAATTAAATAAATGCATTACAAAAAATAATATCTACATACATATGTATTTTTATTATATTGCTTTATAGGGTTCCGTACCCAAAGGGTAAAAACGTAACCCTATTGCTTTCGCTAAAATGTCTGTCCGTCTGTCAGCGGCTTTTATCTCTGGAACCATAATAGGTAGAGTCTTGAAATTTTCACAGAATATGTATAACAGTTTCCGCTATAGCAAAAGATACTAAAACATATAGGGTGTTCCGAAAGTGACGTGTTAATTACGATTAGGTCTTTATTTCTTGAGCTGTAGGAGGCAAACACTTAAAATTTGCAGACAGTAAGTAAAACTATGTTCTCTTTATAAACAAGTATACAAAAGTGAACCTACATATTAAAGGGTGTTCCCATAGTGACGTGATTTTCATGTTTCATGGCCTAAGTTTTAAGTGAGAGTAGGTAGGTGTATTACTATGGCCACTATAACAAATAGTAAAAATTAAAGGGTTTTCCGACAGTGACGAGATTTGCATGAATATGGCCTAATTTTTTAACCATAATAGGTAGACTCTTGACAGATGGGGTATTACTATGACCCCTATAAAAAATAATAAATATTAAAGGGTTTTCCGGCAGTGATGTGTTTCCATTGCCGATGTGACAATTACCAAAAAATTAAAGGGTGTTCTGACAATGACATGTTTTTATCTTATAAGAAATTAATTACTCTTTTTAATAAAAATGTTTAAAACTCTGCCTTATATATAAAATACTGTTCAATATGAAAAAAGTACATCGAAATTCCATATTTCAATTAAAGTAATTGCTTTCAATTGAATATGTAATTGAAATATGTAATTTCGAAGTACTTGTGCTTAATTTTTATTTTTAAAATGTTATAATGTTAATTTTTAATTTAATGATACGTATAAAACAAATTTTAAATTTCGAACACATAATGTGACATAACTAACTATTCGAATTTTAAGTATTTTTTCCCATTTGAACACTTTGTTTTAATTCATTACATTAATTTAAATATGAATTAAAATTAATTTAATAATTAATAATATGATTTTTAGGGTATTTAACAATTTTTATATAAAAGAAGAATTCATTAAAAAAGTTAAGTTTTTCGACATTTTATTTTGTATTCAAAAACAATCAGTAAAATTTTTTAAATTTGTAAATTTGTGATCATAAATACCTGTGATCACAAAATTACAGATTTAAGAAAATTTAATGTAATTAGCAAAGTTGTGTTTTAAAATAGCTCATGTTCGAAAGTTCAAACTTCATGTCGAAGTTCTGTTTTGTAACCGAAACTGTATTTCTTTTAAATTCCATCGTAGTTTCCATCGATTTAAATCATTTTACCAAGTTTGTCTAAGTAAAAAAAAAGTTCTAAATGTTCGAACCGAACTCCGAAAATCATTTTTGTGTCCGTATATGAAAATATTTCTTATAAAGGGAGTTTATTCTCAGATTTAATAACATTTTACTAAGTTAATTTAGTTTTTTTTTAATATTCAAGACGTTTTCGGAAATTCGAAAGTGTTTCTACAGTGTTTCGAAAGTGTTTATCAGCAATTTCTAAAACAAACAACTTGTTCGAAATTTCGAATTTAATTTCAAATTTAATTGTTACGCCTGTACCGTGTTTGTTATTACATAATATTAGATTTAAACATTTTTTAACTTGGAAATTTTTAATTATTATTAGTCGAACTGTTTTACGTATTACATACAATGAAATTTATAATCAAGCTTAAGTTCGTTTTTATTCTCTCTAAGAAAGAATTAATTAAATTACAAATTAGGTGATAATATTAATGACAAATTGGGAAAATGTAATTTTTAGACACCGCCCGAGTGGAATGCACATTTTCTAGACAGCCACGTCCGTCATCAGCACTACTTGTATCTAATCTACTTAGGGTAGTGTTTTTAGTTGTAAGCATCATCTATTTAACCAACCAAACCCAGATAAAGGAATACGAGAAAACTTGTATTTAATTATCAATCGTCAATTGGTGAGACCGAAGTCTACCACTACCTTAAGCTTCCCTCTTGTTGAATATTTTTACTTTAATATTTACCACCCATATTTTGTTGTTCCTTAAGCGAACCTTTGGTTAGCAATGAAGTTACTTTTTGTTTATTTGTTTTACTTCCAACATTCGTTTTTAGTTAACACTAATCTAGTATCAAACCAAACTTTGTTGAGTAAACAAGATTGCGCGGTGCTCTGCGATTTTAATTTTGAAAATTTTAATTATTATTAGTCGAACTGTTTTACGTATTACATACAATGAAATTTATAATCAAGCTTAAGTTCGTTTTTATTCTCTCTAAGAAAGTATTAATTAAATTACAAATTAGGTGATAATATTAATGAAAAATTGGGAAAATTTAATTTTTAGACACCAGCCCGAGTGGAATGCACATTTTCTAGACAGCCACGTCCGTCATCAGCACTACTTGTATCTAATCTACTTAGGGTAGTGTTTTAGTTGTAAGCATCATCTATTTAACCAACCAAACCCAGATAAAGGAATACGAGAAAACTTGTATTTAATTATCAATCGTCAATTGGTGAGACCGAAGTCTACCACTACCTTAAGCTTCCCTCTTGTTGAATATTTTTACTTTAATATTTACCACCCATATTTTGTTGTTCCTTCAGCGAACCTTCGGTTAGCAATGAAGTTACTTTTTGTTTATTTGTTTTACTTCCAACATTCGTTTTCATTTAACACTAATCTAGTATCAAACCAAACTTTGTTGAGTAAACAAGATTGCGCGGTGCTCTGCGATTTTTAATTTTGAAAATTTTTTAACTTGTTCGAAAAAACTTTACTTAAAAGTTTGAATTTTTTTCGGCAAGATATTAAATTTAATTTTTTTAAATCGTTCGGTAATTCGAACTTTACTTAGATTTGATTTTTTGCTATATTTAAACGATTATAATACTTTCCGACAACGGCTACTTTTTCGATAATTCGTACTAAACTTCAAAATCTATTAGAATTTTTACAATTAAATTAGAATTTTAAAAAATATTTTGTTTTTCGAAAATTTTAACTTAATATCGAAATTAAAAAATAATTTTAAAATAAACACATTTCATGTTATAAAGGATTATATGCTTTTTTCATCAAGAAAGCTTGTTTGAAAACTCGATTTCAATTTTAAGCCCAGTACGCAGCTCTACGGAATTTCAGGTTTGATTTTTTTACCTTTATTTCTACAAAACTAAAATTTATCATGTGGTCGTTTGTAGAAATAAAAATCATGTAGTCGTGTTTTTAAAATGTTATTATAATTAGTTTTCTTTTTAGCTGCGTACTGCCAAACGGAAAGTTGTTTGAAAATTTTCAAACCTGGAATTCACATACTTCTTATGGGAAACTGCAATTCAGTAGAGCTGCGTACCGGCCTTTAAAATTAAAATTTTATTTCATTAAATATTTATTTAGAATTGGTTTTATTTAATTTTTACTTTAAAGGCATATTTTCAGGCTTAAAAATGATTTTAAAAGGCTTAACATATTCGAACTGCAATTGCAACAAATCTAGCAACTTAAAATAATTTTAATTGGTCACTAAAATAAACATTATTTTTGCTTTACATTAACAACCCCAGCTGCTACAATTTATGTTATCTGAACATTGTTTAGTTTCAAAAAGTAGGCAATGTTAAATAAATATTTTTTAAATATATTTTGGTTATAAAAAATTTTTTTGCCTTATGGATTACACACAATAAATAAAATGTGGACGGCTGCCAAGAAAATAGAAAAAAACAAACTTTACAAACTTTAATATTACAGTGACATTTGACTCTATTGTCCCAGTTGTAAAAACCGTACAACAAATGCCTTTAAGGGATTTAGGACAGCCTAAAAGTAGACTTTTAAAAAATACAAAAACCAAAAAAAAAACTAAAATGTAAAAAATTATCTAGAATTTAAAAGTTGCACATGATATTAAATAATACCAAACAGGAAAACTTTTTGACATTGAAGTTTATTTTTTAAGAGCATTAAATTATATTGAAAATATTTACTTAAAATTATGCAATATGTTTGTGTATAAATAAGCAATATCAAGGTTATTATAAAAATGTTTCTTTTTCCATGTTAATCTGTTTTTATTCTCTATTACTTTTTGGATTTTTTTTGGTAATCCTTCTGCAATACTCACAATACTCACTACTAAAAAATATGATTAAAACGCTAAAAGTATGCAAAAAGTATAACATTTTATGGAATATTAAGGAATACAAAGAAGTTGTAAGAAATTCTTAATGGTCTTTGAGTGCAGCTGAATTATACAGTTAATAATCGTATAAAAAAATGGGATTTATTGTTTAAGCTTTTATATCTTTTTTTAATAACTAGATAAAAAACAACAATTAATAATTTCAATGACATTTTAAAAATAATATTGTGTTAAAAGATTACGAATTATATAATACTAGCTGTTGTGTGCGTCCTGACAATATTTTGTTCGATTTTGCTTTGAAAGTAATCCATACGAAATTTTAAGACTCTTGCGTATTTACTTTATAAAAAGATACCCATCCCTGGATAAAAATTTATATAAAATTTAAATCAATAAAAAATCAATAATAACAATTTAATTGCACAAAGTAAAAATACAAATCAAATACAAATTTTATTCAATAGCCTATTACTTACTGCCAAGTAATTTATATTGTTACGAAAGAAGAATTTATTCATTATAGGCTCTGAACAACAATACTCTCGAACAACAACAACATTAATGGTTTGGTTTCTTGTAATGATGAAAGAAAAAAACAAACAACAAAGAGCATCGCTAGTCATCTAGTTGTTATTGTCGATTAGTCTAGAAATGTCTCATGTACAAACATTCATAAAACAACAAGCACGGGATGAGTGGCGCATATACACACACGCACATTAAATAAACACTCTTTAGTTAAATACACAGGCGCACATATATAAAGAAATAAACAACAACACAAACAGGTATAAAGAAAAACACAAGAGCAATAACAATCGAACCTGCCACATCTGTCTGGAATAGAATATTCTGGTGCTTTTAAAACCCCTATATAAGCAAATCGTGCTGGCGAGTAGTATGGCAGTATTACAAAAAAAGAAAGACAGGCAGACAGACAGGAAATGAGTTACTGTTTTATTATATGCATATATTATTCTACCACTTATAAATTTAAACTCTTTTCATTTAAACTCTTTAGTTAAGTCAGTTTATTAACTGTTAAGTCAGTTTTATTCAGTGGACCGACATATTCTTTTGTATCTTAAAGTCTATACAGAGGTTGCCAGAGTCAGAAGAAAATCAATACATGTTAGTTGGTATGTTCATGTGAAAAAGAATTAGACGATATGGTATTAACAAAGACCAACCAAGTCGTCTGCCTAATACCATCGATCCCAGAGGGGATGCTATTGAATAGAACTAGATTCATCTTTTCGCGGTGAGATGCATATCTAGTTAAGTGATCAAACCTGATAACTTAAAAAGGACGTTTATTAGGTTTGCGACAAGAAACTTGTGTTAAGTAATTTGAAGTAATTTGCACGGTTACACAAGATCATTAGAAATTCGGAGCTTAAAGTCTGCTTTTGTAGAAAACGTAGGTATTGTATAAATTGCCTGCACCAGTCTGATAACCATTAACTAAATGTACGAGAGGTCTGTTCAAAAGAAAAGGTAAATTTTGTAGTTTTTTGAAAAGTATTTATTTATTTATTCATTAATATCCATTTTACCCCCTTCAAAGTAATCCCCATCAGATATAATCCACTTAAGCCAGCACTTGTTCCAATCCTCGAAGCACTTTTGAAATGAACTTTACGTTATGGCCATCAACACGTTCTTCGATTCCGACTTTATCTCATCAATTGTGACAAAACGCTTTCCTTTCATTGGTCTCTTCAGTTTTGGGAATAAAAAGTCACAGGGAGCCAAATCTGGTGAATAAGGTGGTTGCGCCATGATTAGGGTATTGTTTTTGGCAAAAAAATCACGAACAAGTAATGATGTTTTTGTCCACATTTCCAATCGTTTGAGCCGTATTGCTTCACGCAAACATTGCATAACTTCCTTGTAGTATTCCTTATTAAACGTACGATATGTTTGCACGAAGTCATGATGCACCACGCCATTGTAATCGAAGAAAACAGTGTGCAAAACTGTCACATAAGTCGAACTTGGTGTGCGTTTTTCGGTCTTGGCTTCTCTGGCCGCTTCCATTAATTCGATTGGGCCTTGGTTTCGACGTCATAACCATATAACCACGTTTTGTCACCGGTTACAACCCTTTTGAGTAAACCTGGATCGTCGTTGACGTCATTCAACAACTCCTGAGCGATACTAAGGCGACGTTGCTTTTGTTCAAAATTTAGCAATTTTGGAACAAACTTCGCTGCCACACGTTTCATGCCTACAAAACATTCGAGAAAATTGCATGGCATGAACCGATTGATATGCCAACATCCTCTGCAACTTCCCTAATAGTGAGTTTTTCACTGTTTAAACGTTTTTTTTCACTTGTTGACGTGGTTGCAACTTCAGGACACTCATCGTCATCAACATCTTTTCGGCCTTCTGTAAAGCGCTTATATCACTTATAAACACTTCTTGTTGAGACAAAATGGACTCGCCGAATACCACAGTCAATTTTTAATACATATTCTTCGAGCCATTCTTTTCAAAAGTGTAAAAAATCGAAGAATACACACAAACGTGGCCAACCTTTTCAGTTGTCAACAACAAACTACTAATCGAAATTGGCTGATAATGGCAACATATGAATAACACATGTGTACCAACACCTACCACTAAAAGTATCACTAATGGCCAGAATTCACAAAATGGCGTTGTAGGTGCCACACTATCACAAAAAAAAAAAAAAAAAGATTTTGCAACTATGATCGTATGAAAAAATACTATTTTATGATTTTTTTCCAAAGATTATCAAATCGTACAGACTGTCTAAAAGTCTGTCACACACATACATTTCTAATCTACACTATCATACTTTTTTTAGCACACATGCTATTTTGGATAGATCATACGACTGTGTATGATAGTGAATCATGGCCTTAAATGGGTATTGTGTGGGACTGTTGAGTATTAGGATAAGTAATTACTGACAGACATCCGAAATCGAAATCGCTGAAGGGTTATACAACTATATTATTATCCCCTAAATCAGTGTTTTATAAGATTGTTTGTTATTAAATCAGATTCTGCCCTAATTGGTTGCAATGAAATTTTCAGATTTATCTCATTTCGTCGGAAACAATGCTGTTGCTTAACTGACGATAATTTTAACTTTAAAAAATTTTTTTTATTTATTTTTCTTTTTTATCTGCTTGTAGTATAATGTTTGTTCTTGTTATGAAATTTCAAATGACATGACATGCTTAAATACACAAAATTATGTGGCTCTGATCAATTGAAGAGGAGAGTACTTAACAAACAAACATCTTTGTATATAAAAATAATATTTTAAGGTTTTTAACAACAATTTATATATAAAACCTTTAAAACAAATACCAAAGAAACTTTTCAAAAGCTCTTGAAGTATAGTTAAAAAGTGTATATATTTATGTGTATATTTTTTCATAATTTTTTAGATATACTATAGAAATACTTTTCTTTAAATGTATGTTAATGACATTGATTTCTTTTTATTCATATATTTATATTCTTCAAATATATTTTAAGTATTAAATGTATTTTTAAAAGGCATATAATGTTATATAAAAACATTTTTATTACAATGGCATATTTATAAGTTCACATAAACCTTACTTACACTCTCGATCAAATGATTAAAACCATTTAAAATTCCGTTTTGATAGGCCCTATATTCTTAATTGTCGACAGCTACAGTTTTACTACCATATCGGCAAGGGTAAAAATTGTATGATGGTATATCTATATAAATATCATGGATCCGTATATAAAGGGAAATCGATTGAGCGATGTCTGGCTGTCCGTAATTGTGTTGCAATCAATTTTGCTATGAGCCCTAAAAAACTACACAAAAACTAAGTACAGCAATATATCAGGCATAATTTCTAATGATTTGCTATTGTATTTCTGCACCATTGGTCTATAAATAGTAAAGATATGACTGAACAAAGGCGAGCGCCTCTAGTTTCCTTACATTTTACCCATTTTGTTGTTTATAGTACCGAAAACCACGAATAAGTATTTTTATTAAAAAAAAAAACTTTGAAAATTCTAACTAAATTCCGAAATGCAGTTTTATGCCTGTAAATGAAAGTAATGTTTATAAAAGGATAACAGTCTCTGATTTAATAGAGTTTTACTTGTTAAAAAAGTTTTTTGGTATACAAGATCTGTAGCACCATATTCGAAAATTCATTAAATGTCTTAAAAATTCAATAAATATTTAAAAATACGAATTTTAGTTCGAAAATTCGAATTTAGTTCGAAAATTAGAATATAGTTCGGAAATTCGAATTTATATCGAAAATTCGAATTTTGCATCGAATCTTTTATATTTTAACAACATTTTAGTTACTCTTTTTAATAATAATCTTTAAAACTCTGTGATATCTATAAAAATTTCTTTAAAAGATTGAATATAACTTCGAAATTTATTTTTCAGCCTCAAAAAAGCAAACAGGAATTATTTCATAAAATTGAAAAATTGATTGTTAACAATCACCCCTATTCTATATTGCGTCGTCGACACAATATGACGACGTTTTGAGTCGACAGGCTTAAATTGGTATTCCCTTTATCGACATCAACATTTATCGCTGACTGTTTACTATTATTTGCTATTTTGTAAGAAAATATGACGGCGAAATTATGTCGTCTTGGTTTTTATAAACGATTTGAAAAGGATACTTAAAAATTCAAACCAATTCGGAAAATTAGTGGAAGAAATGGAAAGAAATCCGTCCCTTGCAAGAGGCTTCCGAAGAGAATGTACCCCCAGTAATTTTAAAGAGATGTGGGATAGTTTTCCTGTTGCATTAAATGTCCTTGACCCTCCAAGAAGATCGCAGGATGGTTGGATGTAAAGAATAAACTTACTTATATAAAGGACTATCGAAAAAGCTATCGAAAATTTGATACAGGTGTGGCAAGACTTAAAATGTAAGGTAAAGATGAAAATGGTTTTTAACACATCTGAGGCGTTTTTTTATTGAAATTTTTATTTTTTTACTAAAATTCTCGATGACCCGTCGACGTCGATATATTACTGTTGGGGAATACCAAATTATAATCGAATGGATGACGACGTCGATACAAAGTGATGTTGCCCCCAAACGTGACGATGATCTCGACGACGCCAAATAGAATAGGGATGATATTTTTTATTTGCATATTAATGAGCATTTTCAAAATTTCGAATATTATTTAGTATATAAGCTATATTGTTTCGAAAATTACTCATTGCAAATTTATCTGTTAATTCAGTTCTCTGTGTTGTATGCGAACATGTTCGACAATAATAACATAATTTTGAACTACGCTTTCACATCTGGAAAAAATTATATTTTATAAAACGAGTTTACTAATCTCCTTTTATACCTCTGTTAGCAAAGTTACAAAGTTGCATTGTTTACAAAAAAAAATTCAAAATTTCACCAAAATATATTTTCACCAAAATATATTTTCACCAAAACTTAACTAAAAAATTGAACAAAAATTGAACCACAAAATTTTAGTTTCGATTAAACAATTAAAGACTCATTTAAAACCAAAAAAACCACAAAAAAAATTAAAAGCCACTTATTAAAAAAATCGTTGAGAGATGGAAGTTTCGCCAAAAAAATTGTCTTTAAGTTAAAATGTTTTTTTTTTTTGAAGACTCCAGGTAACTAATAGAAATTCTTGGTATCTTCCAATCTGTCGGATATAGCTTGGATAATTTTGCTGTTGAAAATGAGTAAAATCGGTCTAGAAATGTTGGAGATATGCTAAAAGTTCACAAAAATATCACATTATCACCAAAATTTCACTGCAAAACTTAAATTTTTCCCAAACAATTTAAGTTTCATTAAAAACCGAAAATGCACAAAAAAGTAAAAATCTAATATAATTCAAAAGATAGAAAAAATTTCGCAATAATCGAAAGTAATCGAAATTTCACTATAAATTTTAAATTTTACCAAAAATTGCTAATTTCAATTTACAAAAAATTTAATTTTGAAGCAAAAATTGTCAAAAATATTACATTACAAACAAAACGTCTCATTAAGTCACTTTTTATAATTTTTTCCTTTTACTCCTCTTAGGAGCATAAGGCTTCCCACAAAACATTGTCCATTACGTTTCGTTAAACTTTATGTTTATCTTGTTAAGTAGATGATCAGTCTGAGGAAACCTGTCCCAGAATGAGGGTCTATCATCCGTCGTTGCCTATCAACAACGTCCCCATATGATTGTGCTGTAGTGGTGCAGATTCTTGCTAAATGGTGTGGAGCCTTGCTGATTTTTGCTTTCGCCATTTTTTCTCTAAGCAGGTGGCGTTTCCTGAACGTCTACATAATGCTGGTTTATCTTTCTTTACTGTCAGGAGTCAGCAGGCTTCTCCTTTTGTTTTTGGTCGATTTGTTTGAAGGCTTTTAATGAAAAAACTCAAACAGCTTGATTAAATTATTTTTTTTTTGTCTCTGCCGGGTTTCAAACCAGGTTTTTTCGGTTTGAAGTTTGGAACTCTTAGCGACTGTACCCCCATTTTTCTTGTACAGAAGAAGTTGAAAACGATATGAAGAAAAACTTTAACACGTTATCTGAAATAACTATAGTGAAGGGTATATAAGATTCGGCGCTACCGAATATAACACTCTTACTTGTTTTATTTAAATTTATGTCTACTATTTTTTTCCTAAAATCATTACTGCCACTAATACTTTCTGTCATCCTTTTCCATGATTTTTTCCTTTCATAATAAAAAGTTACTTTCTAAACACACATCACATGTATGTATTTTCTTTTTTTTCTGTCTTTTTACGCTGACATAAATAATTTATATTATATTGTTTAATATGACATTGACATTTTTGCTGATGTGTGCCATTTCTAACTTATAGGCCTCGTTATCTTAACTTTATTTGTTTGCTTGTTAGTGTTAGTGGAACCCCACCATTCATTCGTAAATGTAAATATTTGCAAATAGAATAACTGAGTATTTATGTGTTGTCAGATAACAAGTTATCAGAGCGATGGTTGTCAATGATGCCTGTAAGTTTGCAATTATTTTGACAAATAGTTAAATAGCTTTTTAGTTGTAGTTCTTGTTGCTGTGATAGTTAGTTGACATTTAAATATCATCGTTAAAGTAAAGAGAATTTCATTAATGTGCATGTATGAAAAAGTAAGAGCAGGATTAAATTGGTACCTAAAGTTTAAGCTGCAATTAGGAAAGAGAAATTGTAGCATAATCTCAGGAGGTTAATAATAGAAATTTAAAGATATTTTAGTTAACAAAAAAAAAAAAAAAATCTTAAGGATTATCTATACATATAATAAAACACTAAATTACTTCCTGTCTTTCTTGTTTTGTGTTCGCGTAAAAACTACTGGATGGATTTTAACAAATTTGTGTGAGGAGGTACCTTAGTATACTGATTCAAATATCTTATTTTCAAGAGAAATTGGAGAAATATCAGTGAAAGTACGCCGATTTTTTTTTACCGATTTAAAGGTACGGCATACTTTAAGGCATATTTTATTTTTGAAAGCGGTATAATTTAAACACGGTTACGCAGCAGATGGCGCTGTTTTAAATAATAACAAAATATGTATTACTTACTGCCAATTTAATAAAATTTGTATATTTGTATATTTTGTGGAATTACGTTGTTATTAAAATATTTTAAACACTTCTTACAGAGGTTTACAATAATTTTAGAATTTGAGAGTTTTATATAAATTTTATAATTTTATCTAGCAATGGGTACCTTTATAAAAAGTAGATTTTTAGAATTTTATCCAGGGTTGGTAAATACGTAAGAGTCTTAAAATTTGGTTTGGATTACTTTCAAGGCATAATTGAAAAAATATTGTCATGACGCACACAACATATGTGGGCACAACTAGTCTATACATATAATGAAACAGTAACTTTCCTGTCTGTCTTAATTTTAAAATTAAAGTCATAATTGCATAACTGTTTGAACACCGTTTAAATTTTAGCAATTTTTGTTATAGCGGCACTAATAATACATTATCTATAGAAATATACATGCGCCTACCTATTGCGGTTCAAAAAATAAGGTAATATACGTGAAAAACATGTCACCGATGTAACACCCTTTAGATATTAGTAAATGTTACAGTGGCCGAATTACAACATCAACTGTAAACATTTAAAGAGTCTACCTATTACGGTTCGAAAAATAAGGCTATTTACGTAAAAATCATGTCTCTGTCGGAACACCCTTTAATTTTGTTATTTGCTATGGCGGCCGTGACAATTCTCTTTTTATGAATATATCAAGAGTCTACCTATTACTATTAAAAAAATAAGTTACTATACGTGAAAAACATGTCACTGTCAGAACACCCTTTAATTTTTAGTAATTGTCATAACGGCCATGACAACACATCTTCTATACAAATTGGAAGAGTCTACTTATTACGGTTAAAAAAATATGTCGTTATACATTCAAAAGACGTCACTGTCGGAAAACCCTTTAATTTTTACTATTTGTTATAGTGGCCATAGTAATAGACCTCCTGTAAAAACTTCAAGAGTCTACCTATTATCGTTCAAAACTTAAGCCATATACATACATGCAAATTACGTCACTATCGGAACACCCTTCAATATTTAGGTTTAATATTGTATACTTGCTTATAACGCGAATATAGATTAAATTACTGTCTGCAAATTTTAAGTGATTGTCTCCTATAGCTCAAAAAATAAAGACATAAACGCAAATAACACGTCACTTTAGGAACACCCTATACGTTTTAGTATTGGTTGCTATAGTGGCTACAGTTACACACCTTTTGTGAAAATTTCAAGACTCTACCTATTATGGTTTAAAACTTAGGCCTTATACATCCAAATCACACCACTATCGGAACACCCTTTAATTTTTAAGTTTATTTTTTAGACTTATATATATAGCGGCCACAGCTATATACCTTCTGAGAAAATTTCAACATCTACCTATTATGGTTCAAAACTTGGGCCTTATACATGCAAATCACACTACTATCGGAACACCCTTTAATTTTTATTTTTATAGTTGTTTATATAGTGAACTAAGTTTTAATTACTTTTTGTAAATTTCAAGTATATCCCACCTACAGTTCACGAAATATGCACATATTTGTGAATAACACCTCTCTATCGGAACAACCTATAAGTTTTAGCATTTGTTGCTTTAGCGGCAACAGCTCTACATCATCTGTGAAAATTTCAAGGATCTACCTATTACGGTTCCAGAGATAAAAGGCGCTGACATACGGACAAACATTCTAGCGAAAGCAATAGGGTTACGTTTTTATACTTTGTGTACAGAACCCTAATAAAAGAATAAAAGAGATAGAAAATTTTACGTAAAAATTTTATAGAAAATTTTTTTGTCTATACAATTGTTACAGCAAAATTTTCTATTTTTTTATTTTCAATAATTTTCTACAAATAAAAAAATTTCTATAAAATTTTTACAAATAAAAAAATTTCTATAAAATTTTTACAAATAAAAAAATTTCTATAAAATTTTTACAAATAAAAAAATTTCTATAAAATTTTTACAAATAAAAAATTTTCCATAAAATTTTTACAAATAAAAAATTTTCCATAAAATTTTTACAAATAAAAAATTTTCTATAAAATTTTTACAAATAAAAAATTTTCTATAAAATTTTTACAAAAAAAAATTTTCTATAAAATTTTTACAAAAAAAAATTTTCTATAAAATTTTTACAAAAAAAAATTTTCTATAAAATTTTTACAAATAAAAAATTTTTACAAAAAAAAAAAATTCTATAAAATTTTTACAAATAAAAAATTTTCTATAAAATTTTTACAAATAAAAAATTTTCTATAAAATTTTTACAAATAAAAAATTTTCTATAAAATTTTTACAAATAAAAAATTTTCTATAAAATTTTTACAAATAAAAAATTTTCTATAAAATTTTTACAAATAAAAAATTTTCTATAAAATTTTTACAAATAAAAAATTTTCTATAAAATTTTTACAAATAAAAAATTTTCTATAAAATTTTTACAAATAAAAAATATTCTATAAAATGTTTACAAATAAAAAATTTTCTATAAAATGTTTACAAATAAAAAATTTTCTATAAAATGTTTACAAATAAAAAATTTTCTATAAAATTATTACAAATAAAAAATTTTCTATAAAATTTTTACAAATAAAAAATTTTCTATAAAATTTTTACAAATAAAAAAATTTTCTATAAAATTTTTACAAATAAAAAATTTTCTATAAAATTTTTACAAATAAAAAATTTTCTATAAAATTTTTACAAATAAAAAATTTTCTATAAAATTTTTACAAATAAAAAATTTTCTATAAAATTTTTACAAATAAAAAATTTTCTATAAAATTTTTACAAATAAAAAATTTTCTATAAAATTTTTACAAATAAAAAATTTTCTATAAAATTTTTACAAATAAAAAATTTTCTATAAAATTTTTACAAATAAAAAATTTTCTATAAAATTTTTACAAATAAAAAATTTTCTATAAAATTTTTACAAATAAAAAATTTTCTATAAAATTTTTACAAATAAAAAATTTTCTATAAAATTTTTACAAATAAAAAATTTTCTATAAAATTTTTACAAATAAAAAATTTTCTATAAAATTTTTACAAATAAAAAAATTTCTATAAAATTTTTACAAATAAAAAAATTTCTATAAAATTTTTACAAATAAAAAATTTTCTATAATATTTTTACAAATAAAAAATTTTCTATAAAATTTTTATAAATTAAAAATTTTTTATAAAATTTTTACAAATAAAAAATTTTCTATAAAATTTTTACAAATAAAAAATTTTCTATAAAATTTTTACAAATAAAAAATTTTCTATAAAATTTTTACAAATAAAAAATTTTCTATAAAATTTTTACAAATAAAAAATTTTCTATAAAATTTTTACAAATAAAAAATTTTCTATAAAATTTTTACAAATAAAAAATTTTCTATAAAATTTTTACAAATAAAAAATTTTCTATAAAATTTTTACAAATAAAAAATTTTCTATAAAATTTTTACAAATAAAAAATTTTCTATAAAATTTTTACAAATAAAAAATTTTCTATAAAATTTTTACAATTAAAAAATTTTCTATAAAATTTTTACAATTAAAAAATTTTCTATAAAATTTTTACAATTAAAAAATTTTCTATAAAATTTTTACAAATAAAAAATTTTCTATAAAATTTTTACAAATAAAAAATTTTCTATAAAATTTTTACAAATAAAAAATTTTCTATAAAATTTTTACAAATAAAAAATTTTCTATAAAATTTTTACAAATAAAAAATTTTCTATAAAATTTTTACAAATAAAAAATTTTCTATAAAATTTTTACAAATAAAAAATTTTCTATAAAATTTTTACAAATAAAAAATTTTCTATAAAATTTTTACATATAAAAAAATTTTCTATAAAATTTTTACATATAAAAAAATTTTCTATAAAATTTTTACATATAAAAAAATTTTCTATAAAATTTTTACAAATAAAAAAATTTCTATAAAATTTTTACAAATAAAAATTTTTCAGAGTAAAATAAAAGCGCAGTTCTTTTTTAATGCCTTCGTCTCTTAAATTAAATCAATTTTGTACCTATGTATGTATGTCTGTATAATAAAATCACCGCGGTGAAAGGTATGGAAAATTTGATACGGCCGAATATAGCACTCTTACTTGTTGTAAATTTTGATTTTGATTTTGAGTTTTTGGTAAAATTTTGGATTTTCGTTAAATTATTGAAATACCGATTTTTTATGAAATTTAATTTTTTGTGATATTTTAGTGAAAATATTTTTTTTTTGCATTTAGATTATTTTTAAATAACGACTTTTTGGTGTACTTTTGGTTTGTTATAAATTATTTTGGCAATAATTGTATATTATCATTTATTATTAAATTTTCGATTTGTTAAACATTTTTATTTTTTTTTGTGAAATTTTGATTTCCTTTATGCTGGATTTTTTATAGAAACGAAATTTTTGGGTGATTTTTTTGTAAAATTTAAACATATTTTGGAATTTGGAATGTTTGGTGAAATTAAAATTCTGTTATGGAATTTAGATTTTTTTGTTAATTTTCTTTTTAATTGTTTTTGTGAATTACTGGTTAAAAGTCGATATTTTTGTTGTGATATTTTAAAGAAAATGTAAATACTTTTAAAAGTTGGCACTTTTTAGGGAAAGTCAAAGAATTAGTTGTCATTTATTTGTCACTTATTTTTTTGAATTCTCCGCTCTTTTATTTATTTATTTAATTTATTATTGAACTTTCGATGTCTTGGATTTTTTAATTTTAGTTTTTTTTTGTGATTTTTAATTTTTGGAAAAACATTCTTTTTTGTTTTTTTTTTTTTGTAAATTTTCGGATTTTAAACCAAAAAAGAAAATCAATGAGAGGAAAATAAGGCACCGTGCCATTATTGAAGCGATTTTGCGACAGAAAAGCCATTTTCTCTTCAAAGCGGACATATCCACCTGCCCGTTATTCGAATTTAGAATTTATATGAGGTAGCAAAATAATATTAATATACTTCAAATCGAACCAGTTATCTAAAATACATTCTGCTTGTTACTGTCAAAGTTACAAACCTTCAAAAAATCTCCTTTATTACATGTAAAATTTTCTTCCCCCTAAAAGTAGTCTCGTTTTAATTTTTTTAAAGTAACAAATAAATTCTTAACTTAAGTAGTGCAAAACCGTTAAAAAATAATAATAAATTCTCATAGCAGCACTTAATGTGATGCCTACAACCTTTTTAATATTTTCAGCCAGCCTATAAGTATGCTATCATTTTATAAAAGTAATAAAAAAAAATATACCGCAAATCGTTGACAAATTACTTGATTGCAAACATCTGTTCGTTTCCATTTCACACATAACAAAAATGTCAATGTTAAAATATACATATATAACTTTTAGAAAGAATGGAAAACGCAAAAGGTACTTAATTTTAAATTATTGAGGTTATAAATAATTAGAGCATATTTTTGGGGGGGAAATGAATAATCTTCTTTGAATAAATCTTTAAAAAAAATAAAGATGTGGTTCAAAATGCACATACTCGTATATTAAATATGTATTTTTATTACTTTGTCAAGTAAAATAAACAGAGATGTGGTTAAAAATTTTGGTGTACGAGGGTAGATCAATAAGAATTTACAAACTCATATAAACAGCACTACGTGGTGAAAACCAAGCACGTTTCTGAAGACTGTCAAGTATTTCAAGAAGACTGGTACCCGGACTATTTGAGCCTCAATTGGATAGGATTATAACTGAAGAAATGCCCTTCTAACAGGACATCGCCGTGTGCCATATAGCGCATAAAACAGTTAACCAACGAAAGGAATAATTTTGCTCGAAATTATCCAGACTTTTAATCACTATAATCCTGCGATTTATTCTGTAACTTTAGACGAATTAGAAGACAACATTATGCATTTCTAAATTCTTTTAAAAATGTCCGAGAAATGCCCTTTAAAATGACATTCGGCTAGACCAGCTACTGTATTCAACTGCCCAAAATTATTTTTAAATATAAATTGCTTAAAGTCCGCTTACTAAAGCTTTTATAATTACATATTCTCAGCATATGATATTAATGCAAAGAGGTATATTTCCAAAAAAAAACAATCTATTTGTGGTCGTTTTTACAAAAAAGCCTTAAGTCGAGTTAGGGAAATTCGCTATAATTTTTATCAAAACATTTTAGGGCTCTTTTTTTAAAGAGATGTAATACTAACGCCCAATATTAATCGTATTATTTCTTTGGAGAGGAATAGAAGTAGCTAAGACATATCTCTAACCATCTGTCTTAGTTGTTGCGCCTTTGGTGTTATTTAGGCGCTTTTATTCGTACCCTTTTTATATCCTTCACCACATGTGGAAAGGGTATATATAATTTTGTCATTCCGAATGTAATTTTTACAATATTCATTTCCGACCCCATGAAGTTTATATGGATCTTGATTAAGCGATGCCCGTCTGTCCGTCTATCCGTGTTCGGGTTGAAATGTCATTTGCCAAGGCACCCGACGCACTGTGGTCAATATTTTGAGATAGCGGCCAAAACTCCTTTTGGTTTTTGTTCTCCGATTTTAAAGTTATTATACTCATATGAAAGTAAACAGTAGTAAACCTCGGGAGCCAAAAAATTAGAACTCTATTTCAACTATTTCACTGAGAACAGGGTGGTCCAAAATGGGCTTTTTCAGAATTTAGTAAATTTATGATATTTTTAGTTAATTTTTAAAGTTTAAATGATCATAACTTTTTTGTTTTTCAAGATTTTTGGACGAAATAAATTTTGTGTTGTAACTTAACTTATTCCTATTACTGGTAAAAAAAATTGAAGCTCTACTGTTTTCAGAACAATTTAAATATTTTTTTTAAAAAAGGTCAAATTTCTCGAAAATTTCCTACTTCATAGAGCACAACTCCTGTGAGTCAAGCTGAGTCAAAACACAAATTTACTATTTTGTAGTCCCAACTCTCCCCTACATTCCTATATATACATATCCATGCTTCGGGACTGCACTTTTTGAGCTACAGCAATTTTTCTGACCCAAGGTAAGATATTCGGTACAAATGCACGTCATATTTTTTGAGAAGTTATTTGTATGTGAAAGTGGCTATTATGCATATATTTTGATGAAATTATGTACAAGAGTTCCTATTGACCCAAAAAATAATTCTATTGAAATTAGGAGAAGTTGGCCCATATTTGGACCTAGTCCACATAGAAGGGTGTATCAAAATTTTGACAAAAATGACAATAGAACTCTCAAATTATGTGGTATCTGGCAATTTATTTCGAAAAGGTAAAAAATGATTTTATTGCCATCTAATATTACACAACTTAAATACCTGAAAATTGCAAATAAATTTATAACTAATGGAAATAACGGAAAGATGAAAACGACATTATTTTACATATAATGAATAATCCATTCTTCAAAATATGCGACAAACAAGAAATTAAAATTCATAACTTAAAAATAAAAAACTTTTTAAATACTTTAAGAAAACGGTACAATCAATGTTCCAGAAACAAGAAATTGTTTAACTCACGCAACCAAGAATGGCTAAGAAATAAACTTATTTTTAAAAAGCCATCAGTAACTACCACGGAAACTGGAAAAGGTGGTCGACCAGCAAAGCCAATTGATAATTGTAGTGAAAGATCACGAAGACGCAAGCTTAAACATATCAATGAAGAAATTTCTTGTAGCATCATAAAGGATTCATTTCTGCATCAAATTCAACCAACGAAAACTAAAATGAGTAAAATTGCTATCATTGAAAAAATAGTGGAAGCAAGCCCCAGACGCACAAAAAGGATTTTAGAAAGTATGCCGACACCAACTGAAGAAAATAAATTTACTCCAGAAGAAGCATTTGCACTATTTTTGGATTTGAAAATGACTAAAAACCAATATACAGAATTGCGGAAGCGAACCAATGAAAAAAATTGTGGAATTTTTCCATCATATCGAGATATAGTTTCTGCCAAAAAAGATTGCTTACCTTCACCAACTGCTATTAGTGTAACTTTAAGTTCAGCAGAAATAAAATTGCAGGATCTTCTTGAACACACTGCAGAACGATTACTAAAGACATTTGATGCTGATTATTTAAAGAAGTTTAAAAATTGCAGCATGACTTTAATTTCTAAATGGGGATGTGATGGGTCCTCTGGCCAGAAACAATACAAACAATGTAATGCGGAAAATTCATCAGATGCCAATTTATTCATGATTTCTTTCGTTCCATTACGTTTAACAAAAACTTATATTGGTTCAGAGCCGTCAACTAGTAGAGCTGCAGAGATAGATGTATGGAAGAATGAAATTCCCTCGTCAACAAAATTTTGTAGACCAATAAAGTTTACTTACAAAAAAGAAACTAAAGATGTCATAACTGAAGAAGTTGGCAAAATAAGAGATGAAATTAAAGAACTTCAACCAGTGATATTTGAATTTAATGACCAATGCATCGAAGTTAACTTTAAAATGTCACTTACAATGATCGATGGAAAAGTTGCACAAGCTTTAACCGAAACAAAGTCTTCGTCAAGCTGCACCATATGCCAAAAAACAACAAGTCAATTGAGCCAACCACCAACACAAGACGATAGTTTTAATGAAGCATATGAATTTGGAATGTCACCTCTTCATGCTAGAATTCGTTTTATGGAGCATATTCTTAAATTGGGATACGATTTGGAATTTGGCCCGTTAGGCGAAACAGTGAGAAACAACAAAGAAAATTTGGAAAAAAGAAAGCAAAAAAAAAAGATATTCAAGAAAAATACCGTGAGATAGGCCTTATAATTGACCAGCCAAAGCAAGGAGAAGGAAATTCTAATGATGGAAACACAGCAAGGAGATTTTTTTCCGATCCAGAAACTGCAGCTTCTATAACTGGAGTAGATTATGATTTAATACGACGATTCCAAATCATATTAGAAGTTATAGCATGTAGCAAAAAGATAGATGCAAAAAAATTTGGTCAGTATGCTAATGAGACAGCAACACTTTATAACCAAAAATATTCTTGGAGACATATGCCAACCACAGTTCACAAAATTTTGTTCCATGGGGAACAAATAATTCAGCACAATATGCTTCCAATTGGAGATCTCTCAGAAGAAGCGCAAGAAAAAAGGAACAAAGACTACAGATTCTTTCGCGAGCACAATACAAGAAAAATTTCCAGATATTGTACTAATGAAGATCTAATTAATATTTTGTTGTGCACATCAGACCCATATATGTCCAGTATTCGACAAAAATGGAAATCAACCTCATTGGAGTTAGATAAAGAAGCTAAACAACTACTGCAAAATGAAAATCAAAGCTATTTGGAAGAAATTTTTACTAATATTGTTTAATTAATACTAGTTTAAAGATTATAATTTGTTTCTAATTTTAGTATAAATTTTTATTAATACACAATTATTAAAAAAAAAAAAAAAATATTATAAAACTTTTTCCATTTCCTGATGATGCTACCCAATGGTGTAGCGAAATATCGAATATAAAAATAAAAGTAAATTGAAATATTTTTATAAAAAGACCTAGAGCATAAAAACTTAATTATAAAATTTTTATTAATACATTTAAATAAAATATATGTGCACTTTAAATCAATAGTAAAAGTTTACTTAAAATTTTATCGATGTTGTGTTCTGTATATAATATATCCAAATGGTATTGATATTGTTGGGAATTTCAGTATTATTTTTCAGTTTAATCCACACAAGAGTTAGCTTTCTTCCAAAAAAAACAACCTTTGGCCCCTGTGAATATTGAGACTAAATAAATGTCAGGGGCCAAATGTTGGCATTTTCTGACACAAATTAAGTTTAAGAATAATAAATAAGTATTGGTTGCAAAATACGATTGAAGATAATAAGAAATTATAAAAAAAATACCTATTTAAAATGTCAAAATATTCAACTTTTACATGGAAACTCAACAAAAAATTAAAATGCATTTTTAACTCCACATTACTTACGTTCCTATCAGTCGATTTTTACGTTTGAACACGCAAATTGAAGCTTAAAGTCCCTCCTATTGAACAAAAAAAATCGCGTAAAAAAATACCAATCCGGTCAAAAGTTATAGAGTTTTGACCGCTATCTCGCGAAATTGACCACTGTGCGACGAGGTAAAGAAGATTTAATACCCCGAATCTGCCAGGTATAGTTTCGAAAATTTTAAGATTATAATTCAGCAACATCAGACGATTCTATTTGAGGCAGCGAGCAAAAAACCACGCCCACCTATATTTTTTCACGTTGTTTTTATTTTTTTCGGTTGTAATGATTCTCTTTTGCTTTTTTTGGTTAAATATATAATAGGCCGAGACAAGTAGATCGCAATATGCTTAACCCCCTGCGAGGGGCGATTATTTTAATTTGTTTTAGAGTGGTAAGGTATTTCTGCTTTCATTTTTATTAAAGGCCTTTATACAAACCAATATACATAGAGGCAGTTAATAGACCCACAGGGTGTATGGTAACCAGGAGTATTCAAAAAACACTTTGGGGTGGCAATATGATGAAATTTTTTTAATGATTTTTTTTTCTTTTGTATGACCATTCTAATTCAATCTAGACTGCAGAAAGTTCATACTTAAAAAAAAATTAAAAAAAAAATAAAAAAAATTACAAAAAATATTCCAAAAAAAATTTTAACAAAAAATTTTCCAGAAAAAATTAAAATTTTTTTTTACAAAAAAAAAAATTTAAATAAAATTATATAAAAATTTTCAAAAAAAAAAATTCGAAATATGTAGTTTATAAAACTTTTTCTAAAAAAAATTTAATTTACAAAATATTTTCTATAAAATTTTTAATATAAGTTTTCAATAAAACTTACAAAATTTTCAATAACATTTTTATAAAAAAATTTTCAATAAAATTTTTTTAAAAAACTATATAACATTTTTACAAAAAAAAAATTGTATAAAATATTTACCAAAAAAATTGTTTAAAATTTAAAAAAAAATATATAAAATTTTTTACAAAAGAACTAAAAAAAATATATAAATTATTCTAAAAAAATTTTAACAAAATATTTTCTAAAAAAATTTCAACAAAATATTTTTCAAGAAATTTTTATCAAAAATTTTAGCCAAGCTTTTACCAAAAAAATCTTCAAAAAAATTAAAAAAAAAACTTTAGTTTACAAAAATTTTTCCAAAAAAAATTTTTACAAAATATTTTCTATAAAATTTTTATAAAATATTTTCTATAAAATTTTTGCAAAAAGTTTTCAATAAAACTATTTTAAGTTATATTAAGTTTATATTATATTTTAAGTTTATAATAAAACTATTTTCAAAAATTTATATAAAATTTTTTACAAAATAAAATTTTCAATAAAATTAAAAAAAAATTCTATAAAATTTGTACATGGCATTTCACGCTACGATATATACCGTATACGAAATTTATTAATGGAAAAAAAGCGCTGTTCTTTTTTTAATGCGTTTGTCTCTTAAATTAAATCAATTTAAATAAAATTTAAATAAAATCTGCGTGGGGAACGGTATAGAAGATTCGGCACGGCCGAATATAGCACCTTTACTTGTTATTTATTATTTTGCTTTGTTGGGGACTTAGTGCTATACAGCAATACCGGCCTAGAGAGCGCTATAATAAGTAAAGGGTGCTTTTTTATAGAGGTATAGAACTTTAAGTTGGCATTACTTTTCAAGATGGCGACCGATTTAACAGCTGTCAAGTGATTTATTCTCAGTTTGGTTTGGCAATTCATCATGAATAGACTCACGCCTGAACAACGCTTGCAAATAGTGCAAATAGTGCAATTTCACGTTTTGGACCTGTGAATTGGCCTCCAAGATCTTGTGATTTAACACCGCTAGACTACTTTCTGTGGGGCTATGTAAAGTCATTGGTCTATGCGGATAAGCCACAAATGCTTCACCATTTGGAAGACAACATTCGCCGTGTTATTGCCGATATACGGCCACAAATGTTGGAAAAAGTCATCGAAAATTGGAAGACCAGATGGGACTACATCCGCGCCAGCCGTGGCAGTCATATGCAAGAAATCATATTTAAAATGTAATGCCAAAAGATTATCTTTCGGATAAATGAAATTCATGTCAATCGAATAATCCATCGTTGTTTTATTGCAACTTATAGTTCTATACCTCTATAAAAAAACCGCTTTACTATTGTAAATAGACTTAATACGTATTAGGAAAAATAATTTTGCTGCGGCTGGTCGATATATGCTTTGGTAATGTTCCACCTAATTTTGTTGAAAAAAAAAATGAATTTATCCTGTGATTTAATCAATATTTGATAACTAGATTTCGCCTACCTGATAATTGTTAAATTTAAACTTAAGTTGTTTTGCCAAAAGTTCCCAATTATACTTTAAATATTTTTGCGATTTATTTTTTTTTCTTTTCTTCATTATGAAATTGTAATATCATTTAACTATTTATTGTATTCCGAATCACATTTAATATATATTTTTAATTACTTTACTATTCATAGTGTTGCATACCTTAAGGACATCTTTCAAAATGAATATTTAAAGCATACTTTAAGGTGAATGAAAACAAACTTTAAAGAAAAACAATTAACAACAATATTTAAATAGTTTCTTTGGAAATTTCTTAACACAGTTTCATGTTTATTTACCACTTTTGCTAAAACAACTTTTTCATTGAAATTTCTTTTCAAAAAGTTGTTTTTATTCTTAGTCTCTTTTCTTTATTTAAATGAGCGACTCAAAAAGAAAAAACGGTTAAAAATGCCAGGCACGTTTTTTAAGTTCACCAAAAAAAAAACCCAACTGCAAGTAAATTGAAGCAAAAATAACAAACACACAAATGTATTTTTTAATAATGAAGTTTGTTTGTACATCGCTTGCTTGTTTTTGAAGCTCCTTGACCCCAATAGTTATGCAACGTTTTTCTTTTATTTCAAGATTGCTGCACGATTTCACACACTTTTCTGCAGTCACTTTGTGTTAGTTTTGCATAAAAACGCTATTAAATATTTAAAATTTCCTGGTAAATGTGAGAATACAACAACTGAAATACAATTTACTTGCACACATGAAACACAACATAATGTAGAGCGTGTCATTAAGAAAATAATTTTAATAAAAAAAAAAAAAACAATATGCCACAAAAGACTGCATGAAAATTTTGGGGTTTTTTCAAATCTTTTTATTTAAAGAGAAGATTTTTATATTTGACTTCTACTGATTTATTTTTTTATGAAAAAAAAAACAATGTCAAAATGTGAATTCATTTGAATGGATGGTTAAGTTGCCAATTTTAATTTCTGTACGGGTATATGGCACTACATTTACACAAAGTTACTGTTTGTATAGAATTTTAAGGTGGCAACATTGATCGTTTTACGAAAACGAGCTATGAGAACTAAATCGCCCGATATGAGCGTGAATAACAGGTGATTCCTGCAATTAACAATAAAATTCTTCCCGGGCGCTCTAATTGTCATTGTCAACATATTCTAAAAATTTGAAACAGTTCTTACGCGGTTTATGGCGGCATCAGACGCCGGGGTTCCTGAACCTGAATCTGAAAGAATAAATTTGCGTATATAGGTCTTTTGAGGACCTACAAGTGTCCAAACGACTGGTACTACGGGAGCCGCACAGAGAGCCGCCCATGTCAGTGACCGGTTAATGATATGGTTCCTTCGTGGTACTCATCGGTGAAAATAGGGTATAGGGTATATGACTCACTAGAGCATCGACGCAAAGTGGAATGTGTTTCGCTGTTTTACCGTTACTACAATGGAATGTGCTCTAATGAAATCAGGGATATTGTATCCGACACCTATCCTATTTTGCGAACAACATGCTTTTCATCAAGAGCCTATCCATCTGTGTGAAGCGCATTACGCATTATAGGGAAAATTCGTCTTTTGCCTGAACAGCCCGTACGTGGTCAACTTCAATATATGAAAGTTCAAATCGAATGTCCACAAACACTACTCCCTCTATCCTCCTTTCCATCTACAGATTTTCCAGTTCCGGCACAATTCATTGCCGGTTTGTAGGGATCATTCCCAGAGTGCTGGTCCTAATACAAAAAAAAAAAACAAGTTTTTGTTAATATTTGATCATTAAATGGTTACTACACCCAATATAGGCAACAGACATGGGGAGATTTAATTATATTTCAATTTCAAATAAAATTGCAGCTAATTTGTAATTGCATATTCTCCATTACTCATTACAAGTAATTGTAATTTAAATCAGGGACTAAATTCAATTAAAACTACTTGTAATTTGTAATTTTACAATTACAAATTACATGTAATGTGTAATTAAAAAGTCTTAATTATAATAACAAATAGTTGAATGTAATTATAATTGAAAAGTTACAATTACATACAATTGGGTAATTGCATGTGTAATTAATTACAAACTGTAATTGACATCCCCCAAGTCCGATATGCAACATGGTTGCTTGCAACTATATAACTTCGGCAAAACTCTATGCAACGGCCAAAGTTCTATAGTATAATACATATTTAATTTATAATCATATTATATTATTAATAAACAAAATATGTTGAGTTTGGTTGTATATAACCAAAGTATGACAAAAAAAAATAATTTTTATTTTAAAAAGTTTTATGTTTCGTGTTTTTAAAATCATTACAATCTAAATTTACGGCTTTGTGATTCAAAAATAATAACTTATGTATTGAACCATTTCTTATAGCGAATGGTTAAAACATAAACTTATAAATAATTCCCTCGTATAAAGTACTAGCTAAACCCATCCACAAAAAATACAATAAACTTTTGGATGAAATATATGGCCAACCTTTAACTCGAAAGCGTACGCTTTTCTTACGTCAAAAATGTTTTAGTTTTTATAGTCAAGGTACGACGCCCACTCTTCCCATCCAATCTGTTTTTTGCTAGACAATACGTATTAACACGATAATAATTTTTCACTTTGTATGGGAGGTACTGCGCCCACTGATCCAATCCAGTCTGAAGTTTGCTAGACTATGCATATTACTCTGAGAGTTACTTGTGCAAAGCTCCAAGACTCTACCTATTGCAGTTCTCCAAGTTCACGGTAATAATTTTTTACTTTGTATGGGGGGTACCACACCCACTGTCACATTCCATTTTGTATTTTGGTAGACTATGAAGCTTAGTAATGGGTGATTTTTTTGAGGTTAGGATTTTCATGCATTAGTATTTGACAGATCACGTGAGATTTCAGACATGGTGCCAAAGAGAAAGATGCTCAGTATGCTTTGACATTTCATCATGAATAGACTTACTAACGAGCAACGCTTGCAAATCATTGAATTTTATTCCCAAAATCAGTGTTCGGTTCGAAATGTTCAAATGTGACAAATTTTGTTCAGCGATGAGGCTCATTTCTGGTTGAATGGCTACGTAAATAAGCAAAATTGCCGCATTTGGAGTGAAGAGCAACCAGAAGCCGTTCAAGAACTGCCCATGCATCCCGAAAAATGCACTGTTTGGTGTGGTTTGTACGCTGGCGGAATCATTGGACCGTATTTTTTCAAAGATGCTGTTGGACGCAACGTTACGGTGAATGGCGATCGCTATCGTTCGATGCTAACAAACTTTTTGTTGCCAAAAATGGAACAACTGAACTTGGTTGACATGTGGTTTCAACAAGATGGCGCTACATGCCACATAGCTCGCGATTCTATGGCCATTTTGAGGGAAAACTTCGGAGAACAATTCATCTCAAGAAATGGACCGGTAAGTTGGCCACCAAGATCATGCGATTTGACGCCTTTAGACTATTTTTTGTGGGGCTACGTCAAGTCTAAAGTCTACAGAAATAAGCCAGCAACTATTCCAGCTTTGGAAGACAACATTTCCGAAGAAATTCGGGCTATTCCGGCCGAAATGCTCGAAAAAGTTGCCCAAAATTGGACTTTCCGAATGGACCACCTAAGACGCAGCCGCGGTCAACATTTAAATGAAATTATCTTCAAAAAGTAAATGTCATGGACCAATCTAACGTTTCAAATAAAGAACCGATGAGATTTTGCAAATTTTATGCGTTTTTTAAAAAAAAAAATTTCTAAAGCTCTTAAAAAATCACTCGTTATAATGATTGTTCGTGCAACGTTTCAAGGCTCTATCTATTGTAGTTTTCTAGGTAAACGATAATAATTTTTCACTTTGTATAGGAGGTGCCACGCCCACTATTCCAATTCAGTCTGTGTTTAGGTAAACTATTAACGTTAATATGGGTGTTACTGGTGTAAAATTCCAAGACGCTACCTATTTCAGTTCTCTAGATACAGGATAATAATTTTTCACTTTATATGGGAGGTACCACGCCCACTATTTTAATCCAGTCTGTGTTTCTCTAAACTATGTATGTTATTATAGAGTTTACTGGTGAAAAACTTCAAGGCGCTACCATTTACTGTTACTAAGCAACACGATGATAAATATTTACTTTGTATGGGAGGTGCCACGTCAATGTCGAATATCAAAAAAATAAGTACTCTGTTTCACCAACCGTATATTTAATAACAAACTGTGAAAATTTAAGAAAGATCGGTTCACTTGTGTAGGCAGCTATAGCTTTACGACAAACAAACATACAAACAAACACATTTTGTGCTTTATATATATAGAAGAAAGATAGATGTTTATATACGGTGGTTAAATGTGAACCACCTAAACATCATGTTTTTTTCTGCATTTAATTTGACATTTCTTAATTTCAGACTAACTCAATTTGAACCATTGAAAGATACACAATCGAGTAAAGTAACGCTCGATTGTGTATCTTTTGTGCGACAAATTCAATGGCCGTGTTATCTCACGTGGTGGTGATGTCAATTGGCCTTCTTTCTTTGGGGTTATTTGATAGAAAAGGTGTACGTCGATAAGCCAGCAACAATTCAAGAGCTAAAGGATGAAATAATTCGGCACATTAACGGCATAGAACCTCAATTATGCCTCAGCGTCGTCGAAAATTTGGAAGGAGGTGTGCCATTTGGCCGACATGTTGGTCCATACATTATTATTATTTTATACCAATATTATCTAAATAAAAAGAAATGAAAATAATTCCCTAAACAATTTGTGTGATAATCAATATCGGCCCTTAAAATTTAACCACCCTTTACAAACGGGCTGATCCCAAATGACATTATACAGTCTAATATTATGACAATTATTTAATTTAACCATATTTCTATTTCATTATAATGGTCATATTACATTATAATAACTTTATCCTTTAACATAATATGGTTATATATAACAATGTTATTATTGAGTAAGACAATAATATGGTTCTAACATAACAATATTATTATTTCAATAGTAATAAGACTGGACTACTACCATATAATTTATAATAGGTTATGCATACCTCAACTATATTTGTTTTGGTGCGTGTAGATAACTACATATCGTTAGCTTAAATGCAAAAAGGCGGTAACAAAAATATAATTTTACAGAAGAAGCAAAAAACTTTATAAAATAAAAACTATATTATACGTCCCTTTGTTTTTTGTTAATAAAAGCATAATTATTGATGGCAGAAGTGTTAGATTTTGTCAAGACTTTAATTTTAATGTCATTCATAATAATCAATCAAAAACTTGATTTTGAATTTTTTGTTAGTTACGCCTTTTTGCATTTTAGCTAACGATATGTTTTTATGTAGTATAATTATGGATACTTTTTATATAGACAATCATATAATTTTTTATAATAAACAACATGGTACTAAAAATTAAAAACAAAGAAATAAAATATAAAGATTCTCTAGAGATGAGACGAGAACATCATCATCAACAACACCACCCACAACAACAACAACAAAATCATTTACATCACATTCAGATAATTTCTGACTTTCTCTTGTTCTTTTATTTGCACATTTGAATATGATACAAAACAGTTTGAAGACATTTTTTATATTATTTTTTTTTTCTTTAACAAGAATTTTGTGGTCAATGAGCTGTAAATTGTCAAAGAAAAGTGATTGAGTGTATGAGTGTGTTTGTGTGCTAGAAAAGCTTATTTTGAAGATGTGGTTGCCATTTGAAAATGCAAATTTAAAATCATATAATTCTCTGAAGTATCTATCGGTTTTGTTTTGTTTTTCTTAGATAGAAAAATGTTTTTAATATCCATGAAATTGGCTGCATTTAAAAGACATAAATGTTTGAATAGTATTTCAGGCATATGTATGTCTGCTGTGGCGGGGTGTACCTGACCTGGTTACGCTACGCACAAGCGAAAGAAGAATCAAGTGATTCTGTTTTGATATCGTACATGGTCTGATCTAAAAATAAATTTGCAATATATATGTACATATATTTGTAGGATGGGAATGGAAGCGTAAATCTAAGCTTATGGACCGACCCAATGGCCAATACATCAGGCTGTAGTTTGGCAAAAATGCATCAAATGTTGACTTCCAAGCACTTGTGAGCTTCATTCCATTTATTAAATCATTCATCAAATGTTTTTTATGTATGCTACATGACTACAACATAATCGCTTCCGGTTGAAGTACTCTATCGGATTTCGTAACCATGCCTCTATAAGGCTTTGGCTGGCTTTCCACCGGCAAGATTTCTTAAGAAAGTTTGAGTTTTAGTGGTTAAAAGAAAAAAAAGAAGTATGAGTCTTTAGACTTGTCTCTCATTTACAAAAATAAAAACTTGCACAACAAAACTTGACTTTAAGTTGACTCTAAGAATCTGTGACTAGCAGAGAATAAAGACTATTATTCTACCGGGTAAATAGTGACTTTTTTATATAATGGCTGGTTAATTACCATCGCTTTAAATGGAATATTTTTCCTTTTCATTGTTACTTGACCAGAAGTGTGCTTCCTTACTGACCAAAATTAACAAATAAAATTTTGGAATAATTGTGTTCTCCTTAGCCCACTTGACTAAAATATGGATCGAACAATAATCGTGTGGCTTCAATTCCTATATAAGTTGTACTTTGAAAGACCCTAAACCAAAAACTTTATCCATATCTACTCTCCATTATCATACCCTCATCGTATTTTATTATATTCTCTTATTAGATTCTCTTCTTTGGAATAAAGCCTCCTTTGTTGGACACAAACAAATGAGGCTTTATTCTAAAGCGTTTTCTAATGTATGGAGCGCTAGTCTAATGGACCGCACTAGGTAAACCGACTTACGAAAAACTACCTAGTTTTAACGATTGCGGACGCTTCGCCATTGAAGGCATTTTTTAAAATCTTACACTGGCTTCCGGTCGACCTAATGACCAAACAATTGGATCTTCACCAATGCGACTATTTAGGGAGATGCTTCAGAAATCTCTGATAATATTGATTTCTGCTCATTCACACACATGTCAGTTAGAAGTTTATCGGACACGTCGAACACCATGACGCTGTGTGTTAAATTTGTACAGACTGATCTAAAACAGACATTAAAGTTTGGGGGAAAGTTCTTTATACCTCGATTTCAGACTAGAATGAAATTTAAGCCCTAAAACTTATTTTCAGGCAGCATTTTCAGACAAAAAAAGTTGCGGTACGACGTCCAGATTGGAGCGCAAATGCCAATAAGATGGCGACATACTTCAACCTAAAACTCTTATGCGTACTATGGCAGACGAATTTGCTGGAGAAGGAACCTACCTTAAAGATCAAGAGATAGATCAACTAGTCGAAGTCCTACTATGTTGATCCAAAAAAAAAATCAACATTTGTCAGAATCTATTGGGGTCGCGCAAACCAGTCGTTCTAACGAGGTCTCCTGTACGATCTCGAGGTTCCTTAGACTTTAAAATGATTGCAAGAAGACTGCTGAGAATAACTCGAGAAAAAATAGAACAGGGCACTGAGATTAAATGTGAGGATCAGCCCTCTTTATTGACAGGGCAGCGTTCCTTGACAGGCGGAGGCTACAAGACCTTGCAAAACTATCGGGCTGTGACATTACTAGGATAAATTCCTTTGTAAGGACTTCGAGGTTGTTTTGCACTAGACCATGCTTTGATATGCAGGAACCTTAAGATCTTCTGCATATTCCCCTTTCAGGCATCACAAAGGAACCGTAAAGACCAAAGTGAGCGGGTTTGAATACACAAATGGCGTTAAACCTATGCAACCTATTCCAACGTTTTGACTTCATAATCAGACCCTCGTCCTTCAGTGCGACATATGAGCCTCTCATCATAACAAACTAAATGAGACCAAACTTAAAAGGGATACTGCTAACAGTTGAAGAGTTTCATTGTTTACTTTCTTATTTCATCATTAGATGCTCGTTACCCAGTATACATTATCATAATATACTTTTGCCACGGGAACTCTATGTTCCATGAGAATCGATTTAGTTGGAAATGGTGTCGCAAGTCACGTCTTGGATAGTACTGAACTCTAACGTATGTCTATAGAACGAAGTCTTTGGTATTAAGTAGGCCATTTCTTTATTTATCCATTTATACTTTAGTTTTTGTAATTTTTGGTTTTACATAAAATAAATAATTACATATTATTTTATTTTACTTTTTCACACAATTAAATTTATTAATTATTTTTACAAAACTATATGTGTTTGTGCTTTCATCCAATTAAGAGACATCTGACAGTTGAAAAAAATGTATTTTATTATTTTTAGTTTTCACTTTTTCTTTGACATTTTTCACACAGCAGCAAAGTCTCAAAAACATTCTAAATATTTTGCACCACCCCACTGCTAGCACCATACACCCACCCAGTTTTTGTTTAAACAAAAAACATGTTCACTCATTGACACACTCAAACATTTTCAGCCACTTCAGAAATAAAACCAAAATTATGACAGAATTTCACTATAAAATTCAACATACACTCTCGATCAGATGATTAGGACCACCTCAATTTATATTTTAATTTTTTTTTATTGTGGACAGCTAAAATTTTACTTCTATCGTCCCTTCCGGTAGAAGTAAAATGTTAAGATTACAAAAATCACAACAACATTAAAGTTTAATTTAAAGCTTCTTTTCCAAAAGAAAAAAAAAAAAAATCCGTTCTTATGATTAAAACCTCTTTGCGTTTATAAATTTTTGGCAGATTATCGCATTTGATTAATTAAACATTAAGAAAAATATTAATTTCTAATAAATATTACTGAAAAATAGACGGAAGGAACGAAAATTGATGTATAGCATTCACAAGGATATTCCTATCGAAAAAAATTGGTCGATGACTAAAAACTGTGACGGATACATAAAAGATATTGTAAACTATGAGTAGAATTACAATGGAAGGATTCCATTCGCTTTAGCTCCAATCGAAACGAGAAAAATTTCGAGATTTGCATCGAACTCCTCACTTTTAGCAGCAAAAATCAGGTCTCAAGGTGGCGTGTGATACAGATGTGATACAGGTGGTCAATTGAAATCTATTTAAGAACATGGCTGAAGCTTATCTAAATTCCTGATACTCTATTAATGCCTCTGTTGAAGTTAAACAGCACATCGGACTAAATCTCCCTTAATTGAGGTCCAAATCATAGCCGTCATGGTCTCCCCCAAAAGCCTCACCAAGATTTGGGGAAATCTCGGTGGGGCTACCGATTCCCCTGGTACCACTTATGTTGGACACACAAAGGTTCTTATCTTTTAGCTGCAGACCCCTGCTAGCTTCGGGGACTGGTGCTCCCATATACTCTTATATATATTAGTCAAAAAGACAATGCATCCGGGAGTATCAAGCTGGTATCCAGATAAGAATCTCTACCGTAATAGTCCATTGCAAACTGTAAATACCTAAAATAGAAAAGAAACGGACGAAAAAATCACCGCTGAATAATGAACGCAAAGAAAATCGATTACAATTTGCTAGAGAGCATATGACATAAGACATTCAAGTAAGAGGTCAAGTTAATGATGAGCGTGCTATGGTTTTAGTGACGAAAAGACATTTAATTTGATGGCCCAGATGGCTAAAACCATTTTTTCAAAAACAATACTACCTTTGCGAAGCTTTGTGGTTGTCTTTGGTGGGAATCGAACCCACAACCTCCAGACTGATAGACTAGCGCGCTACCAATCGGTCTATCGAGGCACTCACAACAACAAAAGAAGAAGAGCTATTTTTTAAATGAAGAGTGGATGGATTTTTTAAAATACTAAAAATACTTAAGTCCAAACTCGACGAACTGATGCAGCCCTAACAGAGTTGCTTCATTTCGAATAAATCAGTTTTCGACCAAATCTTCAGGCTCCGCTAAATAATTGAAAAGATCCATGAAAAGCACCCGTCGAAGAAATTAGTTTGAGACTATGTCGGCGTATGAGATCCCATCAAAACTTTAACGTCTTTGTAAAATAACTCTGGGTGTCACTAGATCCTCAGTAAAAATAGGTAGCATTCGTCACTACACAAAACCTTCTACAGGTTGAGAGTTTAGATTGCAACTTCTGAACATACTGAAGGAGAAAATGTTGGAAAAAACAGGCACCATACGGCATTTCATCTTCGCACATTTGGGTGACATTGACATCGTCGGAAAGGTAGAGCGTTATGTATCTGGTTTTTTTTTTAAGAATCTAGAAAGAATCGGCGAATATGGGATCAAACTTATGTTTGCATCTGATAGGCAAAAGTGGCGGCGATGGAAGGCGACATTGTGGAGGTGGGGAATTGTAGTAGAAGAATTTTTATACTTCGGTTCCGCCATCAATAATAATAATGATGTCGGTATCGAAATAATGTGTATGATCGTGGTGCTAGGAAATATGTAGATGCTTCTTCGGGCTAAGCAATCTGTTTAGAAATACAGCCCTTTCTTTCGCCAACTAAAATCAAACCGTAAAACACGGTTATTCTAAATATGTTTTTTATGGCGAAAAAAATCTGGGTACTTGCTAAAGACCAGGATGCACTAGCCTTACCAATCCTACGATTCAATTAAAAAAAATCTAACAGAATGCTGTCCTACTCAAAAAATCAGAAAAATTCAAAAGATTATCAAATTACGGACCTTTCAAAAAGTCTGTCACACGCATACAGTTCCATTTTTTAAAATCTAGGCCTTGATCTGTGCAATCTGAGGAGTATGGAAGATGAACGAACCGAGAGAAAATATGACCTATATCCCACCATTAATGCAAAATGCAGGGATTGCGTTGGTTGCGAACATGCCGGTGGAATAAATGCAAACGCTTCAGGCCTTTCGCAGAGTTGGAAAGTTTCTGATTGTCACTCACATGGGAGTGGCCAGGGTGATTCCTTTGTGAACTGCCCAAGCAGTTAACTACTTCCGGTCTATAAGCAAGTATTCCCCGGGCAATAGCTTTGTGACATCCGCTTTAAATCTAGCTAGAGTTAGAAGGAGCTACAGCCATGTATACTGAATGGTCGGATGAACGTCTCAGGAAAATAGGCAGATTTCGCTAAAATATGGTTGCACCATGGGATTATACGCGCAGATTAGCAGCCCATTAATAGTCTAGGGGTAAAGGGTTAGCAGCTCACATCATCCGAAATCTAATTTGCTAACGAATTGCTATCATCACCCTATGCTCCAACAGGAGTTATATATATTCAGGAACTCATATATATGGCAACTACCATAGAAAGCACAGACAGGGAAGACCGAGAATTCGAATATACCAAGTGGAAGAAGATATGCAAATTCTTGGTATAACGAACTAGAGAAGGTATGAAGTTCGTATATCGCAGAGCTTGGAAATCATTCATTAAGCAGGCCAAGACCAATAGCAACAGGTTTTAGAGTCAAATTACGTAAGAGTCTAATACTGTTTTTGTTGTTAGCATTTTTATCTTATCTTAGGAGAGTGCTCCTTCCAATGGCAGCAAAATATTTGCTGTCAACCAAATTTGAAAAAAGATATGGCCTACTAAAAACAGAAATGTATGTAGTTCCAATCATCTGATCTATAGTGTAAGAATTTATTTTTTATTTTGCTTTTAAATTAATTGTATTTTTTTATTTTTTTGTAAATAAATTATGGCACACTTTCAGCACATCATTTATTTTTTATTCGCATCAAAAAAAAAAAAAAAACAAGAAACTACATGTGTCTAAGTATTTACACTACAATCAACCAGGCAACGGATGCATGGTTGACTCATTCATTTGTTTACAAAAAATTACATACATTTTTGTAGCATAATATACATATGTATATAAACAAGTAGTTATATATGTGAGTGCATGTGTGTGATGTTTTATACGAGTAAAAATACATTGACCACCGTAGTGAAATAAATTTACGTAAAACAAAAGCAAACACTTTTAAATTGGCTATAGATGGTTAAACACGAACCACAATTTACTTTTTGACTTTTATTATTTATATAAATTCAAATTTTAAAATAAATATAATATGCTCTTAAAAGTATGCTATATAAAATGTGTTAAAGCTAACAAGAACAAGAAACTGTCAACAAAGTCATGGTTGGAGAATTGCACTGAGACTCGATACTACTCCATACTCATCATTAGGGTACTCAATAGAACTCAATACTTTTGTTTACATAATTTAAATACAAAATTCTGCGAAAAAAAAAGGAAAAACTGCTTAAGTCGACCTAAGTATTTACGTTTTGTTATCGTGAATAACTCATCTATTTGAATGTATTAGTTATGGTAAGGTAGAACGTCATATTTCTTAATTTATAAACTCCCAAGAGAAAGAAATCTCCCTATATCTAATGGGAATAAATTATTAAAAACCAGCTGCAAAGTCTTAAAATCGTCTACTTCAAAAATACAAAAAAAACCTAAACAGTTTTTCCTTGTTGCCAGAGAATTATCGTCGTAGTCGTAAATATTATATTCATTTTATTTCAAAAAAAAAAAAAACTACCACAAAAGTATCGATTAATTAGTTTTGTGTATTCAGTACTCAATAAAAGTATAAAATACTGGATGCTCGTTAACCACTGCTCAATACTTTGCCAGCACTACTGGGCAACCAGCCGCAGTAATCACATGAATAGTTGTTAGTTCTAATGAAGCCATAATATACCAAAAGAACTTGAATTTATTTGAACCACCCTATATACAGTTTTTTTTATTTATTTACTAGCTGTGCCCGCCACAAAATACTGTCAGGACACCGTGGTATTTTCCTCGATTTGGCTTTAAAAGTATTCCACACCAATTGTAAGTCTCTTACTTAAGGTGAAGGTTAAGGTTTATGTATTAAAATTCTAAAAATTATTGTAAACCTCTGTAAGAGGTGTTTAAAATATTTAAATAACAATGTAATTCCACAAAGTAAAAATACAAATCAAATAAAAATTTTATTCAATTGGTGTCATCTGTTGTTTAAAATATCCCGCTTTCAAAAATAAAAGGTGCGCAACCGTGTTTAAAATATCCCAGTTTTAAACCTAAATTTTCAGTACTTTTAAAACGGAAATTGCGTACTTTCACTACCTTTTCTCCACTTTCTCTTGGAAATTAGATATTTTTGTGGATAGAAAGTAACCTATATTGGAATCAGGATGCTAAGGTACCTTCTCACAAAATTTTGTTAAAATCTATCCAATAGTTTTTACGTGATGCGAACACAAACGAAAACCAGACAAACGGAAATGAGTTAGTATTTTATTATATGTATATAGCTAGATTTATTTATTTATTTTATTCTATGACTAGCAGTGCTTGGGTCGTCGTCAATCCTGACAATATTTTACTCGAATTAATTTATATTTCACCTCAAATCTTAAGAATCTTACTTTTATAGTGCTGCATATATGGTTTATATGTTTACCTTGTATAGTGATACCCGTCTCTGGATAATTACTCAGGAAGTTTCAACATAGGTTTTATACAAAATTCTATTATTGTAGAATTTTGTAAATAGTGTCCAAAATTTCCTGTAAAACCATTTTAAGACGGCTATTGATATTGTTGTGGAAAGTATAAGGGCCTTTAAGGCCCTTGATTCGAAAGTCGTGAAGTAGAGATGTGAACTGACGTTCATTCAATCTCTGGCGCTACTTGCACGACACCATCTAGGGATAACTTGGGTTTCTTGGCAGAAGGACATTCGTGGAATCGAAATGGCCGCTCAATGTACAAGCAACGGTTCGAGCTTGCACGTAATACTAATACCCCCTGGCCGAAATTTCAAAGAAACAGCTCGCAATTGGTCCACATTATCCACTTGCAGATTGTTTACAATGCTTTGGCTCTCAATTGACAGGAATAGGACACAGGCATAAAAATTCGATATTGCTTGTTGTACAATTTATATGATTGCACGTGTGTCGGAGCGAATTCCTCACATTGGCATATTGGACCTTAATGGTCTCCTAGTGAACGCGTTTTGTGCAGACGGCCCTTTTAACCTAACCTAAATCGGTAAAATTGCTTACTTTCATCATTTTATCTCTACCTGCTTTTGTAAATGTGATATATTTTTACAGAAAAAGAGTATCCTTTATTTGATCCGAGGTTCTAAGGTACCTCCCAATAAAATTTACAATTAAAATCTTATTTAGTATTCTGCTAGCAGTGCGGCCACGTCGTCAGTATAGTACAATATTTATTCGGTTTTGCTTTGAAAGTAATCCAATTTTTTTTACTATAATGCTTCAGATATAGTTTATGTATTTACTTTAAATAGAGGTACCCAGGCCTGGGTAATTACTCAGGAACAAAGGCTTTATATAAAATTAAAAAAATTGAATATAAGATTTTAAAATTATGGTAGAGTTCTGTAAATGGGGTTTAAAATTTTCCCGTTGACAAGAAAAAGGTGCAGCGAAGTTTGCAGTACAACTAAATCGGTAAAATTTCTACTTTTTCTCTATTTTCTCTTTGAAATGAGATAGTTTTGTGGGAGAAAAGTATGCTATATTTTACCCGAGATACTAAGGTATAGTTTAGTTTCACACTATATGTTGTCTACTTTTAGGCTTTAGAAAATAAATCAATTTTACTAATAAACAACATTTAGGTATAATTTATTTTATAGAAATTATGTTCTAAAAAATTGGTTTACTATTTTCAAATTTTTATTCTCTCTTGCCAATCCCATTCTCTTCTATATCCTATATTTGTTTTAAACGCTTAAACTTTATTTTACTTTAAATCAATGCGTCAAATGCAAATGAAATCATTTGGAAAACAAGAACGTCAGTCATCTAGCTGACAAAAAAAAGAAGAAGTGCACCGTACTCAAACGAATTATCAACAAAAAAAGTCCAAGTCATTCATGATATAGCCAAATCGACTTGGCATAAAATTAGATTACAACAGCAACCTGAAAGCAAAAACCAGAAAGAAAAAAAATAGTTTTAACTGACAACTGACATGACAACTACGAGTGATGTCTGGTACTTTCTTTTTTATTTCTATAATAATTCTTTGCATTTATGTATGAAAAAAGCATTAAATTAAATTTTGAAATATAAACACAAGGTTTCTTTTGAAAATATGCTACGAAATGGAATAAAAATACGTAAAGCAACTAAAAGTAGGCAATGTTTTCACTTCAGTATTTAAATAGTTTTAGGTTTTTATTTCTTTTATTTAATTTAATATGTTTTATTTTATATATTAGAGCATAAAACTGCAGTAAAATGGTGCATGCAGCAAGAAGTTTTCAAAGCTTCATTTTAGTAATGATCCTAAAAGTATGCTGCAATTATTTTGCATATAAAAAAAGAGTATATGAATAATAATAAAAGTATTAATTGAAAAAGTTTTCTATCAATTTTTTAGATCAAACATTCAAATTGTTATTTTACAATTTTTTTACTTACATCAAAGATTGGAAATGAAATTTTAAAAATGAACCACTACTTGGCTTCTTAAGATGCAGTTTTTATAGTCAAAATTTTATTCAACTTATTTTTTTTAGTAAATTAAAAGTTTAATATATCTACCGTTTCTGAAAATGGAATATTTTTTTCAAAATTTTGTTGCTGGTGTAGATATTAACCGATATGGAATACAAAACACTAATTTATGGAATTATTGTCTGACAGTCATTCTGAGTTCGCATCACGAAAAATCTGAATGAATTTAAATTAAATTTTGTGTGTATTTCAGTTCAAGTACGTAATACTTTTTCCCCGCAAAAAGCACCTTTTTATAAGCAATTTAACATATATTATTAATTACTCAGGGATGGGTAGTTCTATAGTTTATATAATAAATATATAAACAATATCTGGTTTCGTATAAATTACTTTCAAAGCATAATGGAACAGAATATTGTCAGGACAACGCACAATGTAACGACGTAGGGTATTTTTGGAAACATGTTCCGATGTAAACCAAATTTTGCACAAATGTGTTAGCCATCACCATCAAGAAAAAAAAGTTAATGAGGTGTTTACACCCACTATTATCCCAATACAAAGTTATTTGGGGTTTCTTAAATTGGTCCACCAGATTTCAGCCCGAATGGGTTGAAAAGTCTTATTTCTTCATTTTTTTGTAAAAATCACTTCCACTTTTTCTCCACTTTCTCTTGGAAAAAAGTATCCTATATTAGGTCCAGGATACTAAGACCTCCTCACAAAATTCTGTTAAAATCCATCCAGTAGTTTTTATGTGATGCGAACACAAACGAATAGCAGACAGAGAAACGGAAATGAGTTACTATTTTATTATGTGTATAGAAGATAACGTAAAAAATACATAAACTGATATGCAGCATATTACCACATAGCACTAAATCGCCGGCGAAAATAATCACGACGTGCAATTGCGGTGTTGCCATAAGTGAAGCTTTACTATCCCACTAACCATCTGTCTTATATACTACTATCACTTTCAAAGGATGTATAAATGTGTTATTACATGCTCTTTAAAATGAGCTATGAGATATTGTAGAACTGGAATTAGAATATACGAGATTTCAGCCTCCAGAGCATATGAAAAAAGCGATATTTTTTTATACACATATATGATTTATAATTAATAAATTAATTATTTAGGCTTAAGTTCTTAATTATAAAGAGATAAAGAAAAATTAGATACCAGCAAAGCGGAATGCATTTTCTAGACAGCTATGTCCCTCATCAGTACTCTTCGTATCGATCTACCCGGTAGTTTCAATTGTTAATAATTTTCTATTTAAACAACCTTATAAAAGAAATAGAATCTGAGAATTTTTTGTTTTTTTTTAATTTTACATTATATTTCATAGGAGATAGAGCTTTTGTGAAATTGTTTTTTTTTATACTTGTAAACTCTATTTCTTTTTTAACCGACTTTAAAAAAAAGAAGGAGGTTATCAATTCGTCTGTGTGTTGCTTTTTTTATGTATGTTTGTGCCTTCAGAACTCGGTCATTTCTGAACCGATTTTCAAAATTTTTTCACTATTAGAAAGCTACAGATTGGTCCCATTTTAAAAGAAGTTCAAAAGTTTAAAAATTAAAGGGTGTCCCCATACAACATACATGTTTTTTACGTGTATTATGAACTTTATAGGTCACCAATTTAAAATTAAAAAAGTGCGTATCACTGTAGTTCCCAATAACAAAAAGTAATTGAAAAATAAAATTAAAGGGTGACCCCATAGGTGACTTAACTTCACCTTTATTCTCCTATCTTTTGAACCGTTATAAACAAACACTTGAAAGTTGCACAGAATGTTCGTTACTATGTCTGTTATAATAAGTATAAATATTTAAAATTAGAAATTAAAGGGTGTCCCATTAGTTGGTTTATTTTGATATATATATGGCCAAACTTTTGAACCGTTATAGACAGACAGTTGAAATTTACAAAGAACTTGTATTGCTAAGTCCGCTAAAATAACAGGTGTAAAATATGCATTTTGAAATTAAAGGGTGTCCCAATAGTTAATGTAAAAGTAATATATATGGCCAAACTTTTCAACTGTTATAGATAGATAGTTGAAATTTACAAAGAACCTATATTGCTTAGTCCGCTATTACAACAAGTATAAAATTTGGATCTATAAATTAAAGGGTGTCCCCGTTATTGATGCAATTTGACCATTATGTCCTCATCTTTGGAACCGTTATAGACCAACACTTGAAAAATAGACAGAATGTTCACTACTATGTCTGGTATAACAACATGTATAAATATTTAAAATTGGAAATTAAAGGGTGTCCCAATAGTTGATGTAATTTGATACATATGGACACAAAGTTAAAATTTAAAAAGAATCTGTATGACAAAGTCCTCTTTAAAAAGTATTTATATTAAAATTTGAATTTAAAGGGTGTCCCAATAGGTGACGTCATTTGATATATACGACCCTATCTTTTATACAGTTATTGAAAAACACTTAACAATTAGACAGAATGTCCATTACTATATCTGTTATAATAAGTATAAATATTTTAAATTATAAATTACAGGGTGTCGCAATAGTTTATGTAATTAAATGTATATGACAAAACTTTTAAACCGTTACAGACAGACGGTTGAAATTTACAATGAACCTGTATTGCTACGACCGCTATAACTAGTATAAAATTTGAATTCGGAAATTATAGGGTGTCTCAATAGTTACCGTCTTAAAGAAACATGATTTTAAGTTTGTCTGTTTTGAAGTCGGTTTTCTTTTGCAAGAATTATTATATTATACTACCCAGCAAACATTTTTCTTTATTTTTATTCTCTTTATATATTTTCTTTTATTTGAAAATGGTATATATCTGTCTTGCTATTAGCTTGCCTTTGAATTCTTTTCAAGTTAAAGCTGAGGCAGTGCCTCATAAATGAAGTCCACAAATCTATATTGCTTTGAAGATCGATTTGTACAGTTTTATTAAATATAAAAATAACTGGCTTTATATCGTCGTGGTGAATGCAATAGGCTGTATGTCACTAAATCATACTTTTGCAGGAAAGACAAAAAAATGAATATTTCTGAGAACAATAACAAACATTCTGCACATTTCTCATATTGCAGTAGCGCAAAAAACCTCTCTTCTGATTGCCTGAACGGCATGAGATAAATTGCAGTTGCAGGAGCCCCAATTTTGGTTACAACGCTATAATAAAACTAAATTAAATTTTTTTTGACGTGCATTCACCACGACGATGTGGCAAATTAAATTTTGCCTTTTACCTAATTTAGGACCTCAAAAAAAAATTTGAAAATTGAATTAAAGTGGATAATGCGCCAAATCGTCACCTACGGTATTTAATTGCCTTTGTTGCCCTTTCTGCACTTTAACTTTGTCTCTTTACAAGCCAAGTTAACGCCCTCGATATCTTTCTTATTTTCCCTACTGGTATCATCTGCAACAAAATACTTATGTTTTACAAAAAAGTCGTTGGTGTGGCATTTTACTTTTCAAATAAAGAACAATTGTACCAACATTACCATCCCTGGTTTTAATACATTGCAAGTACTTAACTGGTTTAATCACTTGAAAGTATACTATGGTTTTATGTGTTTGTTAAATCTATTGATACATTTAATATTTTTGGAAGCACTCTAAAGTATGCTATTGTTTTTAATATTTCTTTAATCTATGAAATATTTTGTTTTCTTTTTTTTTTTTTTTTTTGATAAAAAATTTTTAAAGATAAAAAATTCAAATGGAAAACAAATTTAATTAGAAAGTTCCAGGATTTGGTAAAGTCTTATTTAATTTTATAGTTTTTTTGTGATATTCTGATAAAGATTACAAAATTAATTTTTGATTCGAAATAAATTTGTGTTTGATAATAGCAAACACGAAAAAAAATTTCTTGAAAAATCCAGATGACTACGGTATTAATAAATGCCGCGGTCGGATAAGCACTATTGATGATAAGAGCAAACGGCACATACAGCAGTTAGCAACTAATAGCCACATTAGTTGTAGGCGAATAAAAGTGGAACTTGTCTAAATGTGACTAAACAACGTGTTCATCAAATAATAAGACAATATTTAGACCTTAAATATGAGTACCGAGTGCCTAAACAACGTCATAAAAATGCACATGTGGTATTTCATGACAAGTATGTATATATTTTGGGAAGATGAACTTGAATCTGCAATATTTAGTGACAAAAAAAATTAATTTTAACGAACCAGATGGTCTATAAAAATATTGGATGAACGTAAGATGCCCACGGGAAGCATACCATAAACGATTTTTTGGTGAAGGATCACACACAGTATGGGCGGTGTTTTTATCAAAAGGGAAGTCCAAAATAGGCTTTGTGCTAAGAAAATTGAATGCAGAAATCTACGTAGATTTGTTACTAAGCGAACACCTGAATTTTGCTGGTGATTTACAAGGCATTAAATGGTCCTTCCAGCAGGATAATGAACCGATCCACGTAGTGAAGAAGATAAAAGTGTTCTTTAACTTTCGAAAAATTGATTTGCTCGATTGGTTTGCTTTAAGCCCAGATCCCAATCCCATTCAGGATCTATGGTGAATACATTGTGCCAACATATGTATATGCAATTTTCAAGCTACATATATACAATTTTTGCACATATAAATATACATATTCTATGGAGATTTAAAGTTTTAATTTATTCTCGGCCTAACCTCATGGTGGTCTTACACCGAGTGAAACTTAGGCGTAGACTAGCGCCCCCATTGTGTAGTATAACAACACTTTACGATTGCCACCAATCGCTTTTTGTGTGTGATACAGTCACAATGAGTAGCAATTTATATAATATGGCAAGCCTTTCCAAGGCAAGCCTAGATCCACATTATAACCTCTTGCTTAGGGGTTTGGAGACTATCCAAACTCCGTCTGTTGAGAGTGCAACAGCACACTTGATCGACCTTGCACCTTACCTACATAAATCGATCATAAACCACAACCACCACGTGTACCCCGAAGGGGACCTCACCAATAACCGGTCACAGAGAGGATAGGCTCTCTGTGGGGCCACCGGTTCCCGTGGTACCAGTCCTTTGGGCACTAGTCGGGCCTCGAAGAGGACCCGCAATGTTTATCGCAGACCTTTTCTTCCAGATTTAGGCTCTAGGAACCCTAGCGTCTGGTGCCCCTATTTTCCCCTAGTGAACCGCGTCAAAGCATTTGCCATATTCCTGCAGTGACAATTGGATCCCCCGGGGGTACTCAAATAAAGGAATACGAGAAAAACTGTATTCAAGTATCATCGTCTTTCTTCCCTCTTGTTTGATTTGTATTTGTATCTGGTGTTTGTTGTTACTTCCGCTAACCTAAGCTAATAGAGTTAAAAGAATATTGTTTATTGTTTACAAATTAGTTGATTAATTTTAAAGAAAAACAAAAAAAAATGGAAAAATTTTTTTTTACTTTAACAATTAATTTGTGTGTTAATAAATAGTTTGACTAATATAATTAAATATGTTTTACAATATACAAGCTATACCCGGTGCACTTCTCTGCACCCACCCTCAATAAACACTTGGAAGTAAAAGAAATGTTCAAACTTTAACTCGAAAACTCCCTTTTTTGTTAGAGAAGCCTATGTCAAATTTGGACACGGTCCCTATTGCACATCTCTATATAAATAGTAATTATGTACTTTGATTAGGACGAGAGGACTGGGTGCTGGGGGTACCAGCTTTAACTGTGTATGTCAGGTGCCACGTCCACTGTTGTAGTCTATTCTGTTTTTTTGCTGGACTATATATGCTAACATGAGGGTTAACATTGCAAATTTTTAAGAATTTAGCCTGCAGGAAATTAGTGAGGATAATTCGAATAGTACTCATCCCATGACTTGTCAAATTAGATGTGGTACAAGTTATTATGGATCAGGTCTAATGAATATAGAACACATTACGTAACAGATTTACAAGTGTTAAAAAGTAGACAATTTCCTAGAGACCTGATGATATTATAGACACTAATACTGAACAAGCTCGTTGAAGTTAGATCTAACAATTATCACAAAGTGCCTTATCGGTGCCAATTGACCCCTTCCTAAGCCATCGCACACCTTAAAGTGACAGGTATCTCTCAAAGAAAATGTTAGATCTCGAACCGGTCCCTATCACTTAAGAACTAGTTATGTGTTAGTTCCCTTTCCCCTAGTTCTCTAGCTACTCGATAGTAATTTTTCACTTTGCATGAGAGGCATCACGCCCACTGTCCCATTCTAGTGGGTTTTTCTCTAGACTGTGCACATTGATAATAGGATTACTGGTACAAAATTCAAGAGTCTATCAATAATAGTTTCTTAGCCGCACGGTAATAATTTTTCCCTTTTTATGGGAGGTAACACGCCCTATTTTTTATATTTGCTACATTATACAAATTATTAAGGTTGTATTTATCACAGTTACCAAGTAATATGATGATAAATATTTACTTTATAGGGGAAGTGACACGCCTACGTCAAATATTAAAAAAAATACCCTTTTTTACCGACCAAACATTTGGTAAAAAGACTGTGGGTAAACGGTGGGTAAAATAAATTTCAGATATTATTTTACAAGCGAATAGTTGGTAACAAACTGTGAAATTTCCAGGAAGTTCGGTTTACTGGTGTAGGAAGCTATAGCTTTAGTATGGGAGGTACCACGCCCTATTTTTTTTGCTACATTATATAAATTAATAAGAGAGTTATTTAAACAAAATTTTAAGGTTGTATCTATCACAGTTACCAAGTAACACGAAGATAAATATTTATTTTATATGGGAAGTAACACGCCCACGTCAAAAGTCAAAAAAACGTATCCTACCAACCGGATATTTGATAAAAAAAAAACGGTGGGTAAACGGTAGGTAAAATAATTGTAAGTTATTATTACCAGATATCTGGTAATTCTATAGCTATAGTATGGGAGGTACCACGCCCTAGTTTTTTTTACCACATTATACAAATTAATAAGAGAGTTATTTAAACAAAATATCAAGGTAGTATCTATCACAGTTACCAAGTAATGCAATGATATACATAAATTTACTTTATATGGGAGGTGACACGCCCACGTAAATATTAAAAAATACCCTTTTTTACCGACCAGACATTTGGTAAAAAAAATGTGGGTAAACGGTACGTAAAATAATTACCAGATATCTGGTAATAAACTGTAAAATTCCAGGAAGATCAGTCTACCGGTATGGGAATCTGTAGCTATAGTATGGGAGGTACCACGCCTTAGTTTTTTACAACATTATACATATTAATAAGAGAGTTATTTAAACAAAATGTCAAGGTAGTACTTATAACAGTTACCAAGTAATACAATGATATATATTTACTTTATATGGAAGTGACACGCCCACTTCAATTATCAACAAAAAAATTACCATTTTTTACCGACTGGATATTTGGTAAAAAAACTGTGGTTACCAGGTTTGTAAAATGTAGATTAAATGTTATTTTATTAGATCTTATTTTACAATCGGATATTTGGAAAAAAAAAATTGTGAAATTCCAGGAAGACCGGTCCACTGGTGTAGGAAGCTATAGCTTACCGACAGACAGACAGACAGACAAAGAGACAAACAAATAAACAAACACATTTTATGCTTTATATATATGTAGATAGAAGATGCATAAACTTTTCTTACTGTGTAGAAAAAATTATATTAATATAATTATATTTCCTTATGAGAAAAGCCTTTATTGATAATTATTTATATTTGAATTATACTTTGATTCCTCGATTTGATTTTGCAGATAATATTATTTTCAAACTGATTGTTTGCTTTTTGATTCAGTTAACTGCAATCAAATATCCTTATAAGCATATTTATAGAATATTAAATAGAATTATTGTTTAAACCTCATTTGCATGGAAATTTTCTATTTTTCTTCTATACTCATATTATTGATATATTTTCTCATATACTTTGAGTCATATTTAAATACAATAGAAATATGAAAAAAAAAAGGATTTAATGTTCCTTTTTTCGTGCTGTTGTTTTCTATTAGTGGAAATTTTTTTGTATTTCTTTGTTTTACCAACAAATTAATTTTAAATTTGCATAAAGCTTATAAAAAGGAAATATGAATTTAAATATAAAAAACAAAAAACAAAACAGAAAAGGAAAATAAAATGGCGGCAAAATAAATTTTTATAGTTTTTCATAGTAAATTCCTTCCTGTTTCATTATTATGGTGGATTTTCATGAAGGTAATTGCAATTGTAATGGAAATTTTTTTTATGCAAAAAAAACCTTTTATTTTGTTGCAGGAAAATTATAAATATTACAACAAAAAACTAACTGTTATTGTACAGTGCGTGTTATTGAAAGCAACCGCTCAAATTGGCCACAAAACCACAGTTTAATATTTGTATTAAAACTGACGTGTAAATGATGTCAATTGTTAGAATAGAAAAATATTGATTTTAAGCCATACATGGGAGTAATGCATTATATTAAGTAATTAATTGTTCATTTCATTAGTATTAGTTTATAAATAATGCTAATGAAATTTACTCCATTACCCTTATTTTCAGTAATGATAATCCTTTTTAATGGAACACTTTCATTAGTAATTATTTTAAAAAACAAAATCATTATCATTGGGCACGTTCATAAGACGTAAGTGTTGCGCAACGCTTGAGTATTTGGCTTAGAAACGGGTTGTTGACTAATTACGCTCAACTCACCAGTTGGGTATTTTTTGTTTCATAAAATATTTTATCTACCTAAAGGCAACATGTTGTGCTCAGCTTAAATAGCTAATAGAAGAGGGTTATACCGTTTCATTTTTAACCGACTTCAAAAAAAGAAGGAGGTTATCAATTCGTCTGAACATTGCTTTTTTTATGTTTGTGCCCGCAGAACTCAGTCATTTCTGAACCGATTTTTAAAATTGTTTATTTATTAGAAAATGCTTACAGATTGGTCCCATTTTAAAAGAAGTTCAGAATTTTGAAAATTAAAGGGTGTCCGCATACAACATACGTGTTTTTAACGTGTATTATGAACCGTAAAGCTCAGCCTTTTAAAATTTTAAAAAACGGCATATCACTATAGCTGCCAATAACCGAAATTAATAAAAAATAAACTTAAAAAATAAAGGGTGTCTCCATATGTGTGGTCAATTTAAATATATAAACCATTGTAGACAATCACTTGAAAATTGGACAGAATGTCCAATATTTATAATCAGAAATTAAATATTTATAATTAGAAGTTAAAGGGTGTCCCAATAGTTGAAGTAATTTGATGTATATTGCAAAACTTTTGAACCGTAACAGAGAGACGGTTGAAATTTACAATGAACCTGTAATTCTAACTCTGTTATAACATCAGGTATATAATTTAAATTTGGAAACTAAAGGGTGTCCCCATTATTGATGTAATTTTACCTATCTAGCCCTATTTTTTGAACCGTTATAGACAAACACTTGAAAATTAGACACAATCTCCACTACTATGTCCCGTATATTTGAAATTATAAAGGGTGTCTCAATAGTTGATGTAAATTGATGCATATGGCCAAACTTTTGAACCGTTTTAGACAGACATTTGAAATTTACAAATAATCTGTCCTTTAAAATAAGTGTTTAATTTAAAATTGTACAGTAAAGGGTGTCCCCCAGGTGATATTGTTTAACCTATTTTTTATTACTGTGACAGTAATAATAAGTGTAAAAAAATAAAGGGTGTCCTCATATCTGATGTAATTTGTCGTATGTGGCTTTATCTGCTGAACCGTTATTGATAGACATTTGGATGTACACGACGTATAAAACTATGTCCGTTAGAGAAACAAGTATAAAAGTATTTGATTTGGGTACTAGTTCTTACAGATTACTTCCTTTTAAATTTTTAAATTATTTGTTTTTATGTCGGTTTTTTTTTTGGAAGAATTATAATTCTTTCTTTTGTTCCTCTTTTATTTCTTTTTTTTTTTTTCAATTATGTATTTACATTTATCAGCTCTTTATTTTGCAGTATATTTCTCAAGCCGTTTTTTAAGACGTTGGCAACAGCATCGTAGCAGTTAAGCTCAACAGTTACGTCTTATGAACGTGCCCATTAACTAATGATTAAATGATTTCAAAGCATTATCATTAATTACAGTGATCAATTTCAAGCCTGGTATAAGAGGCAGGTGGTTAAATTTTAAGAGCCAATGTTGATTTTGAATAAAACACAAATTATTTAGGAAATGATTATCATTTCTTTTTATTTTGATAATGTTGGTATGGTTCAATTATGTATGGAAGAAAATATCGGCCAAATGGCTGCATCCGATGCTCGAAATTTTCAATGACGCTGAGACATAATTGAGGTTCTATGCCGTTAATATGCCGAATTATATCATCATTTAGCTCTTGAATTGTTGCTGACTTATTGACGTACACCTTTTCTTTCAAATAACCCTAAATAAGGAAGTCCAACGGTGTCAAACCACATGATCTTGGCGGCATATTGACATCGCCACCACGTGAGATAACACGGCCATTGAATTTGTCGCGCAAAAGAGCCATTATTTCGTTAGCTGTGTGGCAAGTGGCACCTTCCTGTTGAAACCACAATCGTCCACATCCATATCTTCGAATTCGGTCCATAAAAAAGTTCGTTATCGTCTCACGATAGCGAACACCATTCACAGTAAAATATGGCCCGATTATGCCGCCAGCCCATAAACCGCACCAAACAGTCACTCTCTGTGGGTGCATTGGTTTTTCGACAATCACTCTGGGATTATCGTTCACCCAAATGCGGCAATTCTGCTTATTTTCTGACGAATCCACTGAGGTGAAAATGTACCTCATCACTGAAGATGATTTTCTTCGAAAATTGATCATCCACTGTTGCCATTTCTTGCCACCATTCTGACCATTGACGACGTTTGGAATGATCAAGAAGCTTTAGTTCTTTAGTCAATTGCACCTTGTAAGCCTGTAAATGCAAGTCTTTATGCATAATGTTCATCAACAACGAGCGTTAGAGGTGCAATTGTTGAGCACGACGACGAATTGAGGTGGACGGCTCTTCAGCCAAACTATCGCGAACAGCAGCAATATTTTCTGCAGTACGAGCTGTACGAGCATGCACTGGTGTTTTCACATCTCCTACAGACCTGATTTGCTAAAATTTATGCACATTTTTTTTCGATTGTATGCACATTTGGACGATTAAATTGACCGATAAATTTATAATGGGCGTTTAAATTTTGGAACGCCCATTTTCATAATAAGCCTGAATAACTCTAACGCGTTGCTCGATTGTGTATTATTCCATGGTTCAAATTGAGTTAGTCTGAAATTCAGAAATGTCAAATTAAATACAGAAAAAACTTGACGTTTAGATGTGGTTCACATTCAACATCAGCCCTTAAAAGTTAACCACCTGATAATTGTTAATCATCTACCTTATCAGCATAAGTTTTGTATGTACAATTTTACAATATTTTATACTATACATTTCGGTGGCAATATGGAATAAGTGCCTAAGTCGACTTAAGCAAAATTTAAGTTACTGTCTCTTTGTAATCTCCGTACTCCAAAGTACCCATGTGCAAAGTTTCAATTATTTTGTACCATTTTGCAGGAAGTCATAGCGAAATTACTTTTTGCTTATCTTTTTTCAATGTCTAATCGCATTTGGAAAAAAGGCTTAAGAATCTACATGCAATGTTTCCAAATAATAAAAACTTCTTTCACAACCTATTAATTGCAATGCCTGTGTATTTTTGGTAGATATAAGTTTCTCCAAAACATACGTTTGACTCCCATATGAAAAGTTTAATTAATTTTTTAAAATAGTTTTAAAGTTTAAAATTGTTCTCCTACAAAACCCTAAAATCAGAGTTAAGTACTTTTTCCTTATTGCCACAGATATGTATAATTAAACTGTAACAGGACCATTTCTGTACACGAAATATTTTTTGAAATTTTTTTTGCTAGTGCAGTTAGTAATTGAAATGTAATTGAAATTGTAATTGAAATGTAATTGTAATTGTAATTGAAATGTAATTGAAAACTGAATTCAAATAGTGGGCGTGGTACCTCCCATAAAAAGTGAAAAAAAAATTATCGTGTACTTAGAGAACCTCTAATAGGCAGATTTCACAATTTTGCACAAATAACTCTTATATAAATGTGCATAGGCTAGCGGAAAAGAAGCTATATTGGATCAATGAGAATGGAACCTACCATACAATGAATATAATTATTATCATGTAATTAGAGAACTATAACAGCTAACACATAAGGACGGGAGGCCCGGCTAGCCCCATACAAAACATTCAGCCTATACATATGTATATAGCGAACCACAATGGTGACCCTCTCTAAATTTAACATAGGCTTGTTTGAGAAAAAGGAGCATTGTCGAGTTAAAGTTAGTCATGCTTTTACTTTCAAGTGTTTATTTTATTTTTTCTTGGGAATGGGTGTAGCGAAGCGCAGCGGGTTATAGCTAGTTTTTTTATAATAATTGTAAATTTGTGTCTAAATGTAAACGGAATAATATTTTTGCCAAACCTTTCCGTGAGGACCTCCTTCACTGGATGTTTGCTTGGTATGATTGGCAAGCACTTTCGATGTAAGAACATCATTGTCATGTCATTCATAGTATTGGGATGGTACCAGAAACAGCTAGTCGGGATAATATTTGTTTTTTTTATTATTTATAAAGCGTTCTTTATTAAGCGCTTCGTGAGTTTAAGTTTAAAATAAACAAAGATATCATCGAAATTTTCTATTCGTTGGAAAGGCCTATCGATGCCACTATGTATAGAGTACAATACCGTTTAAATGTCCACCGCAGCTCTACTGGGTGACGCTCGTTTATAATGTCCAATTGTTCATGACTCTGCCGCACAATAAAGGCTGAATGTGACCGATAGCATGGGTTATGTTGGCTTTGAACCCGCCGCTGTTTTGAGGTTTATTTCCATAGACCTGCAACTTAAGAAAAGCACATAAGAAAAAGTCTAACAGGGTCAAATCTCGTTTGCCAATACACATAAGATATGTGATGTGTGTTTTAAAATCAATGTTTTACATTGCGCGGAGGTGCCTAAGTACAATCGCGCCTGATTAAATACCATTGGATACACAGGTGTTAAATCATCGCATTATTATAGCAGATTTAAAATGCAAACAGGGGTCTAATCACCGCATTCGATATCGAGTAAAATCTCTCGTAATTTTTCATTTTTGTATCATGGCACTCGATATCGAATAAAAAGTATCGGAGTTTCATTAGAAAGGAAATGTTTTAAACCGGGTTTTTTTGTTCACTTGTTGACTTATTATTAATCTATTAAAATTTGAATAACATAACGATGCGATGCATGTGGAATGGCATAATTAGCTTACTCGACTCGTTGTTATTCGATACGATAGTTTACTCGATATCGAATGCGGTGATTAGGCCCCAGGAGTAGTGAAATCTGCTTTTGCATTAGAGATCACCTGAGTATCCATGTCGCCTGATATTAAGTGATCCCTTGAAAACTATTTGGAAAATATGCGTTCCTCACACTCCTTATAGCCCTGGCATTGTCCCTTCTGCCTATTTGCTTCGCTTGATACCTAATGCTCTTGCTGGAATATGCCTAACTTCAGAAAAAAATTATAAAAAATTGTTTTGATTCGTTTGTGACCTGAAAAGATAAGAAGATAAAAAAGAGTGGAATCAGTAAATAGCAGAAAGGTGAAATCAAGTAGTATTTTCCGTGCTTCCTTATCTTAAAACAAAAAGGCATCTTACTAAAAGAGTGAATGTTCTCTTTAATTCAGACCACACTGTATCATTTTAAAAGGGATTTTAAGATTTTTTTATTTTATGAGAGGAATGAAAAATGCTTGAATGCATTGTTTTTATTGCGTAATAAAATTAAGTATTTTTTAATAAAACTTGCAAAATTTGCCAAATAAAAAACTAATACTCATAAAATAAAATGAGTTTTCGTATACCCAAGCTGTTTTCATATTAAAAATAAATATTTCATGTCTTTTCGTCACAAAATGTATTTTATAATTTATGGTAAATTTAAAAAAAAATTGCAGCCAATAAAGTTCCTTATACTACAAGGCCATTATTACAAAGCAAATTTCTTTACAATTAAATATTATTAAAATAAAAACAAAAGGTGGACAATTTGCCTAAAACAAAGAAATTAATTATAAAATGTGAAACAAATGAAAATTAATTATAACAAATATTTGTCATCACATATTTACACAAAACTTATAATTCAATCAAGAAAAAGAAAAATGAATTCATTCAAATCTTAAATGAGATGATAATTTTCATATATTTTAATAAAATTATTTTTAAACACATTTGGGGGATTCACAAGGTGTCATAAAGTTATATCTCTTATGTTGAAAACAATAAAACATATGTTTAGTATACAAAACAAAATAATGATATTTTTAAAAAAATAGAAATAATTATTTCTTAACGCAATGTCATAAACAAGCCGACATCAAAACAAATGGGCGACAACAGATATCGAGTCTAAAATAAAAATTATTTATTCTTCGTTAACTTTGTAAATTAATTTTGTCTTAACCTGCACCGATTAGAGTAAGTAAAATAGAAACAAAGGGAGTAGCAGCTACTCGATATATAATGGAATCAAACTACGTGCATACACCTAGAAGCCCATGTATTCCAAATTCATGTAAAAGTTACAACTAAAAATTAGCCTTAAAATTAATACCCAGACATTGATAGCTACGTTGACGCATGCTGATAGTTAGGAACAGGTTTATATAAAAATTGTTTGCAACACGCCACTGATGTAAACATTAATTAAACCAACTATTAATACTGACATTAACATAAATATTAACTACTAACATGCGATTTGAAATAGATATAAACATAAAAATTAACACTGGCATAACCATTGACTATTGATTTAAATATTATTAAATTAATAATAGACAACATAGACTTTGAGATGGACATGAACATGAACATGGACACATTTGCATGGGTACGCAGTAAAATTAAGACTAAAGGCCCAACTATAATATGCAAAAGCTAATGTCAAAAAATTAACGAAAAGTCTGTCAAATGCTTAAACAACTTATTGAAGACATTTATGTGGCTACATGAATCTATTTCATCGGTTTAGGACTTTGCTTAAGCGGCATTTAGATGGTCAATCGCGGGTTGTCAGCGCGGGTTGATGGCAAGCCAACAAGCTCGTGTAAACGACCAAAATTCGTGTTTTTCAGCCGCGCTGGATGAAAATCAAAAATTTTTGATATTTTGTGTTTGCCGTCAACCCATCAAGCTTGTCTAAATGCATGTTTGTCAACCACAGTGTAAATTTCATTTGAATTTTTGTAAGCGAGCAGTAAAGATGTCTCGGCTAGAGCGCTTGTTTTTAAGAGAATTTATTGTTTTTGCATGTGGGTTAGTTTTTATGTATATGCTATTGTATGTAAAGCGTTTTTATTAGAGTTTATTTTTAAAATATTTAATTTATTTAATTTTTGTGTGTGTGTTTATATGGAAATATTGATTCAAGTTAAGAAAGGGTATGTAGACGAGTTAGCAAAAATATTATTTAATTAGTATTTTTCAATTTTTATGAAGGAAAATCCCATAACGAAGTTGGGGAAATAATTTCCTTCAACTTAGGGCAGCTTCTGACATTATAACTTGTTCTAAAAATTAAGATAGATTTGATTAAACCTTAAACAGCACAATAAGAAAGGATTCACGGTGCATTAAAAGTAAAATACTGAAAACTATTCATGATAGAGAACATGAACTGTTCAAAACTTTGAATTTTGTTTCTGTATTAATAAAATATTACATACATTCTTACATTTACCTATTCATTCACACAGTATGAATTAAAGAGATTTTAATGAGGCATAACTCTGACCAGATACTAAGAAATTCAATATTGCCGAAAGGTGTTCTTTTGCTAAAATAAAATAAAGAATATTTGTATTTTTTCAATAAATTTTTTTAAATAACTGATTAGAAACTGAAGAATAAATAAAAAAAATATAGTCATGATGTCGTTGTTTATAATTCTCTATAATTCCATTCTCTAATAATTCCATTGCCCAAATTCGTTTATTACTCTTTTATGATTGTCGTCTTCCTATCAATTAATAAAGCAACAGCTAAATCATGCGCCATCTTAAATAACAACCTCACTGCTCAGTGTCTGTTGTATAATGATGTTTGACAATCTTCGCTTTATCATGTAAATGCTAAACACTCTCTCTCATCAACCCGCGCTGACAAGCCGCGATTGACCATCTAAATGCCGCTTTAAGCAAATGAAATTTGACGAAACTTAACGAAAAGTGTTGTTAAGTACATTATAGTTTACCACATATGATTTATATGTAATTGCACAGTTGCTTAAGTTAGCTTCAGCTAGCTCATGCACATTATAGTTGGGCCTTAACAATTTGCATTAACTATATACCTTACGGAAAATTGTAATTGTTCCAATCATCGACTTGTCAAATTAGAAGTGGTACACCGAGAAGTGTTCGATGAATAGAGGATGACCTAGAGCTAGTCTACTATGAAAGTAACTGTCACTAAGCAAGCGCAATAAGGTTAGGTCTAACATCTATCACAGTGTATCATGACAGTGTTAATTATTCCTTTTATAGGCCATCGCTATAGAAAGTAATAGATCTCGAACTGGTCCCTATAACGTCTCTTCCTCTTAAGGAAATGACATTGATTATTCATTTAATATTGGCAATACATAACATACAAATTTTTAGATGGACACTAATATAACATAGACATTGACAGTAATATAAAAATTGATATGAATATAACATTGACAAATACATTGACATAAAAATTTACTCAAACATTGACAGTAATATTAAAATTTACATGAATATAACATTGACCTATACTCGTACATTGACACACATATAATATGTACTTGAATGGAAATAGGTACGACATAAACAAAACTATAAATTTTGCTTTGTAAATAGTCATAGTTATTGGCATTTGACAATTTTTCTATGGTTCACATAAACAAAGAAATGAATGTCGTTGATGACTAGTATTTGATTTGTGTAGTGTACAATGTCGAAGACACTGGGCTTGTAATTTATTACTAATTGTTGCCAAATGACAACAATCAAAGGCAAAAAAAAAAAACAATAAAAATAAAAATATTCATAAAAATATTAATTTTTCTAATGGAATGTGCGAGTCAGACTCACACACGTAGGGTTCCGTATTACGTTCAGTACAACTTTAAAAATACAAGTTGTTAATTTTTTAACGTCTTATGGGGCACCCTTTAATATTTAACTATGTTTTATACTAGAGCATAGTACTAAATACCCTGTGTAAATATCAAGTATCTGCCTATAACGTTAAGAAGAGAAGGTCAAATTCGTCAAATTCACGACATCTAGGGAACACTATTTTATTAAATTTATTAAATTTATTTTTTTATTAATTTTATTTTCGTTACTTGTTGTTACAATTAATATTGTAAAATACAAACTATGTAAATTTCAAGTGTCACTTTTAAAGCTTTATATCTTGAGCAAAAGTAGAAACAAAAGCACAATGGCGGTCAGGAGGATGGAACAAAATCCTAAATAAGAAATGCCTTTTTTATTTGATTAACAGATACTATTGGCAATTAATTCTTTGAAGTCCTTATATAGATTATATTTGAAGTCCTTATCAATATAAGGATAATATAAAGAGTTTCTATGAAAATATCAGGAGCCTACCTATTGCGGTTCATAAAATAAGGCAATATAAGTAAAAAACATATTATTGCGGAACACCCTTTAATTGTTATAGCGGCGATGGCAACACATCTACTGTAAAAGTTTCAAAAGTCTACCTATTACGCTTCAAAAAAAATAAAAGCCATATACGTCCAAATCATGTCACTGTCGGAACACCCTTAAATTTTATTATTTGTTATAGTGATCATGGCAATTTCCTTTTTATGAATATATCAAGAGTCTATCGATAACGATTCAAAAAATAACACAATATACTGAGTGAAAAACATATCGCTGTCGGAACACCCTTTTATTTTTAGTAACTATCATAGCGGTCAAGGCAACATATCTCCTGTACAAATTGTAAGTCTACCTATTATGGTTTAAAATCTAAAGCTATGTAAATCGCGACACTGTCTGAACACCCTTTAATTTTTACTGTTTTTATATGGGTCATAGTAATACACCATTTGTGAAAATTTCAAGAAACTACCTTTAACGGTTAAAAAATTAGATCATATTGATGTAATTCACGTCACTGTCGGAACACCCTTTAAGTAATACACCTGTAACAATTTCTAGGTCTACCTATTATCTTTCAAATTTTAGGCCATATGCATACAAATCACGTCATTATCGGAATACCCTTTAATTTGTCGGGTTTTCTTTTGCGTTCGAATCACGTAAAAACTACTGGATGGATTTTAACAAAATGTTGTGCGAAGGTACCTAAGTATCCTGATCCTAATATAGGATCAGAAAAAGTGGAGAAAAAGCAGTAAAAGTACGAAAATTTCGGTTTACAGGTACTTACATTTTCGGTTTAAAGCTGGGATATTTTAAGCACGGTTGCGCACTTTTTATTTTTAAAAGTGGAATATTTTAAACAACAGATGGCGCCAGTTGAATAAAATTTGTATTTGATTTGTATTTTCACTTTGTGGAATTAAATTGTTATTAAAATATTTTAAACGCCTTTTTCATAGCTTCACAATAATTTTTAGAATTTTATCCAAGGCTGGGTATCTTTATATAAAGAAAATACCTATCTGGATGGATTTTAAAAAAATTTTGTGAGGAGGTACCTTAGCATCCTGAGTCCAATATAGGATTCTTTTTCCGCAAAAATGTCCTATTTCCAAGAGATAATAAGGAGAAAAGCAGTAAAAGTACGCCGACTTTTTTTTAACGATTTAAAGGTACTGTATATTTTAAACACGGTTCCGCAATAGATGGCGCTGTTTTAAAGTATGACAAAATATTAATTACTTAATGCCAAATACAATTTTTATTTGATTTGTATTTTTACTTTGTGGAATTACAATGTTATTAAAATATTTTAAACACCTTTTGCAGAGCTTATAATAATTTTAGATTTTTTTATAAATTTTAGAATTTTATCCAGGAATGGGTACCTTTATATAAAGTAAATACATAAACCATAACTGAAGCGCTATAAAATTAAGTATTCCACGCCAAGTGTAATTTTATATTACACTTGGCTACTTTAAAATCCAAATTGAACAAACTATTGTCAAAACGCTCACGACGTGGCGGGCACAGCTAGTTATATAACGAGTGATTTTTTAAGAGCTTGAGAAATTTAAAAAAAAAAAAAACGCATAAAATTTGCAAAATCTCATCGGTTCTTTATTTGAAACGTTAGATTGGTCCATGACATTTACTTTTTGAAGATAATTTCATTTAAATGTTGACCGCGGCTGCGTCTTAGGTGGTCCATTCGGAAAGTCCAATTTTGGGCAACTTTTTCGAGCATTTCGGCCGGAATAGCCCGAATTTCTTCGGAAATGTTGTCTTCCAAAGCTGGAATAGTTGCTGGCTTATTTCTGTAGACTTTAGACTTGACGTAGCCCCACAAAAAATAGTCTAAAGGCGTCAAATCGCATGATCTTGGTGGCCAACTTACCGGTCCATTTCTTGAGATGAATTGTTCTCCGAAGTTTTCCCTTAAAATGGCCATAGAATCGCGAGCTGTGTGGCATGTAGCGCCATCTTGTTGAAACCACATGTCAACCAAGTTCAGTTGTTCCATTTTTGGCAACAAAAAGTTTGTTAGCATCGAACGATAGCGATCGCCATTCACCGTAACGTTGCGTCCAACAGCATCTTTGAAAAAATACGGTCCAATGATTCCACCAGCGTACAAACCACACCAAACAGTGCATTTTTCGGGATGCATGGGCAGTTCTTGAACGGCTTCTGGTTGCTCTTCACTCCAAATGCGGCAATTTTGCTTATTTACGTAGCCATTCAACCAGAAATGAGCCTCATCGCTGAACAAAATTTGTCACATTTGAACATTTCGAACCGAACACTGATTTTGGTAATAAAATTCAATGATTTGCAAGCGTTGCTCGTTAGTAAGTCTATTCATGATGAAATGTCAAAGCATACTGAGCATCTTTCTCTTTGGCACCATGTCTGAAATCTCACGTGATCTGTCAAATACTAATGCATGAAAATCCTAACCTCAAAAAAATCACCCATTATATACTTGTTCATAAAGCAGAGTTTTAATTACTGTCTGCAAACTTTTAAGTGGTTGCCTGCTACAGCTCAAGAAATAAAGACACAAACGCAAATAACACGTCACTTTCGGAACACCCTATAAGTTTTAGTATTTGTTGCTATAGCGGCCACAGTTATACATCTTCTGTAAAAATTTCAAGAGTCTACTTATGATGGTTCCAGAGATAAAAGACGCTGACAGACGGACGGACAGACGGTCAGATATTGTAGCTAAAACAATAGGGTTATGTTTTTACCCTTTGGGTACGGAACCCTGAAATTAAATACTACATTTTTATTTTAAGACAACACCACCTCTGTGAAGCTTTTTGCTTTACTGTAGAAAACGCCTAGAGTGTTTGGCGGGAATCGAAACCGCAACCTCCACACTGATAGACTAGCGCGGTACCAATCGGTCTATCGAGGCACACAATGGAATTAAATGTGTTATTCTTATTTTGTTCTACTTTTTTTTGTGCTTGATACTTTTCTTTTTAAAAGTAAAAGTAAAAGTGCTTCCTTGATTGCGAAAAAAAGTTTTAAATATAATTTGAAATTCTCAAATTTATTATTTTCGTTTCCTTTCGCATTCTTTTTGTGTGTCACCAAAATTTCTTTCAACCATTATTTTGGATTTAAACACAAGTTATTTACCTTTTGTGTTGTTGGTGAAATTCTGGGATAAAGTTTATGACGGCTTCCCTTCCTAATTAACGTTAGTTGCTTTTAGTTTTTCAAGAAAAACATTTCTTATTTCATTTTACTCTTTTCACGATAATTAAATTGTTTTTCGTTTGCTTTCTCATCTCGTTCTAGAGTCTTTTTGAATTGGAACTGGCTGGGTGTAATGAGGTCACCGAAGCTGGCCTTTGGGCATGTTTAACACCACGCATTGTTTCTTTATCGCTTGCTGATTGTATAAATATTGCTGATGAGGCTGTGGGAGCGGTGGCACAATTGTTGCCCTCATTATATGAATTTTCATTGCAAGTAAGTAGTTGGTGCTTTCTAGGAAAATAATAATAAATACTTTTCCTTGTATAGCAAAGGGTACCTAAAATATATTTATATACTTTTTGTTGTTCATTTTAAGGCATATCATGTTACGGATGCTGCTTTGGGCTATTTTTCACCAAAACAAAGTCATAGTTTAAGTATATTACGCCTACAATCATGTTGGGAATTAACCAATCATGGTATTGTTAATATTGGTGAGTATTTAGTTTTTATTATTAAATGTTTATTTAAATTAAAATTTGTTTGTTAAACACTCAGGTAATTATGTCTCCATATTAACTGTGTTATTTTTTTTTTTTTTTTTTTGTGAAAAGGGTTAGAGTAGAAGAATTATGACAGGTGGTGAAATAAATGTAGAGCAAAAAGCTTCACTTTTGGCAACTTTGTAATTGCACATCGTAATTATTTTTAGAACATTATTGCAGCGCCTCTGGTATCAAGTAGGCACATTACTTTTGAAGCTGTGTAGGCATTTTGTTAATATTTTACTTCGCCGACGGTTTAGTGCTGTATGTAATACCGGCGTAAAGAGGGCGCTGTGATATACTCTTATAAGAATAGAAATTGTTGATGCTTAGCGCGGCTGGAATACGAACCCAGGCGACTAAAGACAACATGTGTGGTTAGTAGACGTTAAACAGTTCATTTAAAAATCAGAAATTGCAAAAACGAAAAGAAAAAATAATAAAAAATTTAAAAAAGTAAGGGATCATCTTATGAGTTAAAATCAAAGGCCCCAACCAAAAAAAAGTGGTTAAAATGAAAATGCCTTGGTTTGCTAAATATTTAGCAAAGTTTTTTTTTTTTTTTTTTTTAATAATTTATTTATTGTATCTTCAATATTTTTGAACTAACAATAATTACTCGTATCTTAAGTCTAAAATAAAATATTCTTTTTAAGTCCAGCCAGTGCAAGACAAAAATAATGTTTGTTTCACGGATTTCGAAATCATTTGCGGGTCATCCCTCTAATGTATGGCCAAGAAAAGCAGTATCTCTTCTTTTTAGTCGAATTTTACCAGGTTCATTCAGCATGTTACGCGCCAAAGGGTTTGGATGAGATTCAAGCCTCTTTAGATATGTGACTGCATGTTTCGCTATTTCTGCTTTAACTGATGGCATGTTTAGGTCTTTGTGGATGTTCGAATTTTTTATATACCAGGGAGCAGATGTAATAATACGTAAAATCTTATTTTGGCGCCTTTGAATTTTTTCTACATTACTAGCTGAGGCAGTGCCCCATAACTGAATCCCATAACACCAAATTGGTTTGAGGACCGACTTGTACAGTAGAAGTTTACAATCTAAGCTCAGGGTGGAGCTTCTGCCAATAAGCCAATTTAGTTGTACTGCTTTTAGTTTCATTTGTGTTTGTGTTGTCATTAGGCGACGGTCAAGATGTATACCCAGGTATTTAACGTCTGAAAGCTGTGGTATCATTTGGTTATTTATGCGAATAGGAGGGCATAAGTCCTTGCGCAGTGTGAAAGTTATGTGAGTGCATTTTTGTTCATTCACTTTTATTCTCCATTTTTCTAGCCATTTTTCCAAATTGAGTATGTGGTCTTGTAAAAGTTGTGAAGCTACTTGGGCACTTTCATGAATACTTAAAAAAGCTGTGTCATCTGCAAAAGTTGATGTGTGGACTAGGGTGCTAATTGGCATATCCGATGTGTACAGTAAATATAAAATTGGTCCCAAAATACTACCTTGGGGAACTCCGGCTTCAATGAGCTGTGGCGAGCTTAAAAAGTCACCTTCTTTTAATAAAAACTTGCGATTCGTTAAATAATCTTAGCTTATACAAGTTTTCAGGCAAGTTCAGCTTTAGCTTAAATATTAGGCCTTCGTGCCAAACCTTATCGAATGCTTGAGAAACGTCGATAAAAAGCGCAGAACAGTATTTTTTTTTCTTAAAAGGTCGTTTTAATTACATTTACTAATCTGTGTGTTTGTTGGATCGTACTATGTTGTTTTCTGAAGCCGAATTGATGGTTCGGAATACATCCTTTCGCGCTAAGAATTGAATTCAGCTTAGTTATTAATATTCTCTCAAAAAACTTTGACATGTTTGATAAAAGGCTTATAGGTCTGTATGATCTGGTTTAGTCTTTTACTGGTCTTTTCCTGGTTTAGGAATCATAGTTATCAGAGACACTCTGTGGGAAAGTACTCAATACGTAAGATGGCATTAAAAACAAAAAGAATACTTCAGCGACCTATATGGGGCAATTTAAATAACATCTGGTTACTTGTTTTATCAACGCCAGGGGCTTTTTTGGTGTTTAAATCCGTTGTTGCCCTTTCAATATCGCTCAATTCAAATTTTAGAGGTACTACGGCACTAGTCTCTACTGGTGGCAACTCAGATATATCAGTACATACATTTGGGGTGAAAACCTTCTTCAAATTTCCAACAAATAAATTACCTTTTTCGGTATCATTTCTTACCCAGTCTCCACAAGAAGTTCGCAAGGGAGTCTTTTAAGGTTCTAATCTGATTGTACAGTTGCGTACAGTAATTTTTCAGAGATGCTACTCTTCGAGAATGTACAATGTTTTTTGTAGTGTTGCCGTACTGCTATAACAAGGCGATTTGATACAAGGGGAGAGGACTACGTAAACAACAACTTTGAAATACTACTAGCATATACGGTATGTATAAAAATAATGTATTTTTAACAAGACCTTAGCAAAAAAAAAAGAAAAGCAAAAATAATCAGTTGGTCTATAATTTAACCATTAATCGATTTACAAACGGACAACGCTTGCAGATTATTTAAATTTATTATTTTTTAATATTATTATCAAAATTCGTGAGCGGTTAAGAAAGTGCATCGTGTGTTTCGTTGTATTCAGCGACAAAGGTCACTTCTGGTTGAATGAATACGTGTAAAGCAAAATTGCCGTATTTTGTGTGAAGAGCAGCCAGAAGCATTGCCAGAACTGTCAATACATCCAGAAAAATGCACTGTTTGATGTGGATTAAGGACCGGTGGCATCGTAATTTTTCAAAGACGACGAAAGCAGAAACATTACTGTGAATGGCAAGAGCTACCGTGCGATGATTGTATTTTATTTTTTTGCCGAAAATGGAAGAGCAGGACTTGGCTGATATGTGGTTTCTGGCCCAATTGAGGGGTCAGTTCTATGAACAGTTTATTAAAATCGTGATTTAACGTGTTTAGACTATTTTGTTGTGAGGCTACATTAAGGCTCATGGCTATAGGGACAAGTCCACAACGGTTGACGTATTAGAAGCCAATATTGAAGAATTTATATGTTAGATATCGACCGATATGTTGGAGAGAGTATGCCAAAATTGGACCCAGCGTGTAAAGCATTCGAAGCGTAGCCGCAATGAAAATTTCCATGAAATCATCTCTAAACATTGAATTATATAGATCGTTCTATCGACTTGAATAAAAATTTCATTAATTCCAAAAAAAAAATTTTTTTTGTCAAATCCGAAAGTTCTTAAAAAATCACCCATTATAATCTTTGATTCTACGTTTTTTGATTGTTGGTTTATTTAATTAAGAATACACAAGTTAATCACACTTAGTTTAAGTTTTTATGGTACAAAGTTAAACATTTAATATTTAACTAGATTATTGAATCCAGCGTTGCCTAAGTCTACTTAAAGGATATTTCCTAGCACTGATAAAACGAATAACCATTAATAGCTTATTATATCCCTATGGTTTCACTATCTGTGACCAAGGTTACACAAGGAAAACAAAAAAATAGGTTTCGCTGTTTTGGAGAATAAAATTCACTAATATAGGAACATGTGAATTTATGTGAATTTTTAAACTGAAATTCTTAGCCATATAAGAATCCATGTTTTCTATCACACATACTATTTGTGAGCCAATTAAATATTTTTATTAGTTTCAGATACAAACTTAATTAAACTCTTAATTTATTCAATTATTCACTTAATTGGTAGATTATTTTGTTCTTTATGAATTAAGAATATAATTGATTAAATTAAAAAAAAATATACTCGTATTTCTACCTGAAACTTTTATATTTTACCACCCGATACTTGAAACAAAATAGCAGACTCCAACACAGAAAAATCTAGTGCGCCTTTAATATTTATTATTTCAGTTTAAAGATTGAAATTAAATTTTGTTAAACGCACGCACTTGTCATATGTTTCTACTCTTGAGTCTTAAATTGAATATTTCCGTTAAAAAGCAAATCCGCATACGCAATTATTTTACTGCATTCTTTTCTTGTAATTTACACACTACCACATAAACTCACATACAAAAATTTTTATAGCTACAATAACAATTTGGCCATGATGCCTAAGTCTAGGCGTATTTACAAGCCATCTCAAACGATGGTTACAAGACAATAGTAAATCGTTAACGACAATTTCCCACAGCTGAAACAAGTTCTTGACGCCGTCGATCACTTTTTCAGAGACAATTTTTCCCACCCTGTCGCATCGATGACTATATAAACGGCACGTATCTAATTCTTGACGACCGTTTTTGACAACACTTTTATTTAAACTGTCATCAACGACAATAAGCACTCAACAACTGTTTTGCACATGTCAACTTTTTTTGTGCAAGTTTGATAAGCAGTGCAGGCTTATCTTACTTCTCTTTTTCTCAACCACAAAAACACAAAATTGCACAAGAAAACTTGCCCTGTGCAAGTCAGGAAAAACTGATATCCAGAAAACAAAAAATTAATACCATATCATTTTAAATGTCGCCCATCTGTCATTAATAACTTCTAATTTAAAAGAATTGTCCTCCATAAATAAACAGCTCAACCTAAACAAGGGCATAAGGCGTAAAATAACTGTCAAAAATTCTCATGTACATAGAAAATGTATGAAGCAAACCTAAATAACGCGGCGTCAACGCTTTGTAATTGGAAAATCCAATTTTGACAGAGCGTTAGGTAGTAAAGTTGGGTGCAGACAAAATGTTATTTTTTTTTTTTTGTTTTGTGTAATAGTGAGGCCTTTTTAGCTATTTTCTGCTGTATCTAGCAATTAAATTTATTAGATTTTACTAAAAAAATATGTTAACATTACTGTTTATTACAAAACGTTGCGCTCTTTTTTAGGTTTGTTCAAAGCTAATCTCTAGACGTCATTACGCCTTACGCCCTCGTTTAGGTTAGTCAGAAAGATAAAAGTCAGGATATACAAGGGTTTTTTTGGCCAATATTGTCGTAATCAACGACTTACCTGAATTTGTTTTTAGAAAACAGGTTACAAATCGTGCACACATTCTCAAAGACTACATATGTCGTCTAGGACAGTTTGATCAACTGGGTAATGGCGTTACTACTAACTACATTGTATGTAATCACAAACAACATCAACTACAACAATAAATATTAGAGCAATGACAAATATGTTTACCTATAAACAACCTTGCATGCGAAAGCACTACAATAATTACACAGTGCAACAGCGAAAAAAATACATGAAAGTGACAGTATAGGTTTGATTCTACTATCAAATGGTTTAAAAACTCAGTTTGGCTAAATTGCTGACCAATTTCAGATTCAGAAATTCAGTGGGGCCTTCAAAAAAGTAGTCATCAGTTTCTGTCTTATATCTCATTCAAACCAGGTGATGGCGCCAAACTTTGTTGGGCAATAATGTGGACGAGGATTTGTTCAGTAAATTCTATATACATTTTATGTCAAAAAAATAATTTATGCGTGAACTTTTTTTGAAAAAAAAAAAATATTTTTTTAGTTTTTTTTTCAGAATAACTTGCAGGAAATCCTAAATTTTCACAATATATGGAAAAATTGTAACCACTGTAAAGTTGAACAACTTTTGTAAGCATACCAATACAATTTAGAAGCATTAATGAATCCTAATAACTACAACATATTTGAGATTTTCTATGTTGCCGAACAAGTCCGTGTATTTTTCAAAAAGTTTTTTTTTTGTTGCACTGTGTTATTATTGTGTTTTTGCGTTCTTTGCTTAAAAAAAAAACAAATCCATTTTTTAAACCGTTATCAACATCATTGCCTCCATGTTGCTGATGATATTGTAGTTTTGTTGAATTTTTTGTTTCGTTTATATGAATGTATGGCTACATATAATAAACATTTCCATCAATCTCACTTATTTACTCTCCTCCTCTCTCTTCTCTTTCGTATTCTTCGTTACAGATAGTTTGTTTTCTAAATTTACCTCTATATGTAGTTGCAAAATAATGTTGAAAGTTTTTATTTCATGTTGTTGTAATTGCTATTTGCTTAAACAAAAATAAACAAGTTTCTTGAGTGTTTTTGTCGTAGTCGTAGTCGCGGTCGTTGTAATCGTGTATGAGGGCCATAAAAGGAAACCAAAATATTTGTGCATATACAAGGTTAAAAGGTGGTTGAGGTTTTTCCTTTTCTTAATTTTAGAAATAGTTTTTTTCCTTAATTCTTCTTCTACACACAATTCAAACAGCAACAAACTACTTACAAGTGCAAACACAATGCGAAATAAACAAGCAAAAATATCAGGAAATCAATGATAAGGGTTTTAATAGTGTAAATGTTAGAAATATGGTATAGTTTAAGGAAATTAATTTTAACATAAGTTAAAAACAAATTAAAAGAAAATGTAAATTAAAAACCAGGCAAATTTTAACAAAAAAAAAAAAAATAAAATAATAAAATAAAATTTTTTTTACAAAATATTTTTATTTAGAAAAAAATAAAGGAAAAACAGGTAAACAAGTTAACAAAATTTTTTCTCTAGACAAAAATATAAAACCAGTTTTTTTCAAGACAAATACAAATTTTAATTTTTTTTTTAACAAATATTTTTTATTTATAAAAACTAATGGAATTTATTCCGTAAAAAAATAACAATATTTTCTCTAGACAAAAATATGAAACGTGTTTTTTTTTTCAAGAAAAATAAAAAAAAATATGCAATGGCCCTCAACTCCCTCATGGAAAGAGATATTTTTACGGATATATATTATAACAATAAGAATACAATTTTAAGTATGTGTGAATCGAAAAAATAATTATTTTTTGTAAGTTTTTAGTTTTTTGCAAAATTTACAAAAATGTTCCCATAAAATATTTACTATAAAATATTTTTTATAAAATATTTACAAATATTTTCCTATAAAAAGGTTAAAAAAATGTTTCTTAAGAAATTTATTAAAAATTTGTCCCGATTATGACCAAAAACTATACATCCATTCATCTCCATATACCAAAGCAACATACTGGATTTCATTTTAATATCAAATGGTATGACCTGCAGAGCGTTCATAAATATAGTGGCATAAACAGACATAATTTCGAATATAGTAAAAATGGATTCATGAGACCTCAAAACGTAAAGATGCGTTGAAATCCCGAAATCATTTTTCAACGATTTCTATATTTTACCATATACGAGTACTACGTATGGTAAAGTAAAATACATTAATGCACTTTACGCACAGTAGCCACCGTATGAGGGTCTTTCGGGCTTACAGACTAAATAAAATCCTTGATATCCGAGGTCTAACCTAGAACTAGTTTCGTATTTCTTCGGGGTGGTGTTACGCAGTATAAAGGGTTTTGCTGGCTATAAGCAGTACCTAAAATCCCGATTCCTTACGATATACTTTCCTAATAATGAGAGTTTCATCCCATATTTTGCTTCCGTAAAGAAGGCATCGTTTATTGGGAAGATAACTCCCATTTTTGCACCAACCTGCTTAAGACTTGACATTTCGCCGCCTTTGATGTCGCATGTTTGCTGGTTTGGTTTGAATATGTGAGTTTCGAATCCAGCGGTATGCCGAGATACATACTTTAAGGATAATCGTGGTTATATTGTCTATTAAGTAAGAATTAAGAGGTACAGGTGTACCTCTTAATGCAATGCAATCTCCAATCAAGGCTTTTCGCTATAAAATAACGAATTTTTTTCCGGAAAAAAAAACTTAACAATATTTTTTCTATAAAAGAATTATAAAAAAAAATTATAAAAATAAAAAAAAAAACTCTAAATATTTTATCAAAAATTAAAAAGAAATTTTCTACAAAAAATTATATAAAAATTTTATAAAAAAAATTATAAAAATTTTATAAAAAAATTATAATAATTTTTCTATAAAAAATTTACAAAACTTTTCCATAGAAAATATATAAAAATTTACAAAAATATTATATTTATACATATACAAAAAACGTGAAGCAAATAAATAAAATCAAAAATATACTATAAAAAAATATACCAGAATTATTTCTATAAAAAAAAAATTATAAAAACTTTTCCATTGAAAATTTACTAACATTTTTTTTTTTCTAAACAAAATTTCCAAAAATTTTTTATAAAAAATTTTCATAATTATTTGATAAGAAATTTCCAAAAAATTTTCTAATTTTTCAAATAAAAAATTTCTATAAAAAATTTTCTACAAATTTTTTCCAAAAATTTTTCTACAAAAAATTACAAAATAACACAAAAATTTTCAATAATTTTGTTTAAAAAAAATTCCAAAATTTTTTGTTTAAAAAAAATTTCCAAAATTTTTATAAAAAATTTCCAAAATTTTTCTATTGAATATTTCAAAAAAAAATTACAAAAATGTTTCCACAAGAAATTTACTAAAAATTTATCCATAACATTTTTTCTATTTTCCAAAATTTTTTCTACATCAAAAAAAAGCCAAATTTTTTTTATACAAATAGACAGTTTTACGAAAAATTTCTATAAACAGTTTTCTATATGTTTCATAAAAAAGTTTCCTAAAATTTGTCTATTAAAAAAAATTAAATACTTTTCTATTTAAAAAAAAATCCAAAAAATTTTCTATAAAAAATTATAAATTTTTTTTTTTTTTAGTAAAAATTATTTTTTTAACCATTTAGGAAAGATTTCATACAAAAAATTGCAAAAACTTTCTATAAAAAAAATTACTTAATTTTACTTAAAATTAAGTAATTGCAAAAACTTTCTACAAAAAAAATTACTTAAAATTACTTAATTTTTTTTTTCCTAAAAATTAATAAAAAAATTTCTATAAAATATTACAAAAATTTTTCTATGAAAATCTAAAATCCTATTTAAATTCCAAATCAAAACACATTTTCTCTATAAAAAAAATTACCAAAATTGTTTCCACATTCACAATTAACCAAATTTTTTTTTCCACAAAAAGTTACGATAGATATTCAGCAAAAAAATTTAAAAAATTTTTTCTACATCATAAATTAACCAAACTTTTTTTCTGCGAATACTTACGATAGTTTTTCTGAAAAAATAACTGTAACAAATTTAAAAAAATGTTTCTATAAAAATTTACCAAAAAAATTTTTTATTTAAAAAATCCCAAAATTGTTCTATTTAAAAAATGCAATTCTTTTTTCTATAAAAAATTAACTAGAATTTTTTATCAAAAATTTACAAAAATTATTTTATCAAAAATTTATGAAAGATTTTTTACAAAAAATTCAAAAATTATTAAATAAAATATTACTAAACTTTTTTAAATAAAAAAGTACTAAATTTTTTACATAAAGAATTACTATAATTTTTTCATAAAAATTATTAAAATTTTCTTAAAAGGATTGCAAAATTTTTTCTAAAAAAATTTATAAAATTTTCCATAAGAAATTTACTAAAATTTTTCCAAATTTTTTTTTTCTTTAAAAAAATTATAAAAATTTTTTCTACATCAATACTTAACCAAAATTTTTTCTACAAATTATTTACTAGATTTTCTGCAAAAATTTTACAAGAAAAATTGGTTCTATGAAAAGTTAAAAAAAAACTTCTATAAAAATTTTCCAAAAATTTTAGTATTTAAAAAATCTAAAAATTTTTCTATTTTAATAAAATTCATTTATTTCTATAAAAATTTAATCAAAATTTTTTTCTATAAAAATTATCAAGAATTTTTTCTATAAAAAAATCAAAACATTTTTGTATAAAAATTATTACAATTTTTTATAAAAAAAACTTTACAAAACTTATTTATTCAAAAATCTACGAAAGATTTTCTACAAAAAATTGCAAAATTTTTTCTATAAAAAATTACAAAAATTTGTACATTAATTTATTCTTTCTTAGAGAGGATAAAAACGAACTTAAGCTTGACTTCAAATTTCATTTGTATGTAAAATTTTTTCCACAAAAAATTACTAAAATTTTATCCATAAAAAATAAATGAAAAATTTATTGAATTCTTTGAAAAATTAAACATTTTTTTTTTGGAAAATTATGCAAAAAATTAGTTTGAAATCTTTTCCACTAAAAATCTAATTCTGTAATATTTTTAAATCAAACTTTAAATTGCGGTTTATTCAACATCCATTATGTTAATTTAGTTTTTATGTTCACATAACCATGACAAATACGCAGTGGTTGATATGATGACTAAAATATTAGAAAAAAGTCCTTTTAAATGACACAAATGCATATGACGCTATTATAAAGTCGTTAATGCAATATTTATTTAGTTTGAATGATGTGAATATGTAAAATAAAAAATAACAAAAATACAAAATGATTCCCATAACATAGATAAATAAGTATATGATTATAAACATATTCATTATAACTATTAGAAGGTAACACAGAAAAGGTTGCTAAAATAATTTTAAATATATTAAAATTATAAACTTAAAGTCTACAAAGAAAAGCGCTGTTAATTATTCTTTTATTTTGTGCTTTTAAAATCCTTTCTTTTTGCTTAAAGCTGTTACTTTGTTGCCAATAATAATTTTTTGAAAGCATACTCTTAAAGAAGACAGCCTACAAATTTCCTTAGCATACTTTTAGTCACTTTCGTTTTTTAATTTTTATTTTCTATTTTCTGTTTACTGTTTTCTTTTCCGTTTTTTTTTTCTCTTTAATTATCACAACAAGGTCTTTATTGTTTGATTTTGTTTTTATTTTATATTTCAAAGGTATTTTCAGTGCTGGCAATCCTCGGTTCGTTTTCAAAGACTTAAGAATTTAAAAACAATAATAAAAATAAGAGTTTGAAATATTTAAAGTATTTTTATATAATTTCCCTTACACTTACACATATCAAGTGTATGTTGGAGGAAACTCAACACAGGATGTTAAATAAGCAGCTTTCGTTTATTCATCATATGTTGTTGTAATTTGTTTTTGCTTTAATCTTATTTACTTACATCTTTCTTTGACATCAAACGTTAACTTCATTACTTTCAATATAACAGCCAAAGGATTTATAGGAAGACGGTTTAATGCTGTCAAAGGTAAAATTTTTTAAGTTCTTTTATTTATTTACCTCCTCTCTGCTTTACAATTAGAATTGAGAAAGAGGCCTTTTATTCCAATAAAGTTGATCAAAGTAAATTTAATACAAATTCAAAGTAAGATAACAATTGCATACTTCTAGGCGTACAAAATTATAATTTAAAACTGAAAAAGAAAATCGCAACATAAAAATGGGGAAATGCACGAACAAAATTCTCATGCATGTACCCAGACTTTCGGCTAAGCCTTAAAATAGGCTATATTTGAATACATTCATGAAAATATTAAATTAAAACAAGAATAATTTTAGTGTTAAGAATGTTTTGTTAAAAGTCAAATAAATTAGTTTATTTTCTTGAGAATAAAATAAAAATACTATATTTCTCATTTCGTTGTTGTTAAATTTCTTTGTATATAAAAGTATTGGGGTGGCAACTAAGTGATTTTTCATTTTGTCGATAGATGGCATTAATACTTTATCAGTTCAAAAAGGCATTGTAAGCATTAAATTATGTATTGATTGGCGTATAAAATAAAGTCTTGAAAAATTAAAGGCCTTCTATTAAAATAAAGCGCCCTCCCCCACGGGGGCACTAATTGTCATTATGGTTCATTCTGAAAGCCTGCATCAAAGCTATCGGGGAAAATGGGTTCACTAGACGACAGGGTTTCTTTAACCTTAATCTGGAAGAACCCTACGGTGGAACAGCATACGCCAGAGACAAGTGTTCAGGAGCGTGCTTGGCCGTAAGTATGCGAACTCTGGATACCAGTCGTCCTCCAGTTTCAATGGAGACAAATGGAGACCGATGCATAAGGAGCTCTGTGTGGGTGGACAACGTTTTCTCCAATAATGGCCTAGGGAAGAATTCAGAAGGGATGGACAGGAACGTCTCGCAAGGGGTGAACATGTTAATCTCTAAAGGTTCTCCTATGACGTTGAACCGGTATATTTCGATAGGGATGGACAAGGAAGCCTCGTTAGAGGTGGAGAGGTTAATCCCTTTAGAAACCCCAGTTGCCACTGGCTAGTGGATATCGAAATAGAATGACAAAGAAACCTCGCAAGGGGTGGACTGGTCAGTCTATCAAGATACTCCTGCGGCTATGGAGGTAAATGTGGATGAATTGGACGCACCTGGCCCTGTGGGCTTAGGCAAATCCTTTTCGGAAGCAGGCACCTCAAAACGTTCCTTCAACTTCGAGTCGGAGTGTGTACAGCTCATGCCTAAAAGTGAGAGGTAGAGGCAGAAGAGAAGACGGGGAAAGGAAAAAGGCTAAGAAGCCAGCGCACATTGTGTGTGAATGTCCAGCACTGGCTAGCATAAGACTCAGGACCACTGATGGATGCCATAGGGGACCTGAGGATTGAACAAATACTAGCAATTACTAGAGACTGCGTGATGAGAAAGAAGGCAGACAGTTACCAGTCGACAGTCTGAAATCGCTAAAGTCAAGATTAAGTGCTGGTTGTAGCACATAACTCAATGTAAGTACGTTTTCGTAAATTACATTTCGGTTGCCTGTAAACACAGAGGACGGAAGGGGGTAGAAAAGGGACCCATTATGGAAGTGGTCTGCTTCGATATTCCCCCTGCATTATATACAAAATAAAGCGCGTTTCAGCTGGCAAATTAAATCTTGTACGTAACAAATATCTGGGCTAAACGTTTCATCTACTATATTCCAAATAGTTTTTAACTGATCGCATACCATAAAGATAAGCATTATCATTGTAGAAAATTAAAAAAATAATGTCTTGTCGCATATTCTTTTTTGGTTAAATTAAGATCATCATAATGGATCCGATCCGATGCAGAAACGCCTTCGTTTTAAGATGGTAAGGCACCCAACTTTCTTAATTTTTAATAAATCCAAGCGATTTTTTGTTTTTTGATTTATTTTCAATGATTCTGCACCACTTCTTGCATATAACAGGAGCCTTGATCTGGCAATTATTCATCTTTTGGCTTTTCAAGCTTGCCGGCAATTTAAAATCATTGGTTTTTAATCGCTTCGGCTAAATTATTATTCGATTGCGATATACTTTTATCTTTTTATATGTTAATGAATGTTAAAATGTTAAAAACCGCAAAATATTCTTGTTTGATATGAAACTCTCCCTCTCTCTCTCTCTCTCTCATATCTTAAGTTAAAACTTTTTTTATAAAAAATTTATAAAACAAATTTTAAGTAAATTAGGAAAAGAGTTCGTTGAATTTATTATTTTTTAAAAAAAATTTAGTTCAGTTTCTATCCTAAAAAAATGTTCGTTAAATTTCTTTCTGAAGAAGAAATATCGTTACATTTTTATTTATAAAAGAAATTTCGTTAAATTAACTAAAATAGATAAAAATTTCTTATATTTCTTTTTAAAGAAGGAGTTTTTTACTATAAAAGAAATTCCTATACATGTCTTTCTTGAGAAAAAAATTCACAAATTTTTATCCTTAAAGAAATTATTAAAAAAATTTATCCGTAAATTTTTTTTAATAAATTTTTTCAATAACGGAAAATTTTTTTAACATATATTTATTTAAAAAAAAATCGCAAAATTTCTTTTTAAAGAAAAAATATATTTTTTATTTCTTTTTTTAAAACAAAAACTGTTCACATTCATTCCTGTAGAAAATTTTTGTAATCAATGGCTTTCGTTAATGCGAACTACAGAGTGGCAATACTTTTAAACAAGCTGTGATATTAATTTAAGTTGTGTGTGTTTTTTTTTAATTAATTAATGTTATTTTTCAATTTTGTGTTATATGTTCCTTGTATTTCGTTTTTAAAACCAGAAATGTAAAAAGTCAACAAATAATTGACGAAACGTCGGGAAAATGTAAAATACTTTGTTTAATTTATATTAAAGAAGTCAGGCCATATTAGCTTATTTATTAAATAAAGCTTTCGTTAAATTTCTTTCAACTGAAAAAAAATATTATATTTTTCTATATATAAATTTCGTTACAATTCATTCCATAAAAGAAAATTTCCTACATTTTTTTCTATAGAAGAAAATTCCCTAAATTTTTTTCTATAAAAGAAAATTCCCTAGATTTTTTTCTATAGAAGAAAATTTTCTACATGTGTTTTCTATAGAAAAATAATTGTTAAATTTCTTCATATTAAAAAAAAAATTTATATACGATTTGAAAGCCCCCAAAACAATAAGGTTATGTAGGCCGGCCGTTAACTTTCGTTGCATTTTTTGATACAGAAAAAATTCGTTAAATTTGTTTCTAAAAAATTACTAAAAATTCTTATTTATAGAAAAAATTTGTTTATTTTTTATTTTTTAATTTCGTTATTCCTTCTAAAAGAATATTTTTTTAAGTTTTTCTTTTAAGGATAACAACTTTCATTATCAATTTCTACAAAAACAATAAAAAAGAAATTTCTTAATTTTTCAATTATTGTACAATTTAAGTTTCTTTTCTTAATTTTTAGAAATTTTTAGATTCGAATCGAAAAATTAATTATTTTCGGTTTGGGGTGTTAAGTAAACCATATCCATAAACCATAATCGGGATAGGGCAAGGCGTTATACAGCTCTTCATCTCCATAAACCAAAGGCACATACTGAATTTCATTTTGATATGTCACACGGTATGACCTGTAGAGCGTTTACAAAATTTGGGAGTAAGTAAACTACCCCTTTCTCCTTCTCGTTTATGCCCAAATTTTACACAACTCTTCGTCGACATACCCCAAAAGCACATATTAAATTTCCTTTTAATATGTCATTCGGTATCACCTGTAGAGCATTCACAAAATTTGGGAGTAAAAAAACTACTCCTTGCCCTCTCCCGATAATGCCCAAAAACTATACAGCTCTTCATTTCATATACCAAAGGCATTTAAATTTCATTTTGATATATCAAACAGTATGACCTGTACAAATTCAACAAAAATAGTGGCATACGCACCCACCCACCCACACACATCATTGCGAAAAAAATGGATTGAGGAGACCTCAAAACGTTTAAATCCGTCAAAATCCCGACCTCGTTTTTTGTGATTACTATACTTTAACTTATACTTACAATATACAATTTCGTTAGATTTCTTTATTAATTTTTTTTTAAGTTTCTTTAAATATTGTTTGTAGAAAATAATTGTTAATTTGTTTGTAGAAAAAGCTTCGTTAAATTGTTTTAAATAATAATTCTTCCAAAAAAACCGACTACAAAACAAATATATGTGCATCAATTCTGAACTAAAAATTTAAAAGAAAGTAATGTGTAAGAAATAGTACTCAAATCAAATACTTTTATATTTGTTGCTCTAACGGACATAGTAATATACGTTCTGTACATTCAAATGTCTATCCGTAAAGGTTAAGCAGATAAAGCCATATACGACTAATTACGTCAGATATGAGGACACCCTTTACTTTTTTACACTTATTATTACTGACACAGTAATAAAAAATAACGGTTCCAAAGATATGGCCATATAGCTTAAACAATATCACCTAGGAGACACCCTTTAATGTGCAATTGTAAATTAAACACTTATTTTAAAGGAAAGATTCTTTGTAAATTTCTAATGTCTGTCTAAAACGGCTCAAAAGTTTGGTCATATGCATCAATTTACATCAACTATTGGGACACCCTTTAAAATTTTAAATATTTATTAATGTTATTATACGGGACATAGTAGTGGAGATTCTGTCTAATTTTCAAGTGTTTGTCTATAACGGTTCAAAAGATAGGGCTAGATAGGTAAAATTATATCAATTATGGGGACACCCTTTAGTTTCCAAATTTAAATTATATACTTGATATTATAAAGGACTTAGATATACAGGTTCTTTGAATATTTCAACCGTCTCTCTGTTACGGTTCAAAAGTTTTGCAATATACATCAAATTACATCAACTATTGGGACACCCTTTAACTTCTAATTATAAATATTTAATTTCTGATTATAAATATTGGACATTCTGTCCAATTTTTAAGTGATTGTGTACAATGGTTCAAATGGTTCATATATATTTAAATTCACGTCACATATGAGGACACCCTTTAATTTTTAAGTTTATTTTTTTTATTAATTTCTGTTATTGGCAGCTATAGTAATAAGCAGTTTTTTTAAATTTTAAAAGGGTGCCCTTTACGGTTCATAATACACGTAAAAAACACGTATGTTGTATGGGGACACCCTTTAATTTTCAAACTTCTGAACTTCTTTTAAAATGGGACCAATCTGTAAGCATTTCCTTTCTAATAAAGAAAAAATCGGTTCGGAAATGACTGAGTTCTGCGGGCACAAACATAAAAAAGCAACATTCAGACGAATTGATAACCTCCTTCTTTTTTTGAACTCGGTTAAAAAAATACGATAATGTGTAGTTAATTTTACATAATTTATTTTTATAATTTTTCTAGCTTAAATTACAGTGAATTTATAATTAGGTTAATAGCACGCTATTAACGAAAAACTAAAATTATGAACTTTCAATTCTTAAAATATAAATTATTGTATTTTTTACAAAATTTCTTTAAAAAAAATCTTATTTTTTGTTAAAAGTTTCGTTAAATTACTATCTCTAGAAAAAACTTATTTTTATGTGGAAAACCTTCGTTAAGTTTTTTTAAGTAACAAATTTCTTTTTTCTTTATAATGTTTCCTTAAATTTCTATCTGTAGAAAAATAAGTTTATTTCTTCTTTTGTGGAAAAGGTTTCGTTAAATTAAAAAAAAAAATCTTACATAAAATTTCTAAAATTTCTTAATTTAAAATCATCTGAATTTCGTAACTAATTTTTATGTTTCTGTAATCCCAATCAGCTTCAATTAGTTGGATATTTTGCTTTGTTTCGGGTTTATTTTATTCAAAACATAATAAAACTTTGACTGCTAATAAGAAAACCAAAGCTAAAAATAAAAATAAATACAAGTTAAACTATTGATATTCCAAATAAAAAAAATCCTTTCTAATTTTCTTTTGAACTTGAATCAGGCATTCTTGTTCATGGCTATAAAGTAAGCAACCAATTATTTGCAGGAAATGAATCAAAGAAACTTTAGAGAATTTCTAAAATAAATAAAGTACTTCCAAGGATGATTTTAGCTTATGAGGGGGTCAGAAAAATCTAATTTCGTTAAAAGTTGAAAGAAAATTAAATTCTCTCGTTTTCTAATGTAAAACAAAATTAATGTGAAGTAAGTTATGAAAAATATTTGATTTATTATAATAGGTTGGTCTAATTGACACTTCCTTATATTTAGCAAATTAAGTAACTTTTATTAAATTAAAAAAGTTTTTGTCTTATGTTAAATAATTCATTAAAATTGATGAATTTCAAATAATTTATTAAAATTGTTGAATTTCTCCTTTTCACTCTCTCAAATCCGGTCGTATGCGTGTTATCGAATTTATTATTAATCATACGCCCAAGTGTTTCCACACTATGACTTGGCATGATTTATTTTTTATTTATTTTTGTTGGTTTTCGCTTGTTTTTTTACATTTGACAACGGGAAAAAATCCAAGAATTTAAATCCATTGAGAAGTTGCCAAAAAAAATGGCATACAGAAATACAAACGAATACATTTTTTATTATAAGTACACAATTGTATGTTTTAAACAGGATATGAAGGCAGTACGAAAAATTATTTAAAAATAGTAAATTAGGATTTTCATCATACATATTTATTTTAAATAAAAGACAGTATTTTTCGATAATATTGTGTAACAAAAAAAATTATATAATCAAAAGGTTTTTTTGTGAAAAGAATAGAAACCAAATATTCATATTTGTATTTCTTAATTGGTATTTTAGCCTAATTTATACTTATAGTTAAAAATTTTAAACTTTTTAAACAACTTCTAAGACTGCCATTTTTACATTATTGTTTGTTTTTTATTTTAATGCGAATTTTAGTCCACGTATTGGCGTTAATAGTCACATATACTTTATTGCATTGACAATTCATTTGAAGTTCAAGGTATTTGGGTCTTTGTCTTGCTGCTGATCACTCTTACGTATTCAATTTGTAACTTATTTCCCATTTTTTTGTTTCAATTTACAAATGTAAACAAAATGCTGCCAAAGTACAATAAACTTGTCTAATTAAGTGATGGTGTATATCGCAAAAAATTGTGTGATATAAAAAAATATAATCAAATGCGAATTTCCTTAAATTAAATAAAAATAGAAAATTAAAATGTAATAAATAAAAAATAAAGAAAAAAACAACACAAAATACAAAAAAATAAAATAAAGTTTTTTTTAAATTAATTTTCTTTAAATAAAAACAAAGAAGTCTTTAAAAGATTTTTTATTTAAAAATGTGTATTTCCTTTTAAATACAATCAAGGGCTGTTATTTTTATACAAACTGCAATAAAAATATAAAACAAAAATTTTTTTTTAAATAAATTTATTATTTTTCAAAATATTTTATTTTTCCATTATAGTCCATATAATTTATAAACGATTAATAAACACAAATGGGATGAACGACGAAATTCGCACAGTACGAAAAATTCGAATACAATAACGACGAACACCATTTTAAGAAGTGCCAATACTTTATATAATATCCGTTTTTCTCTCGATATTTTTATATCCTTTGGTATCAGGTTATATATAAACATTTGTTATTTTTCACTTCTACGATAAAAGCTTAACTATTATCCATTTTTATTTAAATAATAATAAAAATATATAAAATTGTATAAATTAATAATTTGTTTACATTCAGCAGCTGATAGTGTGACCTTATTTTAACAGAAATAAATTAGTCAAGTGCGAGTTAGACTCACACACGTAGGGTTCCGTACTATGTTCAGTATAATTTAAAAATTCCAGTTGTTTATTTCTTTATGTCTTATGGGACACCATTAAATTTTAAAATTAAAGTAATATTCGCGAAAATTGCATCATAATTAGAACACCCTTTAAATTTTAATATGTAATTGATTTTATAGCGGCCATGGTAATACACTTTCTAAAATATCATATTGCGGTTAAAAAAATAAGGTAATATTCGTGAAAAACACACTTCAATTTTAAGTATTTGTTATAGCGGCCGAAGTAACACATCTACTGTAAACATTTCAAGAGGGTATCTATTATGGTTTATAAAAACATGTCACTGTCGGAACACCCTTTAATTTTATTATTCATTATAGTGGCCATGGCAACTTCCTACTTATTGCGATTAAAAAATAAGTCACTATAAGTGAAAAACATGTCACTGTCGGAACACCCTTTAATTTTTAGTAATTGTCATATCGGCCGTGACAACACATCTTATGTACAAAATTTCAAGAGTCTACCTGTTACGGTTCAAGAAATAAGGCTTTATACATGCAAATCACGTCACTGGCGGAAAACCCTTTAATTTTTATTATTTGTTATAGTGGACATAGTTATACACCTCCTGTAAAAATTTCAAGATTCCACCTATTCATTAAAAACTTAGGATATATACATGCAAATCACGTCACTATTGGAACACCCTTTAATATTTAAGTTCAATTTTGTATACTTGTTTATAAAACAAACATAGTTTTAATTACAGTCTGCAAATTGTAAGTGGTTTCCTCTTACAGCTAAAAAAAAAGACAAACGTAAATAACACGTCACTTTTGGAACACCCTACGTTTTAGTATTTTTTGCTATTGTGGCCGCAGTTATAAACTTTTGGTAAAATTTTCAAGAGTCTACCTATTATGGTTCAAAACTTAGGCCTTACACATACAAAGCACACCACTATCGGAACACCCTTTAATTTTTAGGTTTAGTTTTTTAGACATGTTTATAAAGCGAACTAAGTTTTAATTAATGTTTGTAAAAAATAAACACATATTCGTAAATAACACCTCTATATCGGAACACCCTATAAGTTTTAGTATTTTTTGCTATAGCGGCCATAGTTATACACCTTTGGTAAAATTTTCAAGACTTGTTTATATAGCGAACTAAGTTTTAATTACTGCTTACATATTTTTAGTGTATGCCTCCTACAGCTCAAGAAATAAACACATATTTGTGAATAACACCTCTCTATCGGAACACCCTATACATTTTAATATTTGTTGCTATAGCAGCCAAAATTATACACCTTCTGTAAAAATTTCAAGATTCTACCTATTATGATTCAAAACTTAGGCGTTATAAGTCAAAATAACACCACTATCGGAACACCCTTTAATTTTTAGGTTTATTTTTTAGACTTGTATATAAGGCGAACTACGTTTTTATTACAGTTTGTAAATTTTTAGTATATGCCTCCTACAGTTCAAGAAATAAACACATATTCGTGAATAACACCTCTCTATCGGAACACCCTATAAGTTTTAATTTTTATTGTTATAGCGGCCATCGCTATACACCTTCTGTGAAAATTTCAAGAGTCTACCTATTATGGTTCAAAACTTATGCCTTATACATGCATTTCACACCGCTATCGGAACACCCTTTAATTTTTAGTTTTATTTTTTTATACTTTTTTATATAGTGAACTAAGTTTTAATAACTGTTTGTAAATTTCAAGTGTATCCCTCCTACAGTTCAAGAAATAAACACAGTTTCGTAAATAACACCTCTCTATTGGAATACCCTATAAGTTTTAGTATTTGTTGCTATAGCGGCAACAACTATACATCATCTGTGAAAATTTCAAGAGTCTACCTATTACGGTTCCAGAGATAAAAGGCGCTGACAGACGGACAGACGGACAGACAGACATTGTAGCGAAAACAATAGGGTTTCGTTTTTACACTTTGTGTACGGAACCCTAAAAAACACAAATTATCTATCGTAGACGCACTGATTGTGAGCATTTCCATATACACAAATGTATTTTATAGTTTTCGACGAATATTCGAAACGAAAAATTCGTCGTTCGTCTCAGTAGTGTTAATAGCATAAAGCAATTCTCAAACCATCTTTTTCACTCTGAGACAACTCCAAAATATGCGCAAAAAAATGTATACATCGATTACAGATTTAATTAATTCCATGTACATTTAATTAAGAAAGAAAAAACTACAATTTTTATTTAATAAATAATTGAATCTTTTAAAAATTTAATCAAATTTGTATCTTAAACTGAATAAATGTTTTATTGATTCACAATTTTTTTTTTATCGTTTCATTATTGACCAGTTTATTTATTTTTGCTGTACGATAAGGAAAAATACAAAAAATCTAAATTTTTTAAAATTTCAAATTCGAATTTTATAAAAAATGAAAAAAAAACATTTTTTTGTTTTTTATTTTTTGAAAGTTTATTTTTTAACTGTCGCTACATTTTTAGTAATTATTGTTTTTTTAATTAAATTTTGTCAAAAAACTTATTTTGTGGTAATAGAATTTAATTTACATTTTGGTCATAAAATAGCATTTTTTCGAATTTTCGAAAATACTCAAATTTTTCATTTCAATAAAAACAAATATTATGTCATGATGTCATTAATATAATTTTTTTATGTCAAGTTTTGAATTTAAATTGAAAAACGAAAATTAAATGATTTTCTTATATCAAGGTTCAAGCAAATATTCATTTTCGAATTAAATTTCTATTTCTAAAACCTTTAAATTGTAGTTATTTATAAAAATTAAAAATTATATTATATTTTTTTATTTATAAAAAAAAATAATTAACGACCTAAAGCTTAAAACTAAAAATAATTAAATTACAAATAATTTAAAACAGGTCAAATGAACTATATCAAAATTTTATTTTTATATATTTAAAAATTTTATTTAAAGTAAATTGTTAACAAGTTAATTTCGAATTTTAAAAAAAAAAAATTAATTTTTTTAATTATTTATACAAGTTTAATTACATAGAAGCAGTTTAGTAATTCCTATCTTTTTGGGTAAAAACATTTTTATTGACAAAAAGGCGTTTATTTTTTAACGTAGTATCCTTAAAGCTAGATACATTAAGTTCGAAAAACTTAATTTCTTACAGCAGCCTTACCTAACAAATTTCGAAATTAAAGATTTATTTTCGAAAATACTTTTAATAATTTATATAGAAATAAAAACTATTCATAACAATATAATTATGTATTTAGAATAAAAAAGTGACTTGGTTATAAGTTTAGAACTTAAATTCGAAGTTTTCGAAAACAAAACATTATAAATCCTAAAATATACTTAATTCGTAATTAATTATTAAGATTATATACAGCTTAATAATTCATGTCTTTCTCGACAATAAATTTTTTTCGGCCATAAAATGGTTTATTTTTCTATGTAGTATCCTTAAATGTATCGAAAATGAATTTCGAAAAATTATTTCCTTATCAGGTTTACCTTCACCAAAAAACTTATAATAATTTTTAAAAATTAAAAGCATATCATTGAATACATATTTTTAATATAAAATTGAATTGGTAATACGTTTCGAAAATAAATTCGATTTTTTCCAAATAAAATATTTTTAATCCCTGAAGAAGTTGAAAAATACCAACGAAACGTCGGAGAAAATGAAATGAATAATCTTTTATTTACGCAGCTTGCTCAAAATCTATAGTTGTCCAGTAAGAGCTAAAAGTGGACGAGAGCAGTATTGCAATTAACTTTTTTGCGCTCGAAATACAAACTGCCCTTCCTCAATTTGTAATCTTTAATAGTACATTAAAATGACTTTCGACAAATTTCGAAATTAAGTTCGAATTTGGAAAATATTTAATTCATCTAAATTTTATTAAGAAATTATAAATACATTATTAGGCCAAGTATGTATATTTATGACATAAAATAACTTTCTTAAAAAATTCGAATTAAATTCGAACTTTAAAAAATACCTACAAAATCCGTTTTAATATTTTATATTTAGACCATATAACTAATTCTTGCTTTAAATTTGCATTGTTTTCCTATTTAAAACTCCTCATTTACATTCAGTTTCACTCAACCGTCTAAAGTAAATTTTTGTTTTATTGTCATTACTTAAGTTCCTTTTTCTTAAGTTCCTGTAGTAATTCATGCATGTACCATCATGTTTATGTTCTATTTACCGTAGTGTTTAGTTTGTTTCATTGTTTTGTTGTTGTATCTCACTTTGATGCAAAACATGCATACGTCACTCTTCAAAACAGGCAATTGAGTTTTTTCAAGCAAACAGCAGGGACACGTATAATACACACACATACATGTATCTATATACATACATATACATATATATATGTATATACATTGCTAAAAAAAAAAGAATAAAGACACAGTTTTATTCATTACAAATTTTACTTTACTTTTACCATCACACACTGGCACAACTTAAAACAGTTTTTATATGCATTTTAAGCGCATCTGCTGAAATTTACAAACGCTGCTCCCAATCTCCGATTTGTTACGTTCTACGAAACAGGAATGGAAAAGTTGACACAATTGTAATTTGTTTGGTATAATTCTAAATTGCTAAAATACAAAATACGTCAGGAAGTTTAATAAAACTGTGAATTTATATGTATTTATAGCAAATTTTGAATTTTTGTGGGCCGTGTACATTTGAATTTTTTTTTATGTTGGTACACATGAGTTAGTCATATATTAGTTAGTCATATATATAGGCATTATCAGACAATTCGGATTAATAGTTTGTTGTTGACAACTGAAAAGGTTTATACTCTAGTCCCCAGCATGATCCGTAGGAAGTTGGTTGCTGTAGGTTGGTAGGAGATATATTAGTAACCTAATTCAAATATAGGATACATTTTTTCCTCAAAAATATCTTATTTCCAAGCGAAAGTGGAGAAAAAGCAGTGAAAGTTGGTCGATTTTTTTTACCAATTTAAAACCACTGCATAATTTTATTTTTGAAAGCAGTTTAAGAAATGTTGAGCAACAGATGGCACTGTTTCGAAATAATGAGTAACTCATATTCTGCCTGTCTTTTACAGATCTTAACAATAATTTTTAGAATTTTAATATTTAATATAAATTTTAGAATTTTATCCAGTGATGGTTACATTTATATAAAGTAAATATGTGAGATTCTTAAAATTTTTTGTAGATTACTTTCAACGCAAAATCGAACAAAATATTTTCAGGACGCACACAACGTGAGTGGGCACAGCTATTTACTCAATATTATAATTTCTAGATCCAAAAGTTTAATGCCTGATATCTAAGGTCTTTTTAGGGTTCCGTACACAAAGTGTAAAAACGAAACCCTATTGTTTTCGCTACAATGTCTGCCCGTCTGTCCGTCTTTCAGCGCCTTTTATCTCTGGAACCGTAGTAGGTAGACTCTTGAAATTTTCACAGATGATGTATAGTGTTTGCCGCTATAGCAACAAATACTAAAACTTATAGGGTGCTCCAATAGAGAGGCGTTATTTACGAAAATGTGTTTATTTCTTGAACTGTAGGAGGGATACACTTGAAATTTACAAACAGTTATTAAAACTTAGTTCACTATATAAACAAGTATACAAAAATAAAACTAAAAATTAAAGGGTGTTCCGATAGTGGTGTGGAATGCATGTATAAGGCATAAGTTTAGAACCATAATAGGTAGACTCTTGAAATTTTCACAGAAGGTGTATACCGATGGCCGCTATAACAACAAAATTTAAAACTTATAGGGTGTTCCGATAGAGAGGTGTTATTCACGAATATGTGTTTATTTCTTGAACTGTAGGAGGCATACACTAAAAATTTACAAACTGTAATAAAAACGTAGTTCGCCTTATATACAAGTCTAAAAAATAAACCTAAAAATTAAAGGGTGTTACGATAGTGGTGTTATTTTGATTTATAAGGCCTAAGTTTTGAATCATAATATGTAGAATCTTGAAATTTTTACAGAAGGTGTATAATTTTGGCCGCTATAGCAATAAATATTAAAATTTATAGGGTGTTCCGATAGAGAGGTGTTATTCACAAATATGTGTTTATTTCTTGGGCTGTAGGAGGCATACACTAAAAATATGTAAGCAGTAATTAAAACTTAGTTCGCTATATAAACAAGTATAAAAAAATAAACCTAAAAATTAAAGGGTGTTCCGATAGTAGTGTGATTTGCATGTATAAGGCCTAAGTTTTGAACCGTAGGCGCTTGAAATTTTCACAGAAAGTATATAACTGTGACCGCTATACTAGTAAATACTAAAACTTATAGGGTGTTCCGATAGAGAGGTGTTATTCACGAATATGTGCTTATTTCTTGAACTATAGGAGGAATTCACTAAAAATATGCAAGCACTAAATTAAAATTAGTTCGCTATATAAACAAGTCTGATAAAAATAAACCTAAAAATTAAAGGGTGTTCTGATAGTGAAGTGATTTGCATGTATAAGGTCTAAGTTTTGAACCATAATAGGTAGACTCTTAAAAATTTTACCAAAGGTGTATAACTATGGCCGTTATAGCAAAAAATATTAAAACTTATAGGGTGTTCCGATAGAGAGGTGTTATTTACGAATATGTGTTTATTTCTTACAAACAGTATTTAAAACTTAGTTCGGTTTATAAACAAGTCTAAAAAATAAACCTAAAAATAAAGGGTGTTCCGATAGTGGTGTGCTTTGTATGTGTAAGGCCTAAGTTTTGAAACATAATAGGTAGACTCTTGAAAATTTTACCAAAAGTGTATAACTGCGACCAGATATAAAAAAAATACTAAAACGTAGGGTGTTCCAAAAGTGACGTGTTATTTACGTTTATGTCTTTTTTTTGAGCTGTAAGAAGAAACCACTTACAATTTGCAGAATGTAATTAAAACTATGTTTGTTTTATAAACAAGTATACAAAATTGAACTTAAATATTAAAGGGTGTTCCAATAGTGACGTGATTTGCATGTATATATCCTAAGTTTTGAATGAATAGGTGGAATCTTGAAATTTTTACAGGAGGTGTATAACTATGTCCACTATAACAAATAATTTTTAAATTATACTGAACATAGTACGGAACCCTACGTGTGTGAGTTTAACTCGCACTTGCCTAATTTATTTTAATCACCTAATTGCATTCGAATTTTTTTCCACATACAAATCAAACGTGGCGTATGAGTGTTATTTAGTCAATTAATATTAATCATACGCCCCCAGATTTTTTATAATTTAATTTTTTTAAAAGGCAATTTTTCACAAAGATCACTTCAGGCATCTAGAGGCTTTAAACGCGTAAGTGCTCATACTTTTCCCCCACATACACACACACACTCACTCGCAGTGGCAATTATCTGTTGGATTTATTTCATCTTCCTCACCAGTAAGTTCAAGTGATTTTTTCATTTAATGTATGAGTTAAACTCTTACATTGTTACACTCACATAAAAAATGAACATGTGCAGAAGCAAAAAGGATTTCTGTTATTTTCCCTCTATAAATTGAGGTTAAATATGAAAATGTTGGCAAAAAAAAAAGAAATAAAAACTGAAATTTTCATTTCGCACTTTTATAGTTGGAATAAAAGCTGAAATATAAAAAAAAAATATTTAAGGGTTTCTGAGGGACAAGAGAAATTAAAAACTTTTAAAGGCTGCTGAAAAAAAACTTATTAAAGGCAGAAAAATCATTAAAAAATCTAGAATATATGTGTTTAAGAATCTACGATTTTTTAAATACAAAAAAATGGTAAAAAACACAATTTTAATTTCTTCAATAAAGTATGGAATAAATAAAATAAAATAAATACATAAAATACAAAAACAAACAAATAATTTTGTTTGTTGTTTTTCAATTTTAACATTTTGAAAAGGAATTTAAGACGAATAAAATCTGCTCAACTAAAAAAGAGAGGTCAACTATAAAATAAAAACACTAAAATAAATATTTTTAATTTGGTAGACGTGGTGCGTAATGACATTTACTACCACTACCATGATTTAAACATATCCTAATTTTTAAAATTTTTCTACAGACTCAGTACGAAAAACGATTTGTTAAAATTATATCAGTTTTAATTTTCTTGTGTTACTCAGTATGACTTGTTTTTGGCCTGTTTCTATACATAACATAAAAGAGTAACTCATTTTTTTCTGTCTGTCTTTCTGTCTGTGTTCGCATTACGGAAAAACATCTCGATGAATTTTACCAAAATTTTGTGAGGAGGTACCTTAGTATCCTGATTCCAGCAAATGATAGTTTTTCCGGAAAAATATCTTATTTCCCAGAGAAAGTGGAGAAATAGCCGTGAAAATACGCCAATAATTTTTACCGATTTAAAGGTACTGCATACTTTACGGCAACTATTATTTTTAAAAGCGGGATATTTTAAACACGGTTGCGCAATAGATGGCGCTGTTTTAAAATAATGAAAAAATATTAGTTAGTTACTGCCAAATAGCCAAATGAATAAAGTTTGTATTTACTCGTTTTTTTTTTTAATTTTTCCGTAACAGCTGCTTGATTTACTACTTCCTACCATTCGAGCCGAACACAATCGGTTTGTGCAAATTATATATGGTCAAGTACTCTTTATCTGAACCTTTTGGAACACTTCTCACATCTACCGAATCAGCTCGCAAAGCCCACATGTATGTAGACGACGTGCAACTTTTTTTAGGATGCCCTAATAATAATATTAATTCAACCATCACATGTGGACTTAAACAAAATTTATAAATAGACTGCTGCTAATGGGCTCTATTTAAGATCGCAAAAATCGAAGTGCGTTATCTATACATATAATAAAACAGTAACTTATTTCCTGTCTATCTGTCTGTCTGTCTGTCTGTCTGTCTGTCTGTCTGTCTATGTTCGCATCACGTAAAAACTACTGGATGTAAATACATAAACCATAACTGAAGCACTAAAAAAGTAAGGGTCTTTGATGTCAAAGTAAAATCGAACAAAATATTACAAGGTCGCTGACAAAGTGGCGGACACAGACAAGCCCATCATTAATGATCAATCGCATCATTAATGATCAAATTGTAATAAATGTTGAGAAAATTTAAGAATAAATAATTCAAAATAATTACCCCCGGGGATTCCAATTGTCACTGCAGGAATATGGCAAATGCTTTGACGCGGTCCACTCGGGGAAAATAGGGGCACCAGACGCTAGGGTTCCTAGAGCCTAAATCTGGAAGAAAAGGTCTGTGAGTAAAATCACGGGTTCTCTTCGAGGCCCGACCAGTGCCCAAAGGACTGGTACCACGGGAAGGTGAGGTCCCCTTCGGGGGTACACGTGGTGGTTGTGGTTTAAGATCGATTAAGTAGGTAAGGTGCAAGGTCGATCAAGTGTGCTGTTGCACTCTCAACAGACGGAGTTTGGACAGTCTCCAAACCCCTAAGCAAGAGGTTATAATGTGGATCTAGGCTTGCCTTGGAAAGGCTTGCCATGTTATATAAATTGCTACTCATTGTGACTGTATCACACACAAAAAGCGATTGGTAGTAATCGTAAAGTGTTGTTATACTACACAATGGGGGCGCTAGTCTACGCCTAAGTTTCACTCGGTCGTAAAACCACCTTGAGGTTAGGCCGAGTAGGCAGGTACTCACGTTAATCTTGTTCCACAATTCAAAATAATTATTGTGATTTTTGTTTAATTGATATTCTCATTTAGTCTATTAAGTTTTAAGCATAAAAATGTGAGGTTTTATTCAGAAAACTTGGGCAAAAACACTCTGATAAGAACTAGTGCTATATCTATCTAGATATGCTTTCCCCATAATAATCCATTTCGATTATGATATTTTTTTTAAACTTTTTTATATTTTATGAAATGATTCTTTTACAAATGTAACATCACACCGGACTAAATCATCCTTCCTGCGATTTAGGTCAAAATCACATCCACCATGTTACTTCCTGCAGGGCCTTACTAGTAACCATTCAAAGGAATTGGTAAACTCCCTGTGGGGCTACCGCCTTTCGTGGTACCAGTCATTTAGACACTGGTCAGACCTCGAAGGGTCTTATTTTCAAGTTTAAGGTCCCGTGCAAGCCTGCGGTACTGGTGCTCCCATATAGTCCGGAAACATTTTGCATCAAGGTGTTAGAAGTCAACAAGACACTAGGGGGGTCTTGGACAATGTGCGACAAAAAGATCGGACGTTTTTGAAATGGCTAGTATTTAGTGTCTGTTAAAGCCACAGCTGTGCAACAGGTCCTGTCAGTTTATCGAGGCCTTACGTCTTAAATAATGGGCCAATTACGACAGTTCAGTGGGAATTTCCTCGCCACTTCAACATCATAAACATCGAGCTGTTTCCGTAATGCTTTGATGAACAGAACAGCTCGCAATCCTGAAAATGCGGAAATCGTTAGGCAAGACATTCTGAACAGTTATAAAGTGTATCGTTAATAGTGGCCGTCACCTCAAGGATGTAACTATTCACACTTGATTTTCTCAAATGCTTTGTGTAGACAAACCACAACCTGGCAATTTTTTTATTATTAGAAAAATTATAATTTCATGATTGATTAAAACCCGTCCTATAATTCTGTAGCACCCTGTGTTTTCAATATTAACTATTGTCATTCTAGTTTTTTTTAATCTTAAATTCCACAAACAAAACTTTAACCATTTTGTAATATATAATCATTAATTATTTTTACAAATTAAGAACAAAAAAAGTAATTAATTGTAATTAATTTGTAATAATAGTAAAACACTACATTTTCTGTCCTTAATAACCCGCCCAAAAAGTAATTAATCATGTATTTCAGAAGCCTAATACTCCCTTTCTCTCTCTCTCTCTCTCTCTCCTTTTCTGTATGTGTCTCTATCTCTCTCTCTTCTTTTGAAACTCTCAGATTTAAAACTGGTAGACAGATTTAAAGGTCAAACATTGTCAGTACAATTTAAATCTGTGCTGGTTGTTGTGTAGATGTGTGAGTAGGTTAATTAATTATCATAATTATTCAGCATCAACAAGAACAGCAAATTTACTTTGTAGTTACAATAGCTGACATCTTGTGACAGATAAACATTTGCAAAATAACTGCTTATTTATACAAGGATTTATACGCACCAAGCCACACAAAAACACACACGCACACAGATGCATATTAACACATACATATTATTTTACAGAATTTAATTTTTGTTTATACTTTTAATTGGATGTTGGTAAAATAAAATTTTTCTTAAAAATAAAAGCTCTTATGGATGGAGTTTGTTGATAAAAATTTCGGCAGTTTTGTTTACTTAAAACAAAATGAGCAGTTTAGTTGGTTGCTTAAAAATGTACTCTTATTTTATGCAATCGATGAAATAGCACCTTAATGATTTGCTTGAACTTTAGAAAAGTTCATAATACCAATTTAATTATATATAAGCAAGTTTTTTAAAGGAACTTTGAGGCAGGCCAGAAACTTGATACTTATTCATTCTAACAAAGAATCCCATTGAAAAATATTAAGCAGACATTGAAAGAAAAACTAAGAAGAAAAAAAGTTAATTAAGAACTAATACAGATAATTAAAATGAAGAATCTTTTAAAAATCTTGTGATAAGTTAATTATTTATTTGGGTTTTTACGAGGACTATTTTTCTTGACCCAAAATGTGCACAATATTTTTAAAGTGTTTTGATAAATATTACAAAATTCAAAATTATTTGAAGCGGGCCATAAGCCTAATAAAAAAAAGTTATATAATAATTATGATTTCTCTTACCTCACAATTTCGGATATCTATACATATAATAAAATAGTAACTCATTTCCGTCTGCTTGTCTGTCTAGACTTCATTGTTTGTGTTCGCATCACATAAAAACTACTGGATGGATTTTAACAAAATTTTGTGAGGAGGTACCTTAGTATGCTGATCCCAATATAGGATACCACAAGACCACAAAAATATCTTATTTCCAAGAGAAAGTGGAGAAAATATGGGATATTTTCAACACGGTTTTTTTCAACACGGTTACATTTTCACCACACACCTTTTTATTTTTGAAAGTGAGATATTTTAGAAACTATTACGCAACAGATGGCGACAGTTGATTAAAATTTGTATTTTTTCTTTGTGGAATTACATTGTTATTAAAATATTTTAAACACCACTTTTTTACAATAATTTTTAGAATTATAGAATTCTTTATAAATTTTAGAATTTTATCGAGGGATGGATACCTTTATATAAATTAAATACATCAACTATAACTGAAGCACTATAAAAGTACGAGTCTTTCAATTGGTGTGGAATACTTTCAAAGCAAAACTGAGCAAAATATTGTCAGGATGCTCACGGCATGGCGGGCACAGCTAGTAATTCATTAAATTGTTAACCCACTGCCTGAATATTACATGTAAAAAAGCTTTATATACCTAAAATTAAGGACCTTAAAAAAATCATAAAATTTGCGCAATCCACGAATGAAATAATTTTTCTGCAAGTTGACATAATATAAACATAAGAACCAATATTTGTTACAGTTTTACGGCGGGCAACGTTCTATTTGCATGAAATTAAATGAAAAATATTGAACATTATTCTAAATTATAAAGCACAAAAACTCATATGAATTGCTTCAGAAAAATAAAAAAATTAACAAAAACCAAAAATTCACTGTTCGGACACTTTTGCACAGCTTGCACTTTTGTATACGGGGTTTGTTGAAACCAACTAACGTTTCCAATTTAATATTTTGTCCAAAGGCCTTTATTTTTTATTACACTTTGAACACGTTTTGGCATACTCTCCACCAACTTTTGGATGATATCACGGTCAAGAGTTCGCCATTCATGTTGTATTCTCTCCCAAAGCTCGTCAACATTTTTTGGTGGGTTTTCATATGCTCCCAGCCTTTTTCTATAGGATTCAGGTCTGGGCTTTGTGCAGGCCATTCCATAGTCCTAAAAGTTTGGTTTTGTAGCCAGCTTTTAACTATTTTGGCAGTGTGCTTCGGATCCCCGTCTTGCTGAAAAACAACTTCTTCGGTTGGATAAGCACTCTCGTCAACAAATTCTGGTAAATTTGTGTGTAGAATATTCAGGTAATCCTCCTTTTTCATTATACCTGGGATTCTCACCAAAGGTCCAATATTCCACCAAGTAAAACATCCCCACACCATTATACTGCCGCCACCATGTTTCATTCTTTCCTTCACATGGTGCTTTTGGATACGCTCATGCGGCCTATGCCAATAATATTCTTTTCCATCAGACTGGTATCGGTTTACTATCGTTTCGTCGCTCCAAATAACCCGTTTCCAGTCATCCACTGTCCAATGTTTGTGGGTTTTACAGAAATGAAGGCGTCTTTTCACATTTCTATCGGAAAGTGCTGGCTTTTTCTTTTTCACACTGGCTACTAAACCAATTTTATTTAATGCTCGTCTAACCGTCCAGGAACTGACATCCTTACCAATACTTTTTGCAGCATTTTTCGGGGTCTTGATGTCCTTATTATGTAGCAAACGTTCAATCTGCCGGGCATCACCATCAGAAAGCAGTCTTGGTCGACCCCCTGGGTTATTAATGCAAGCTACATTACGTCGTTTTTTTATATCATTTACTGTGGATTTACTTAAATTTAATTTTTCAGCAATTTTACGGCATGAATAATTATTTTGCAACAAATTTATCACATTGTTTTCAAATCAGTTGGCGTTTTTTTCATTTTTAAAGATATTTTAATTTTTTATTTAAAAATCAAGCTAATCACTTCACAGGTCAAACAATAATGCACAAATAGATCAATAAAAGCTTCATAACGAGATGACAACAAACAAAAAAACTAACTACCGTTACATTTTAACAGAGCAATATCGTGATAATGTTTATTTATAGTACTGTGCAAAAGTGTCCGAACAGTGAATTTTTGGTTTTTGTTAATTTTTTTATTTTTCTGAAGCCATTCATATGAGTTTTTGTGCTTTATAATTTAGAATAATGTTCAATTAAATAAAAAACATACATATATTTGATAATATACCTATATTTGTATTATTTCCATTACCTTACTTCCTTAATGCAAAACATCCGGACAGTTTTGCTTTCCACTGTACATACATACATACATACATACATACATACATACATACATACATACATACATACATACATACATACATACATACATACATACATACATACATACATACATACATACATACATACATACATACATACATACATACATACATACATACATACATACATACATATATATATTTTTTTAAATAAATTATTTTTTATAATAATTATCTTTATTTATTTTTTTTTTTAATTCGCCTAACTTTCAGGCGTCTCGCTAGTTTTATTCAAAATAAACCAACAAATTGCAAAAAAAAAATGTATGCTAATTTTTAAAAGCTAGCTTTGAATACAATAAATTTTATATTTTTTTTGTCCACTCACGTTGTGTGCGTTCAGAAAATATTTTTTTTTCGATTTTGCTTTGAAAGTTATACACACCAAATTTCAAGACTCTTTATATGAAGGTACCCATCCCTGGATAAAATTCTAAAATTTATATAAAATTCCAAAAATTATTGTAAAGCTCTGGAAAAGGTGTTTAAAATATTTTCATAACAATACAAATAAAATACAAATTTTATTCAAATGGCTATTTGGCACTAAGTAATGAATATGTTGTCAAATTTTAAAACAGCACTATCTATTAAAATATCCCGCTTTCAATTGATTTTATAATTATTTTAAAACAGCACCATCTGTTGCGCAACCATGTTTAAAATATACTGCTTTCAAAAATAAAAGATCCCTCAAACTATGCAGTACTTTTTAATCAGTAAAAATATTCGGCGTACTTGCACTGCTTTTTCTACACTTTCTCTTAGAAATAAGATATAGGAAAAAAGTATCCTATATTGGAATCAGGATACCAAGGTACCTCCTCAAAAAATTTTGCTAAAATCCACCCAGTAGTTTTTACCTGATGCGAATAAAAAGAAAGACAGACAGGTAGGCAAAGAGTTACTAGTTTATTATATGTATAGGGATATATATATATTTTTTTTTTAATTAAATAAATCAGGCGGGCTGCTAAACAAATTGCAAAATATAAATTATTTGCATTTTTTAAAGTTGCGCCTATCTTTCTGGCGGGCCACAAATTTTACTCGAGTAAACTGCTTTTAAAACAAATTGCTTTTAAAACAAATTCATCTTTTTTAAATATTATTACATTTTTTTAATAAATAAATTAAGTTAATTTTTTAAGGTTCTCCTATCTTTTAGGGGGCCTTTAGTTGTATTCGAAGTAAGGGAATCCGAAAAAGGTTTAATAATTTCAGTATGACAACAAAATAAACTTAGTATGTATTTTATCAAAACCTATGTAATCATAGAAAGTCTATGTATCGTTGTATTCATCCACAAATTAATTTCCACACACTGACTAAAAGGCAGTTGCTTCTTATAACGTTTTGATTATGATGTATTTAATCAGTCGAGAAAGGAAATGTTTTCAGTAAAAAAATTTTGTGGCGGGCCACCATTAATTATTATTATAAAAAATTGATTTTAAGCATTTAAAGTTTTTCTAATGTCAAAAATGCATTTTGGTAAACGTTGAGGCCAGCCATACATAAATATTTAGAAAAATACCTTAGATTGAAATTTTTTTAAAAATTACACATTCACGAAAATATTTAAAGAAGTTTTGAGGCGGGCCAAATATAACGTTTTTATTTTAAAGTCTGCACACAAAATGTTAAACTACTTTTTTTATTGAAAAGTTAATTAACCATGCCTTAAAGCAATACAAATAAAGTCTACTTCAAGTCTACTTTAAGATTATTTCTTTTGCATAAGGGCGTTATTATATACTTACTAGAAGTTCTCGCCACGTCATGTACGTCCTGACAATATTTTGTTCGATTTTGATTACGGTTTCTTTATTTTCTTTATATAAAGGTACCCATACATGGGAACATTGGCTTTATATAAAATCCAAAAATTTATATAAAATTATAAAATTAGTGTAGAGTTCGGTAAATAGTGTTTAATAAGCAAAAAAAAGGTGCTGCTAAGTTTGCAGTTACATTGAATCGGTAATTGCGTACTTTTACTAATTTTTCTCTTAGAAATTCGATATTTTTTCAGAATAAAATGTACCCTATATTATATTTGGTAAAGTTGGCACTTAGGACATTTTAAAACTGAAAAGTATAATGATATACCAATGAATAACCTGGTACAATTTAAAAGTTTCCTAGTTTTATGTTTTAAATGATTTGAAATGTCAACTTTAAAATATTTTTACATTCATCTCATTTGTAGTTACACAAATCCTCAATATCAAAAGTGTGAAAAGTACTAAATTTGCAGAATTGTGTGTTAGTTATTTTGTGTGGGTCAAAGCTTATATTTAAATCAAGAGGTATTAATAACACGATCATTAAAATCGACTTAATTAATATTTAAACTCACGTCCTTGGCGTATGATTGTTATTAATTTCTTATAATGGAATTAATATTAATCATACGCTCCATACTCCTTTGAAGTAGTTTTATATTTTTAAATATTTGTATTTTATTACTCATATTTGCTAAAGATATAATAAAATCGTTGTCTGTTGTGAAATTTAACAAGCTGTTTACAAATCTTTTCACTTTTGAACAATTTGCACATAAAATATAGCTTGAAATATAAAAATATATTGAACAGTTATTTATTTGTCAAAATCAATTTAAATACATGAATATGTTTATTCTGTTCATTTTTGTTTTATTCTATCTCTTTTAAAATGTTTTTGATCTCTACTTTTTTGCATCCGAAGCCATTAAAGTATTCCATTGTATTTTGTTTCACAAATAAAAATCTATGTTAGTATAATATTTGCTTTATTTCTCAATATTTGGCTAAAACTCAAAGTGAAATAAAAATATTGTATTTATTTTGATGCATCTTTCTGTCTGTTATAACGTTTCACTAGACTTCAAAAAAGTGTGTTTGTGTAATTAATTTTTTTTCCTTCTATATTCTTTACAATGGTTGGCTTTTTAAAAAATTGCCTTTTATGCTTTGTTTGTTGTTTTTTCTTCTTAATTCTTGGCTTATTGCCATTGACAGCCATATCACAAAAATAAAAAGTGAAAGACAGATAAAAAGAATTGAAAAAAGCATACAAATCATAAATGAATAGTATCCACTTTATTAGATTGTGAATTGTGTTTTTATATTGTGCCACATAATTTGGCAAAATTGTGAAACAACATGATTGCCTTTCCCTTTTCATCTGCATTGTCTGTGTTAACCTTTTTAGTTTTAGAAAAAGATGCATAAGAATAAAATATTAATGTGAATAAATATGAATTAATAGTGTCAACATGCTGAAAACTAAAAAAAGAATAGCTTATGAGAAATGTGAATTAATTAAAAAATTGTTTAAATGGAAGTTAAAAAATATAGCTGTTTATTTTTATAAATATCAAAAAAAAAAAAATGTTTCAATCGAAAAATCATTAAATAAAATACATATTTTCGAAAAAATATATTTTTTTATTTAAAGTTAATTTTGATCACATTTAAGGTTTTTATAAAATTATATTATTTTATTTTATTTATTAAGCAATTTTAACTTGGATCAAGTATTAAAATTTTTTCTTTTTTAACCCTCACTGCGTATGATTGTTTTTTATTTATTATAATCAAATTAATATTACTCATACGTTCCAGCACTGGTCTCGAATCAGTGCTCATTACCGCTATCGCGTGCATTAACAAGTCTTTTGGGTATGAAGGTTGCTAATGTAATGCCAATCCTCAAAAAGGGAGAGGCTAATAATCCTGATAATTACCGCCCGACTGCAATTTGTTGTATGCTTTCTAAAGTAATGAAAAGTGTGATACATTTTTATCTTGCGAAGTATTTGGATTCTAATAGTTTACTGTAACTACTGCCTGTGTGTGTGGTTTCCAAAGGTATGTATTGTAAGTTTTTTTTTTTTGGAAAGTAAGTTTATGGTCATGGATATTTCCAAGGCATTTGATACTGGCGCACTTCTGTCAGAACTTATTGCTTTTAGTGTAGCTGATAATTTTACTCGATTTATATTCAGCTTCCGCAGCGATTGCAATTTACGTGTTGCCTAAGCATGGCATTTCATCAAACGTGTTCAAGTTGCTTCAGGAGTACCCCAAGGTTTTGTTCGTTTTCCTAACCTATTTCTTATATTTCTAAATGACCTTTCTTTGCAACTTTTAAACCCTATATACCCTTTTACAGATGACAGCGGCTTTTGTCATTCGTATCTATTCATTAAAAAAACGAGACTGTAGAAGATTTGGGTCAAATATCCAATGATATTGCAACAATCTCTGAATGGGGTCGAGCGAATAGAATCGATTTAAATGCTCACTAGACTTACTGTAGTGTGTTCACGTTCAGATGTGTGACCGAAAATTATGCTTTATCTGTAGTTATGGGTAAGATAAGTACTCGTTTTAAGAGATCAGAAGTTCTTGATGTCCTTGGTCGAATGCCACTGATGGAAAGATGATTTCACAACTTATTTTGAAGTCTCAAAAATATTCGGTTCGGTTTTCTAAAACGGTTTGGAAAATACTTTACTCTATGTGGTCGAAAAGTGACCCATTATGGAAGTAGTCTGCTTCGATATACCCCCTACATTAATAAATAAAATTACTCCATGTGGTTTATATCATCTATTTCTGGCCTAAAAGAAAATCTAATATAAGAAAAGTCTATTTAGAAGCTACACGACACGAGCAAAAGGGTGCTCCTCCATTTACTTTGTAATATAAAATATACTCATTCCCGATACCCTTACATTTTTGTGTACAAGACGATTTCGTTAAGATCCCATCCCTTTTGTGGTCGATTGACTTGCACGGAATTCGTGTTTTAGCCGTTAAACGCATATATGCAATTAACTCCCCGCAGAGAGCTCTGACATCTTCAATGTAGTATAATTAAAATCGATTAAACAACAACACTACTCCCTCTATCCTTCTTCTCATAATCCAAATTACTAGCTCCGGCATAAAACATTGCATGAGTAGAGGGCATCCTTTGAGTGCTGCTCCGAAAAAATCATACATTCCACTCGAGGAAGTGGTTGAAGAAAAATATGAAAGTTAATAAACAATAGTGAAAGTAATTGATTTAATATTTTTATGATTCCATTATGTATCAAAATTGCAATTAAACAAACTTTAAGGCAGGCCACACCAGTAATACTTTAAAATAGAAAAAGTGGAGTTATAAATCACACACAATGTTGTTCTCTTTTGCAAATATTAAAAATTTTTGCTTACTTTTTAATTTTTGTTTTTATTTTTTTTTTTTTTTTGCGGAAATAATTGAATAATTTTTAGGCGGGCCACAAAATTATTGCAATAAATTAAGATTTTTAACCGACTTCAAAAAAGAAGGAGGTTATATATTCGTCTGAATGTTGCTTTTTTATGTATGTAACCGCAGAACTCAGCCATTTCTGAACCGGTTTTAAAATTTTTTCCTTTATTGGAAAGGTTATGCTTTCGGGTTAATCCCATTTTAAAAACAGTTTATTATATTAAAAATTAAAGGGTGTCCCCATACAACATACATGTTTTTTACTTGTCGTGTATTAAGAACCGTAAAGGGCACCAAATTAAAATTTTAAAAAATTGCGTGTCGCTATAGCTCTCAACAGTAAAAATGAATAAAAAAATAAGTTTAAAATTTAAAGGGTGTCCCCATAGGTGACATAACTTGACCTATTTGGGTCTATCTTTTGAACAAAATCTTGAAAATTTGACAGAATGTCGATTACTATGACCGTTATAATAAAATGTAAAAATATTCAAAATTTTAAATTAAAGGGTGCTCCAATAGTTCATTTAATTTGATGTATATGGCCATACTTTTGAACAGTTGTACACAGACCGCTGAAATTTAAAAAGAACCTGTAGTGCTAAGTCAGCACTAAGTATAAAACAAAAGTATAACAAAAAGTATAAAATTTGAATTTGGAACTTAAAGGGTGTCCCAATAGTTAATGTAGTTCTATGTGTGTGGCCAAACTTTTGAACTGTTAGAGACAGACAGCTGAAATTTACAAGGAACCTGTATTGCAAAGTCCACTATAGCAAGTATACAATTTGAATTTAGAAATGAAAGGGTGTCCCCATAAATTATGTAATTTGATCTATATGGCCCTATCTTTTGAACCGTTAAACACAAACACTTGAAAATTAGGCAGACTGTCCACTACTATCTCTGGTATGATAACAAGTATAAATATTTGGAATTATAATGTAAAGGGTGTCCCAATAGTTCATGTAGTTTGATATATATGGTTAAACTTTTTAACCGTTATAGACAGATAGTTGAAATTTACAAAGAATCTTTGTGGCCAACTCCCGTATAACAACAGGTCTTTAATTTAACATTGTAAATTAAAGGGTGTCCGAATATGTGATGTTATTTGATCTGTGTGCCCCTATCTGTGCAACCGTAGACAGAGGCTTGAATGGTGCCCCTATAAAAGACGGATGCTGATGAAAAGAGGAGAGGCTTGACATTCAAATAGTCTTCATTTTTTCCCTATAAGTTTGGCGCATCTTTTATTTGATTCAAATCTAATTCTTACAGATTACTTCTTACATTTTTAGTTTAGAATTAGTGCCCTTCTATCTGTTTTGAAGTCGGTTTTTTTGCAAGAATTATTAATAATACAATTTAAAGTTCACAATCAATTATGAGTTTTAACCACAAACTTTTAGGCGGACCATAAATTTGTTTCGCTTTTAGAAAAAGTTTTAATTTAAGTATTTAATTATACAATAAGTATTTTATAAAAAAGGAAAAGTATTTAATAATATAGCAAAGCATTTAATAATACAGCAAAGTAATTTAAGTTTACTTTGAGGATAACCAAGTTTTGAAACATAAAACTTCTTAATACTTTGAAGTCAAAATTATTTAAAAAAAATTATAAGGCGAGCCAAACAATGAAAACTATAAAATTTACAAATGTTTTAAAATAAATGAAGTTTCTAGATAATACAATTCACAGTTCACAATTAATTTTAAGTTTTAACTACATAATTTTAGGCGGGCCATTTTTTTTACAGAATGAAATAAATTATAAAAAAAGATTTTCTTATTTTTAAATGTTTTATAATATAACAAATTAATTAAGGTTAAGCTTGAGGCGGGCCAAGTTCCAAATCTTAAAACTTTTTCACATTATGAAATCAACGTCATTTAAATAAGTCAATTATAAAAAAAAATTATGGCAGGCCAACAATAAAACGATAAAATTTACAAAAGATATAAAATAAGTGAAAATTTTAATTTATACATTATTTATTTTAAGTCACGCATGATTCCTTTTTAAATTTATTAAATAAATATTTTATGATTATAAAATATTTATTTCCAAAAATATAATAATCGAAATTGATTACTATGGGGAAAGCCTATCCAGATAGCTATTTCGCTAGTGCTCAACTAGCTCATCAGTGGATTTTTCCCAATTTTTCTGAATAAAAACTCAGATTCTTATGCTTAAAACTTAATAGACTAAATGAGAAGTTCAAACAGTCTATAAAGAAAGGATAGGCTTTCCCCATAGTAATCAATTTCGATTATTATATTTTTGGAAATAAATATTTTATAATCATAAAATATTTATTTAATAAATTTAAAAAGGAATCATGCGTGACTTAAAATAAATAATGTATTTAACACGATTCCAAATATAACTTTTTGTATATGACAGCATGCGCACGCTGAGTAAATACGATTTTCGTATTTTTTAATTTTTTAATTTTTATTTTTGTTTTTCAAAAGTCTTTTTGATACATTATGAATGGTATCCAATGGAAACCCTTAATGTAGAAAATTGAAAGAAAAATAAAATAAACTTGTTGAAATCGAAATGGTTACTAGGGTTTTTTATTTTGTTTAGAAATTTAGATTTGGCTTTCTTTATAGACTGTTTGAACTTCTCATTTAGTCTATTAAGTTTTAAGCATAAGAATCTGAGTTTTTATTCAGAAAAATTGGGAAAAATCCACTGATGAGCTAGTTGAGCACTAGCGAAATAGCTATCTGGATAGGCTTTCCCCATAGTAATCAATTTCGATTATTATATTTTTGGAAATAAATATTTTATAATCATAAAATATTTATTTAATAAATTTAAAAAGGAATCATGCGTGACTTAAAATAAATAATGTATTTAACACGATTCCAAATATAACTTTTTGTATAATTTTAATTTATGTTAAAAAAAATCATTTAAACTTCAGATTGATTTAGCAGACATCTTTATTTTCCAAAAAATTTTTCACAGAAATTCTATATATACATACATATTTGGGGCAAATCAGTCGTGCAAATACAAATATTTTACAAATCATTTAAAAGTGCAAATGTTGCACAATAAAAAAAAATGTTTATCTTACTAACAAACTAAAAGAAATAAAAAAACACACACAAACATCAAATTTAATGCAGTAGAAAAAAAATTGCTATTGAGTGACTTGCATTTTATTTATAATTTGTCATCTTAAGTTTAATTTTCTATTAGATTCTAATGTGTATGCTAACGTTTTGGGTTTTTCAAACACAGTAAAGGAAATGTATTAAGGCATTTACAAACAATAATATAAAACAAGCCATAATATAGTATTTTAGAATAATTTTTAACAAAATTCTTGAATTGTAGAATTTTTGAGGCGGGCCACTTATAATTTAAAAAATTATTAGACAAAAATAATGAACAAAAATTTATATTTTTAATTAAGCAATTCTAAAACAATTGATCATATATTATTTGTTAAAACCAAATATTTGGTAGTTAAAGTTTTCTGAGACGGGCCACTTCTTAGGAAAACGCCAAAAGGTTATAAAGTAATTAATTTATTATATAATATTTCTAAATTTACTTGAAGTTTCCTACCTCAGAAAGTATACTAAATTGTACAATAACTTTAATAATACTAATAATATGAAACTGTTTAAAAAGAGTTAAGTATGCAAACATTTTAAGGCGGGCCATTCCTGATTAAACTGGAAAATCTAATAAGTAAGAAATTTTGCAACTCAATTGCTCATATAATAGATAACAAATTCTACAACAAAGTGCTCAAACTAAATTCAAAAACTTTAATCTCAAAAAAATATAATAACATATGGCCCGCCTCAAAAATTTGTGAAGTAAAGAGCTGTCTTGTATTCCAAGTGAACAATTGGACTAGAAAATTTTTATGGAATCAACTCAAAAACCTGAATGCCCTTTCTACAAATTTTTCGACGAATTTTTCGTCTGTAATATAAAATTGGATATTTTTTTCAAAATTTTTAAGGCGGGCCATTATGTAAAAGTTAAAATTTTTTATCACTTCTTATTACTTAATAGACCTTTTTTATAATTATAAAACTTATAATAAAATATTGATTGTTGTGCTATTTTTAAGGCGGGCCATTTAATCGAAATTAAAAAAAAAAAAATTAAAAATGCACTCGTAGGAGCTTGTTTTGAAAATAACAATAATAACATCAATTTGCTTAAAAAGAGTCAAATATGCAAAATTTTTAAGGCGGGCCATTACTAAAAATTAAACTAGAAAATCTTATAAATAAGAAAGTTTACAACTCACTTGCTCATAGAAATAGATAAAAAAAATCTACAGCAATAGTGCTCTAACTAAACTCAAAAACTTTAAAAAAAAATTATATATTTTATGGCCCGCTTCAAAAATTCATGAAGTAAAGAGCTGTTTTATATTTCAGGTGAACAAGGACTTGAAAATTTTTCCCTCAAATTCTAATGTGAAATATTCATCTGTAATACAAAATTAGCTCTTTATTTTTAAAATTTTTAAGGCGGGCCTCTTATAACTTAAAAACCCCGAAAATGTTATATTTATAAAACATAAAAATATTGAATATTGTGGTATTTTTAAGGCGGGCCATTTAATCGAAATCAAAAAATGCAAAAAAAAAATGCACTCGTAGAAGTTGGTTTTGTACATAACAACAATAATAATAATTTGTTTAAAAAGAGTCAAATATGCTAAATTTTTAAGGCTGGCCATTACTAAAAACTAAAATGGAAAATCTAATAAGTAATAAATTTTGCAACTCACGTGATCATAGAAATAGGTAAGAAGTTCCACAACAATAGTGATGACAAAACTCATAAACATCAATATTAAAAAAAAAAAACTAAATTGGATAATGGCCCGCCTCAAAAATCCAAAAAAATTTTAAAGAAATAATTCGAAAAACTGAGTGCTTTTTCTTCGAAACAATTAAATTTGAAAATATTACTTTTCCTAATTTTTCTCAAACATTTATATATGGCCCGCCAGAAAAGTTATGTAAAACTGTTAAATATGAGTATTTAATTTTGAAATTTTGGCAATTTTTTGAAAATTTTTTATATGGCACGCCACAAAACTATTTCTAATTTGCACATCTGGGTGCTAAAACAAACATTCTTTGGACTTATTTTTGGCAAATAGTCCAAAGAAGATTCACATCTAATTATCACAATCATAATTTTACCATTTTTTCAAATAACATAGTATTAAGACCCGCGATTAAATTTCATGAAACACAAACATATAAATGTTAAGAACAATTTTTGATTTATATTTCGGAAATGAAAAAATGGCCCGCCTTAGAAGTTGTTTAAAACTGGCAAATCTTGGAGCTAAAAATTGTTTTTATATTTTTCGCAAATAGCATAATTTTTTTTTAACCTGATTATGGCCCGCCTCAACCTTATTGTTAATTTTTTTACATTATTATTACGTAATGTGTGTATGGCCCGCCTAAAAAGCTATTAAAACTAGCAAATCCGTAGTTTTAAATATAATTTTATTTTTTTCGAATTGCCAATATGGCCCGCCTCAAAGTTACTTAATTCTTTTAAATCTGAGCATTAGAATTATATTCTTTGTTTTATTTTTTGTACATATATTTATGGCCCGCCTCAAAGTTGTCATAAACTTATATATCAGAGTATAAAAACTTTTTGTTTGCCTTTTTAATATTTCATCGAGTATAGTTAAGCACACATAGCATTTGAGTATGCAAAATATAATAAAATAATATAGAACTGTTTACTTTAGAAAGAAAGCAAACATCAAAGTTGACAAAATTTTTCTTCTTATTATTATTTTTATTATCATAAAAATTTATTTGCCATAAAGAGAAAAACTAATATTTATCTTGTGCACAAAATTGCTATTTTATAACTAAGAATTTATTTTACATAATTTTCAGGATAAGAATTAATGACACTAATTTTGTTAAATAAACATATTTTTATTGCTAAAACGATGCCATTGTTGTCGTTGACAAATATTGCGGTCTTGATTTTTATTTAAGATGATTAACATGTCACGCTACACATGGTGCTGCAAAAGTAGAATTAAATAATTAAATTTTATTTATTAGTATTTTTTTTTTATTTTTTCAAATTACTCAAATACGACATTTTAATTATAATTAAATCTGTCATTTAAAGAGACATGCGGTAATTTATGCCAGCATTAAAATTATTTCAACACTTAATTTATAAATTTTTACATTTGTGGCTTTTAGAAGAAAATAAAAAAAAAAAAATTCGTAAGAATAAAAATAATAATAAATTTTTTTAGATACATAATAAGTTACACATCAAAATAATTTAAGTAGACTTCTAAGTTGCATTATTCTATATGATATGATGTACTATAATATTAAAAATCTTTTAAGCAAATGATTTGTAGAAAAATTGAGGCGGGCCATAATTTTAGGAAATTAAAAAATAACTTAACTTTATTTTTTTTTAATAAAAAATATATATAGGTTATACAAGTCTTTAAAGAACCCCTTAATGTGTTTTATTTTTCAAGTTTTGAGGCGCGCCACAATTTCTCGAAATTAAAAAATATACATATATATATTTTACATTCATATACCAAATTCTAGTTATGCTTTTTAGAAAGCCTTGTATTGTTTGGGCTTTGAGTTTTGAGGCGGGCCATAAAATTTATTTATAAAAAAGTTGTTTTACGTATTATGACATATAAAGTCTTTAAACTTTTAGATTGAAAAAAGAATCAAAGCGTGCGTGATACTTTAACATTATTTGCGGACGACCCGACCTTAATAACTCGTTTGACATATGAAACTAATACTTTGACTAATTGGTTTTTGATTATGCTTTTATTGTTAATTATGTTGTTATACTTAATTAATCTCTTCAATATAATTTCCAGGCCATGTACATGTGTACTTACGCATTAAATCGTATCAATTTTTTATAACACAATATCATTAAGTTAATTACTTGCAAACAATATTAACTTGTCATTAAGTTTAATAAGGTCATTAAAAAGGTCATAAAATCTCTAAACAATATATGCCTTGCAGGGATGGTAAGCGGAGTATTAAATCTGTACCAAATCTAAATGTTTAAATTTAAGAAAATTATATTTAATATTATGTATTAGGCGCTTAGAACCGTGACCCATGAAATCTTTTGTACAGTCTTTATGTTCAACGAACACGTTCTAGGCTACGGATAAAGCGAATAATTTTATAAAGTGAGATATCATTCACATCGTCTGAAAACAATAGAAAGCTTCCTAGAAAATTTATTCTCCAAGACCACACACATAAAATATATGTTCCGAAGTCTCATCCTACAGCTCACAGTACCTGCAAATTCTGGTAACCTGATGGTAACGAAAACCACAATTTCCGGCAAGCAACAACCACAATGTCGTATCACTCTTATTGAGTGATTAGAGTGTTAGACATTGGGATGTAAACCGAGATAACGTGATAAAATTATTTGCTTGATCTGACCGGGCTGAGCTTTCTCTCAGACTAGAAAACTCTGTTTCGACCCAGGAATCAGTTTTTTCCTTAGCATATCCACTAGATATGGTGCTGGATTCATTAGTTAACCAAACTTGGTCTGGTTTACGTGCCACTATATCTAGTTGTCTTAACGGAACCATCGGGAATCAGGTAAAAAAAAATTCCTGTACATCAAAAGGGTCGGTAGAATGTTCTCAGATAACCTAAGGCAAGGGTCGTTTATGCGCAGTTGTCCCACTAGGTTTCACAAAAAATTTTCCGACGGAATATCCAATAGCCGATATGTTCAATGGCGGTATGTGCAACATAGCGTCTAGAGCATAAATAAGGCAAGTCTTTATATCCTCAGTAATAGAAGGAGATTAGGCGCTAGACCTTGTCAAATATTATAATAGTCGTCACCCGTTTGGACTTTTGGATTATGTTAAAATGGGTCATACAAAGGTGTTTTAATACCAGTAGTTCATACTTGGCATTAAGAGCTCCACATTTTAAAATTTTCAGTTAAGGCAAAACACTTTTTTTTAATATACCTTCATATCAAGAAGAGTGATAAAACTTTATTTTTTACCGAAAGAGTAGAGAAATTTGTGTAATTTTACAATACGTAGATATGACCACTGTACATAAATTAATTGCAAAAAGATAAGGAACAAGTGCGATATGTATTTAAAAAATAAATGCCATGAAACTATCTACCAGATTATAACAAAAAATGATTCATTCCAACAATATTACTGTCTTGTTAATCATTTAAAGTTGTCATGCCGCTGGAAAAAACACACTTACTGTATACATATGTATAGGCCCAACTATAATATGCATAAGCTGGCTTAAGCTAATGTCAAAAAATGAACGAAAAGTCTGTCAAATGCTTAAGCAACTTATTGAAGACTTTTAGGTGGCTACAATGTACTTAAATGAATCTAGAAACTATTATGCCACAGTTGCATATTTGTTTTATTCGTACTTTTGCAAAATAATACTTTTTTCTCAATAATACTTTTTTTCTCAATAAATGAAATTTTTTAACAAAAAGGTGTTAAATAAACATATTAAATATACTTAATACCATTCATATGAGCCCTTGATTATGATAGTGGTATAAGTGATATATTTTATGTTACGAGATATTAAGAGGTTTGTATTTTAAAGGTTTAAAAAATATTTTTGTATTATGGAATAAAATATTTTGACAATTAAATAGTGCAACAAAAGAGTATTTATTATGATTGTGAAATTTATAACCATTTTTAAAAGGTAGTGTGGTTTTAAAAGGTTGAAATGACTTATACCATTTTCAAAATTTACTGCATGACTTTATAAATGACTTAAACCATCGAGAATAAATTTTTTGTTAGAAATTAACATTTTATTCAAAATCATTACATTGTAATTAAGTAATTTATTTTAAGTATTTAGGGAAAATAAAGAGTTTGTGGAAAATTGGTGGGATATAGGGTAGTAAATCCATCATATCTTTTTTTCTTCTGTTATTGGTCTAATGGTTGTATATGTATAGTGAAAATAAATCAATATTTTCGTATATTCTTGGCCTTCCTCTTTTGGTTGAAAGGTCTAACACTTTGAATTGGGAATTGTCATCCAAAGAAGTTTTATAAAACATTTTCTATGAAGATTTTTTTTAGAAATCGAATCCATTGTATTTTTAGCTAAGATACAGCTTCTCCATTGGTGTTTCTCTTTCTATTAGTCGTTGATTCTCTCAGTTATTTCATCGAAATGAAATCTTTCCGAGCCATTTGTTGTACCAAAAATGGGTTTCTCTTTTTACATAATTCTATTAAATAACTTATTCTTCTTCGCCGTATTATGTCTACAATTAATTATAAATAGTGCATTTTAAATTAATAGGCTTACCTGATCATAACTGAACCGCTATCCTGAGACATGACAACATTACTAATAATTATTTTGCCAAAATTTGAAAACAGACTGACTTATACCACTATTAAAATATACAGTTATTGTAATTTTTACCAACCAAAAAATAAACTCAATTTATCAACTTAATTTCCATGGCATACTGCGAATTACTTCAAATTATGTTACTTTATTAGGATTTGATATGAAATTGCTGATAAACAAGATTTTAAAAATTTTTGACTTATACCACTTTCAAAATCAAGGTCTCATATACAAATTAATAATAATTTTTAAGAAAATTAATTAGTTTTAAGAAAATTTCGAATGAAAAATTTAACATTTTTGCTGTTTGTGTAATTTTGGCCAAAAGTACTAAAACAATATAATGCTCTTTCTTTTTAATTACGATTATTATACAACGCCTCCCTTTTTTCTTATAGAAATTTCTTTTTTTAACATTTTATATTAAATTTAGATACAATTTGTTCACTTTCGTTCTCCATTGCAAATTTTTACGAATGTACATTCATATGTAAAACACAAAGCACAAACAGCTGTTTCCGTACGGAATGTGCGATCGGTTTCGGACTTTGCTTAAGCAAATGACATTTACCGAAACTTAACGAAAAGTGTTGTTAAGTACATTATAGTTTGCCACATATAATTTATATGTAATTGTACAGTTGCTTAAGTTGGCTTAAGCTAGCTTATGCATATTATAGTTGGGCCTTATGTTTACGCCGCCTTATTTTCTTCTTCTTTTTTGTCCCTTAAACTCTACTAAAATTATTTCATTTTTAATTTAAAATATCACTTAAATAATTTACAAGGGTGGTAGTCTGTCTATATTATTATGTTTTTTATCAATAAAGTTTATTTTAAATCATTCTTTTGCTTTTGTTGTCTCACCTGACACAAGCAATTTGTGGGCACATTCGTCTAAAATTAAATAAGGTGGTAACCATGCAAAAAGCAGTAAATTGCAATGGACAAAAGCAAAACAATTGGGAGAGAGAGATAGAGAGAAAAAAAAACAAAACCAGTGTTAATAATGAAAAAAAAATCCCCAGGTAACATAAAGCAGTTGTTACTATTGACAACATTGATTGTGGGTTTTTCGAAGGTTATGGTAATATAACAGACTATAAAGCTAATGGTAATAATATTAAATGCCTACGCATAGCAAAAATTAAACAATGAAAAATAATTCCAACAATTAACATGCAAACGTTGATGGAAAAGTAGAGAAAATATTTGTTAGAATGTTCTGGTGAAAGCAAGCGTAGGGGAAAATTTGTTAAGTATTTGACTTTCTCTACAGATGAAATTATAAAATTATATTTTTATTATTTATACACATTAAGAATCAGACTTATCAGGTTAGTTCTATTCGCAAAAATAAAAGCGTTAGACAGTATGCCTTTTGAATATCATGTATATGAATTTTCAATACACTTTACCTATATGACCATTGTGGTACCACGGCTCGATGATTTAAACAGAGTCCCCAGCGTTTAACTAATCTGCGGTCTTTAAAATTCCCAAAATACACCCCAGTTCAATATTAGCAACGTCAGAAATATTCTCGAAAGCAAAATATCCCATTATACACGATTGTTGAGACAGATGTGATACCGATTTACGTCAGTGTTTAGCTTGTTTTAGCACTGGGTGATTATACTATAAATCGTCTACAAATTCGCCCTCGTTGCGCAAAGCAACACAAGAAGTAGCAATTTTAGAACATGGCTGGCTCCTTGTTTAGAAGTTGGCTGCTACGCCATTGCTAGTTTCTGTTAAAATGCAACTGTATATAGGACTAAATTATCCTTCGTGCGAATTAGGTCCAAATCTACGTTACTTCCCGAATTGCCTCACCAAAAAACGTCCACAGGGACGTGGAGTGTCCCTGTGTAGGACAGTATGGAACATGGCTAGCTCCTTGTTTAGGCATTGCAGACCATCTAAACTCCCGCCAAGCCATTTATAGTTTCTGTTAAAATGCAACTGTATATAGGACTAAATAAACGAGGACCGATAAACGGTCACAGGGACGTGGATTGTCCCTGTGTAGGACAGTTTCGACTTACCTCGAAGATTGTTATCTTGCAGTTTCCGGCCCGTAAGTCACGCAGAATGGTGCTTCAAATACACTAGAAGCATTAGCCCCAGGAGGACGATTGATAAGATAACTTGAAATATTAAAAAATTTTTAATTATTTTGTTTTTAATTGTTAATAATTATTTTCGTAATTTTTTCACCAAAAAATTACTACCAAAGCTAAAACCAAAACATTTTGTGAAATTTTTCTATCCGTTCGCATCATGTAAAAATTACTGAATAATTTTAAATAAAATTTTGCGGCAAGGTTCCTTTGTATATCGGTTTAAATTTAGGATACTTTTTCCCGTAAAAATATCTTATTTAAAAAAAATATAACGTGCTAAATTTTACCGATTTAAATGACTTGGCAGCACTTTTTTAATTTTCGGTAGCGGGAAATTAAACACACTATTTACAGAACTCTGCAATAATAAATTTAAAAAAAAAAATATTATTATTTATTTAGTTTTATGCTACATACCCATAACATCTATACATATAATAAAATAGTAACTCATTTCCTGTCGAAATGACAAATAAAAAGGACACATTTATTTGTGTTCGTATGACGTAAATACTACTGGGTAGATTTTAACAAAATTTTGTTTTTATAAGGTACCTCTTATCGGATATTTTTTTCGCAAAAATATCTTATTTCCAAGAGAAAGTGGAGAAAGAGTAGTGAAAGTACGCAGTGAAAGAATACCGATTTAAAGGTACTGCATATTTTAAGTCATCTCTTATTTTTGAAAGCAGTATATTTCAAGCAATGTTGCGCAACAGATGACGCTGTTTTAAAATAATAGGTAACTAATTTCCTGTCAGTCTTTTAAAGAGTTTTACAATAATTTTTGGAATTCTATATAACTTTTAGAATTTATCCAGGGATGGGTACCTTTATATAAAGTAAATACGTAAAAGTCTTAAAATTGGGTGTGGATAACTTTGAAAGCAAAATCGAACAAAATATTGTCAGGACGCACACAACGTTAGTTTTATAATAAAAATGCAATTTATAGCTTTTCTCGTAACAAATAAATTGCAATTTTATTATAAAACTATTGGAATAAGTAATAAAGTAATTAGAATAATATTAAATAAATAAAATTTAAATTTTCCAAAAATTTTATAAATAAACAATATAATTTTGTAAAAAAAAAAATAATTATACAGACAAGGTTAAGTCTACGCAAAGTAAATATGGAAACCATATCTGCAGAACTATAAAAGTAAGAGTATTGGGATTTGGTGCGGATTACTTGCAAACAAAAAATTAATCGATAATTGCGACGTTGCGGGCACTGTCAAGGATATGAAGATCAGTCGCACGATCTGTCAAAAATAGCATGTTTGCTAAAAAAGTATGATTAGAAATGTATGTGTATGATAGACTTTTTTGACAGGTCTGTACTTTTTTCTTTTGTAAAAATTCATAAAACATAAGAGTTGCAAAATCTTTTTTGTGTGATAGTGTGGCACCTACAACGCCATTTTGAAAAGATTTTTTGAGTTAGTTTTTTTTGGTGATTGAATCATACGATTGTGTAGAATAGTTAATCCTGCGCTTTAGATTCAAATAAATTAAAAAAAAAAAAATTTGTGATAAGTAGGGAAATTTTTATCTTTGAGTCCGTCTCGCACTTGTCCGATTTATGTATTTTTTAGTGCATTTACTTATATTACACTAAAATTGAAAACAAAATACAGATGAAATTTGGTGTCAAGCTAAAGTTCGTTTTATTCTCTCTAAGAAAGAATAAATTAACAAAACAAATTTAACGTCAAATATTTCCTTAACCGTAAAGATAAAAACATCTATGGTTTTTAGGTGTTTTTTTGTATAGTTTAAATTAAAAGCAATAAAAAAGTGTTAAAATTATAATTAAATTTTTTACTTCCTTGAGATGCCTCACTTAGAAGCAATAAGGTGTAATTTTTAAACTTTAACTTTACTGTAACTCTTTTATTAAATTAAATCCCATATGAGAAAATATATAACAATTTATATTAAAATAAAGGAATTCCTTACTCCACAGCTATTTCGCTAGTTTAACCTTTACCAAATTTTATGTAACTAAGCTTAAAAATTATCTATAATTTTTTTTTTACGAAACGAGAGTTTAAGAAGCCAAAGACAACTGAATAAAGCAGAGCCTAAATAAAATACCAACATACATAAATACATACATATTTAGAGAAAGTTGCTAAAAGTTCTTTAAAGGGGTGCTTGAAAAACAATAAATATAAAATTGTGAAAAAAATTATATAAATAAATTAAATTACTTACGACCAATTTTTCCTTTTACAAAATATTATATATTTTTTTTTTTAATTTTTAAAACAAAGCAACAAGTTTTAATAAGTTAAACTACCTTGAAGTATTATTTATAACTGTTATAATAGAGGTTGTGATAATTATTAAAACTGTTGTCGGACGACAAAAAGTTATGTCTGATAATTTTTTTTAAATAAGCTGAAAAGTAACAGATCCTTGAAGAAAAGACATTTAAGTATTATTTATAACAGTTTTTATAGAGGTTGTTATAATCATTAAAAATTTTGTCGGACGACAAAAAGTTATGTCTGTTAATTTAATATTTCTTTAAAAATATGCTGAAAAGTTATAGATCCTTGAATAGGATCTTAAAAAAAGAGGCTTTAGAAAAAAACTTAAAATAGTAAATAATGATCCTATTTTTATAAAAAATTTAAAAACAAAATATATTGTCGTCCGACAAAAATAGTTGGTGAAAATTTAAAAAAGTGAGTACAGAGTTTAAATACCTAAACTTATGATAAGAAAAATTTAAATGTCATTTATAATTGGCACAAAAGTTAAAACTGTTGACGGACGACAAAAAGTTGTCTGACAATTTTAATTTTTTTTTTTTTATTCTTGAAACGTCTGTTAATGATTAAAAAAGTTTTATTAACTTTTCCTCTTAGTTGCAGTCAGTTGATGACTTATAATCGCAAATCTTTATGTGCGAAAAACTATATTTAAAACTTTGTCGGTTAAATAATAACATAAATCACGCCAAGTACGAGTTAGACCCACACACTAATGTTTCCTTACAACGTTCAATATATAAGTTTAAAAGTACAAGATTTAAATTTGTACACGTCTGTTATGGGGCACACCTTCACTTTATATTTTTATTACTTGCTTTCAAAAATTTAACTGCCAGTCCCACGATGTCGCCGATGTCGATCGTTTGCACAAATACATTTAAAACAACAACAAAATGTTTGAATTTGTTTTTGTTTTAAATGTATTTGTGCAAACGATCGACATCGGCGACATCGTGGGACTGGCAGTTAAATTTTTGAAAGCAAGTAATAAAAATATAAAGTGAAGGTGTGCCCCATAACAGACGTGTACAAATTTAAATCTTGTACTTTTAAACTTATATATTGAACGTTGTACGGAAACAAATTCAAACATTTTGTTGTTGTTTTAAATGTATTTGTGCAAACGATCGACATCGAGCGACATCATGGGACAGGCAGTAAATGTCTGGTTGTTCAGCAGAAAATCACATATACATATGTTACAATAACGTATACTATGGGGACACCCTTTAAATTTAATTTTTTTATATTTTTTATAGCGAGCTTAGTCTAAATTTCAAGTGTATGTCTATAACGTTTTCAAGATAAGACCAAATTCGTCACAATGTCGACATCTGGGGAACACCCTTTCATTTTAACTGTTTTATTTTTTATACTTGTTCTAGTAGTAGAAATTGTAAAATAAACTGCGCGTAAATTTAAAGTATCTACCTGTTGGTATTAGTTTAAATTTTAAGAGTCGACCAAAAAAAAACTTAGCCCAATTACGCGAAAATCACTTCAGTATGAGGATACGCACTTGATTTATCTTTTATTCTTTAATATAGTTTTAAATACTTGTGTAAATTTCAAGTGTCTGCTTATTACGGTTCAAAAAGTAAGGCCATATACGTGAACATCACGTCACCATCGGCATACCCTTTAATTTTTAGTATTTGTTGTTATTGCGCCCATAGTAACAATACGCTTTCTGTGAAAAATTCTAGAGGCCATTTATGTACATGAAAATCACGTTAGTATCAGGACACCCTTTAATTTTTAATTTTATTGTTTATACTAGCGAACAAAGTTTTAGATATTCATTTTAAATTTAAGGTGTTTGACTATTACTGTTCAAAATACAAGGTCATATACTTTAAAATAACATCACTATTGCAAAACCCTTTCATTTTTATTTATATTTTTATAATTGTTTTAAATAATGTGTGTAAGTTTTAAGTGTCTGCCTTTTACGATCCAACAAAAAAAAAAATAATTAAAAAAAATTAAGTCACAATTCAAACACCCTTTAATTTGTAGTATATTTTGCTATAGCGGATGTTATAATAATACGCTTTCTGTGAAAATTCAAGAGTTAACCGTTACGGTATGTATAGAAATAGAAAGCCTGTTAGCGGACAGACATTGTAATGAAAATAATAGGGTTAGGTTTTTGCCCTTTGAATATGAAAACCTAAAAAGGAGAGAAAAAATATTGTGTAAAGATGCCGAAGATATTTTAATTAATTTTAATTTAGTTTGATTCAATAAGTTTTGGCAACTCCCTATATAACTCCCGATTAAGTTTTTTCGATGAATTAATTCTTTATTGCATTTTGTCGGATGCAAAATAATCGGATTATTGGTGCTAAACACAATACAAATAAATTGTTCTCAACTTTTTGAACTAATATGCTGTAAACACAACTGGGACGAACAACTATTTTTTCGTTCCGAATATTCGTCGAAAAATATATGAAAATGCACACAATCAATTCGTCGACGAAATTCGTCGTCTTGCTTAACGAACTCTGCGATAGGTTTATTTCTATTTATTATGCCGACGAACGACGACCAAATTGGTGCAGAGTGCCTATTTTTCTTTTAGATTTTTTAAGTCATTTAGTAAATAAAGATAAAGAATTTTTTATTTTCTTAACTTATAGCCTACAATTAAAATAAAAATTTTATAATTGTATAATTTCGTTTTAAATTTATTTTATGTTAATATTTCTTCTTTTAATTTGCGTGTTTTTTTTCTGTTGAAATATGGTCACACTATCAATAAATGTAAACAAAAATTAATTTATTTGTGAAATTCTATCATAATTTACATTAATAAAAATGGATAACAGTGAAACTATCAGCGAGGATAAAAAAACAATGATTGTTTATATAATCTGAAGCGAAAGGCTATAAAAATATACAGATAAAAGCAGAGATCTGTATAAGTGTTCCCACTTCTTAAAATTTTCTTCGTCCTCGTTGTGTTATAGTCGACGAATTTACGCACCGATTTTTTTCGTCTAATTATGCCAAGTTCGTCGTTCGACCCAGTTGTGTTTATACCAATACAAAAATCGCTGGAATGACAGAAGGTTTAATTTTATAAAAATTAAATTATTAGAAATAACTTTTTGTTGACAAGTGTGTATTTTTTTAATTTTAAAAATTCTGTAGAAATATTAGAATCCTTTTACCCTAAATTTAAAGTAACTTTTAAAATATTTAACAATTCTTTTTTGTCGGACGACAAAATATTTTTCTTTTAAAAAATTTTATAAATGTAGGATTAAATAGTAATCCTACATTAAATCGTAATCCTACATTTATAAAATTTTTTTAAACGAAAAATATTTTGTCGTCCGACAAAAAAAAATTGTAAAATATTTTAAAAATTACCTTAAAATATTTTTCTTTTAAAAAATTTTATAAATGTAGGATTGCTATTTAATGTAGAATTACTATTTAATCCTACATTTATAAAATTTTTTAAAAGAAAAATATTTTGTCGTCCGACAAAAAAAATTTGTCAAATATTTTAAAAATTGCCTTAAGGATTTTAATATTTCTATAGAATTTTTTATAATTAAAAAAACACACTTGTCGACAAAAAGTTATTTCTAATAATTTAATTTTTATAAAATTAAACTTCCTGTCATTCCAGCGATTTTAGTATTGGTGTAAACATTTAATCATATGTATTTCAGAATTACATATTTTAATAAAATTTTATTGTTTTTTTTTCGTAATATAAAATTGTCAGTTAAACACTGAAGGACGTCTGTTTATGAATTTTCAGAAGCACTTAATTTAACGGCACAAGATCCTTGCATTTTAACTATCACTTAATTTGTCGGTTTAGTCCTTTTTCAAATTGCACTATTTTCTTGACTCTGTTTTTTTTTTTTTTTGTAAAGTCGTTGTTTTTCATTACAGTTTTGGAATTTGTGATCGCAAAAACGAGTAAAGATCAATTAAAATATTGAAGAAATGATCCATACCAAAGGGACATTTATCCATTTTTTTACCCGTTAGTGTCGGTCACAAAATAAAACTGTAACACATTTTCTTGTTTATTTTTTTGTCAATAAAAAACACAAACTTAATATTAATTTAAAGAAACATTTTATAGATTTAAAGAAATCTATGTTGATTTTAAAAACACTTCGAATGATGCTCTTAGCTAAACTAGCCGTTTTGAGGGCTGATAAGAAAATGATTTACAAACTCATTTAAAACGCGCACTAAATAAGCGCATTTTGTCGACAATTCAATAATTTTAATTATGAATTGGAATTGTATCAAATGAAATCGATTGTAATCAATGCATCTTTTCTTTATATTTATTATTTTTTTTTTCTAAGATGCTTTTTCTAATACAAACATTTAAACATGCATTTAATATGAATACAAATAAATACTTTAAACTAAAGTTAATAGGGGGAAGTTTGCTCACAAAATGTTATAGAAGACACAGGAACTAAGCTGCCAACTCATAGTTCTTAACAGCTGCTTGTCAAAGATATCTTTTAACAGGTTAGTTCTTCTGTATAACGAATAGTTTAGCTTTTCCATTTGAGGCAAAAAATTGTTAAAAACATCGAACAGTGGTACGCGCTATTAACGGTAACCTTTCGGTTATTGTTTTCAAAAAAATACTACATTTTTCTGAGGGCCCAGTGTGTAGTTTAAGCTACACATCTCACAAGCTATTTGAGTAACCGTTACTGAAAAATCCAGGCTTTTCGTGAAATAATTTTAAAATTCTTAATTCTTTAAAAATTAAAAAAAAACACACAAACAGTTGACTTTTACAGGAAACCTAAAATTATAATTTGAAAAAAAGCTTACAAGCTTCCAAAAGGGTGATTAATACCAATGTCCGTACATGAGAAAATCGGGTTTTCGTGAAATAATTTCAATATTCCTAATTCTTTCATCTAACACATTGTTTCCACAGAAACGAATAGCATTCGGTGACGCAGGGTACCTAGTTGCCAAAAACCCCGGGTACCTGGTCGTTTATTGGTGTTGCTATTCGAAGAATAACTTAGTGACTGTAGCTTAAACCCAATAGTCCAATCTTCTGATGTAAATACTGACAATAGCTCGTAAGAGTTTAGACGGTCTCCTTAAGAAGGCGCTTAAACATGGTCGTGACAACTAGATAAATGATAAAATTGCTACTCATGTGTTGAAAAGCTGATAAGAAGGGTGTACTTACTCAGTGAGTAGACTACCGCCAGGTTGGGACATACAATGCTACTTATTCACCTTAATCAAGTTTTGATGGTGGTAAATAGGAGAAATGGGGGAAAGGGTGGTTTAGTGATTAAAAGCGCCAAACTGCATACCGAATCACGCCCTGGTTCGAATACAGGTAGAGACAAAAAAGACAACACATTCCGGAGAAATCCACCCAAAGGGAGAAGCCCCAGCCCTGACGATCCAGCGCACTCCTAGCATCAAAAAAAGATCAGCATCACAGCCATTTCCACAGGGAAAACATGGCAAATGAAAAATGCTTAGCAAGACTCCATATCTCATCTATACCACGTCGTTGTCTAGAAAAAACGACTCTATATGAAGGACTGGCTACAGTAGACTAATCATTTATTTAGCTGGAAAACAATGGACAATGGATTGAAATGCTTTTCGGAAGCCGTATGCTCCCAAAAGAAGTATCAAGGGGAAAAATTATTTTGCTTGTATGCTTTCGATCTCTGGCCCTGCCAGGACGTCTTGGTATCAAATAATTTTTTGGAAATCACGAGAGCTCAAGAGAGTAAAAGTAGGCCGCTTAATACACAAGGAACGGCTTAGCTTTGAAAGTAGCTAGTTCAAAACGGTTGCCCTTTTAAGGTTATGAAAGTGTTTAAAAGGGTGGAGGCAAAATAACATGACATGCAAACACTTTATGATATCCTGATCCGCTGGCTGTTAATGAGCAGAAAAGATTAAGGTAGCCCTGGTATTAGAAGAATTTCGGTATTGTTTAAGGTGTTATGCGCTGTAAAACATATGGCATTTCTTGTGGTAAATGCTGTGGGAACTATTTAGACGTCATGGAGGAAGAGTCGTACAGCACCTTCTTTGTGATTACCTTTTTCTGCAGCAATGCAATACTAGGCATCTTAGCAAACTATTCTTTGAGAACCAAAATAGCATCCTAATGAATTCTATGAAGCCCGTTTCTGTAACCATATTGAGAAACTTTTCACATGAAAATTATAAAGTCATGCCGTTTTTCCAGGTTGGACAGCAACTAATGGTGGACTTTTTAAAATAAAGTAATAAAAAAGTTCATGAATAGCTCTTGTTCAACCTGTGTAAAACAAGATGCCTATTATATATTCATTTGGGAAATTTCTCACCAAAGTTACAGAAACGAGTTACAGGTTGTCCTATTTTAATACAGTCTTTTCGAGAAAACTGTTCTCCAGGCTGCAATGTTAAAAGAGTCGCGATTCCAATCGATAAATCAATCACTTCACCTTGTCGAACTACATAATTTTAGCTGATGAAACAGCGATGGACAAGCGAATTTCGGTTCTACTCAACCGATTTAGCATAGAGTTATAGGGCGGTCTACTCTGTTAAACAAAACATTAAGTTATTTCTTTTCCTCTCCCAGCACAATAACTTAATGTATTAGATAATATCCGGGAAGGGCTATTCTCTGGAATGACATATCATACCCTTTTTATTTGTGAGATGCGTCTACTGTTGTTAAACGCCAGATCGCGGTAAGCAAGAGCTACAAGTCCGATGTGCTGCTACATAAAAGCAAATGGAGCAAAAATTACATTGAAGTTTCAATCACCGCTGTCGCGAATAATTATTCCCGTGAAAAAAACTTATCATTCACGGTAGAAAATTTGGGAGTTTCGTGAGAATAATTATTCGCTATACGGGTGCAGATTTTATAACCCCTTATAGCATTACTGAAATTAGAGAATAAAGACTTTGATAGACAAAAGTCTGGAATTTGTAACATATCTGATTTTTTACTTTACCATACCTAGTATAAGGTAAAGTATATATCATGAAAAAAATCGAGGTCGGGATTTTGACAGATTTATAGGTCTTAAGGTCTCCTGAATGCATTTTGTGTATTTTCGCGTTGATGTCTGTGGGTGGGTGGGTGTGTATGCCACTATTTTTGTGACATATCAAAATGTAATTTAGTATATGCCTTTGGTATATGGAGATGAAGAGCTGTATAATTTTTGGGCATAAGGGCAAGGGGTAGTTTCCTTACCCCCAAATTTGTGAACGCGCTAAAGGTCATACTGTATGACATATTTAAATGAAATTCAGTATGAACCTTTGGTATATGGAGATGAAGACTGTATAAATTTTGAAAATAATCGGGACGTGGCAAGGGGTAGTTTACTTAACACCCCAAACCGAAAATAATTAATTTTTTGATTCAATTATACTTTGAACTTATATTCTTTATGTAATGCATAGATAAAAATATCTGTTTCCATTGGGTATGGTAAAGTTGAGTGTAGGTCAGTCCAGAATTTCTTATAATTTCAAATTTAACAATGATTATTACCCATCCTTCCCCTATTTTTACGCCACACTTAATAGAAGAAGTAGTAGTGTTGTGTTTTTGCTTTGCGGTAACATGTACTAAAATACAGCCGGCGTCTAAAGTACTCACATCGTATTTTCAGTAAAACTGCACAAACCCTACACAACACATGCTCATACACATTTGAAAATTCACCCACCCGCCCGTCTTCAATACATTCAAACACTAATAATTTGTGAGTCATTATAGATTTTTGTTTCTCCCTTTTTGTTTTTTTGTTTTTTGAACATGGCGTCATGACATAAATTAAATGTTTGTTGTAATCAAACAAATAATTATTAAATAAAAAAGATTAATAAATAATCTTCATAAAAAAGTTTACATGTGTGTGTTTGTATATATATTTATTATAGGTTAGTGTGTAAGTATATGTACACATGTATATGTTTTTTGTACGATTGTCATTTGTTTTGCGGTTTCTCTTAACATTTTCACATGTAGAAATGAATGGGCAAAGAGAAGATGGCAAAGAGATTGTGGGCTAAAGATATATTTAAATATTTAATTACTTACAATAAGTGTAACAAATATTTAGTTAAATGTTAAGTATTAAGGTTTTTTTATTGGGATACAGAAATAATGAATTTCATTTATTAACTGACCTCAAATTCTATATACATACTAGCAAATATTTCTCGTTGAGGCCTTGATTTAGTTAATTATCTTGGCTTAGAAACACACAAAGACTTGCAATGTTTTGTTTTCGATTACATAAAACAAACAATTCACCTTAAACGAAAATATTCTAAAACAAGCATTTTATTATTTTTAGTCATACAAAATTTGTGTAGGGACCTTTTACACGATATGGTAGATAAAAGTTAGTGTAAGAAAAATAAAATTTATCATAGATACTAAGGTCTTATTTATCACATTCTTAATTCAGTAGGAAATAATTAATTTAATAAAAAAATTCTATACCATTTCACAGAACGTAACACTACGTCTTGAGGAGCCAAATTTAGACAAAGACAATCGTTGTCGATTTCATGTTCTTTTTCGCACAACGATATTGATCAAACTGGCAAATCCCCCCTACTTTGCTATAAACATTTAAGCAACATTGACGATAAACAGAAAATTTTTTAGATAAAACTTTTACTTCGACAAGTTTTCTCCTATTCTGCCGGATGCACTGTGGCACATATTTTGAGAAGGCGGACAAAAATTGTTTCTTTTTTATGGGTATCGATTTTCATGCTATATTACTCGTTTGAAAAAAAAACTAGATTATCTAGGGAACCAAAAACTTACTACTCTATTTTAGGCATATCACAGCGAACAGGGTGAACCAAAATGGACTTTTTCGGTATTTTGCTAAAAATAAATATATTTTAGAAAATTTTAATTTTAAAATGACTATAACGTTTTTGGTTTAAAAGATTTTGATGCTAACTAGAGTTTGTATAATTATGTAACTTTTAATCTATTAGTTCTAAAAAATAAGCCTACCTAAGCTTACCGCTTATCAAGTTCAATCAAAAGTTATGGATTTTTTTAACGCCATCTCGTGAAATAATTCACTGTGCGACGTCTTGTTTATGTTCAAACAAAACAATGGCTTATGAATACGGTGTCTACATATTTAAAGCTGTTGATAGAGTCTAAGTTTAAGGCCTTTTACTTCTTATAGGAACGACGGAAATATATGTATAAAGGTCGATTATGGATGGCAACCCAACCTCAGTTGCGTTGTCAGTTGCCGAAATTGTATTAAGTATGGCAACTAAAAGTTGTTAATTTCAGGTGCCAAATTGGCAACCATAAATTTGTAGTTGCTGTTGATTTTGTTTTCACAGAAAAAGGCGATAAAAATAAAGAAAACTAGGTTTTTTTCATATAATTTTGTATATTTAATATTTTATATAAATATTTAGCACAAAATTTATATGAAATACATATTTATTTCTTTAAATTATAGATTTCAGTAAAATAACACGAATGTCACACTTTCAGCATTTAATAAGGGGTGATCCATTTCGAGGTTCCCTACTTTTTAAAGAAAAAAACCACAGAATATTCAAATTTAATGGAGAATGTTTATTATCATTTGAAAGAAATTGTTTGGCATTTATTTTTTGAAGATTATGTCTATTAAATGTTGGCCGTTGCTACGTCGCAGATGGTCCATCTGTTGAGTCCAATTTTCGATTACTCGTTCGAGTATTTCGACTGGTAACTGGTGAATGACACCCGTGCTGTTTTGCTCCAAGGCCTGAATCGAAGCGGGCTTGTCCGCATAAACTTTAGACTTTACATATCCCCACAGGAAAAAGTCTAACGGTGTGATATCACAAGATTTAGGTGGCCAATCGACCGGCCCAAAACGTGAAATTATGTGCTCACCGAAATGTTCTCTCAATAAATTGATTGATGCGATGTGTGGGAAGTGCGCCGAGATCACGAGCTTCAATTTCAAGCGTCAAGTAGTCGGTTATCATGGCACCATAACGGTCGCCATTGACGGTTACGTTCGCACCGTCATCATTTTTAATGAAATATTGACCGATGATTCCACCGGCCCACAAACCACACCAAACCGTTGTTTTTTCTGGATGAAGTGGCGGCTCTTGATTCCTTTCAGGTTGCTCTTCGTCCCAAATGCGGCAATTATGTTTGTTTACATACCCATTGATCCAGAAATGGGCCTCATCGCTAAACAAAATTTGCCTCGAAAACGTCGGATCTTCTTGAAACTTTTCAAGATCCCATAGAGCGAAGCGATTCAGGCGTAAGTCTTTTCATTACGAAATGCCAAACAATACTAAACAAAAATAACATAACAGCATGAGACGACTCACATGTGATCTGTCAAAAAAGGCTATTGAAAAAAGTACCTCGAAGTGAATCATCCTTTATAAAAAAGGAAAACAACAAAAGGCACGCTGCCTTTTGGAAATATATATTTATTTTATTTATTTTTTATTCACTTTAAATTACTTTTTTCTAGCTAGTTTATTAAATTTTTTAGAAATTTTTGATTGTTAACATTTTTTCCAGTTGCTAGAGTGTCAAAATAGCATTATTGATAACTTTATGTCAATAGTCAACAATTTTTGTTCTTTGCAGTAACGACTGCATGATTTACTAACTACTTTTTAACGATAGTAGACAACGCTATTTTACAACCTAGATTATAGATTGGCCGTAAAAAACACAAAGAGAAAAACAAAATAGATTCGCGTTGGATAAAGTGGACCAAAATTTAAAAAGGAGTATCCAAATTTCGGAACATAAGACGATTAACTATTGGAATACTAAAACCTAACGCATTTAGCAATTAGTAACTCGTGTGCTAAATTTATGTCATTACTATTGTTTTCATTAATGGGAATGCTTTTTAATCAAACAGTTTCATTAGTTATTATTATTATTAAAAAACAAAATCATTACCGTTAATCAGACTTAGCGAACGTCACTTATAGTTTGCAATTAATTACACATGCAATTACCCAAGTATATGTAATTGTAATTTAAATTTTTCAATTACAATTACATTCAATTATTTGTAATTGAAATTTTTTTTCAATTACACATTACATGTAATTAGTACTTGAAAAATTATTACAATTACATATATAATTTTAAGGAATATAATAGAATTGTGTTCAATTAAAAATAATGATTATTGCCTAATTACAATTACAATTACTTGTAATTTTTTAATTTGTGATTGAAAATTAAATTAATTGAAAATTGTTAATTAGAAATTACAAGTAGTTTTAATTGACTTTAGGCCGTGATTTAAATAACAATTACTTGTAATGTGTAATCGAGAATAAGCAATTACACATAAACGGTAATTATAATTGTGATTGAAATGTAATTGAATCTCCGCATGTCTGTCATTAATCAATGATTAAATTATTTAAAAACATTACCATGATTGGCCAACTTTTATTGCAATGAAAAAAGCCAGAGAATTACAAAGTTACAGATTTGAGAAAAAGCTTAATTTTACATAAAATCGATACCCTTTACGTCAAATAGTTTTTTTGCAAACAACAACGAACGAAGTAAATCCGAAATAAATTAAGGGAAGAAAGTCGATTCGGAAACGAGTGTCTAGGAAATCACCTTTAAAAAATGAGGTGAATAAGCTAAAACGTTTAGAGTTTGCTAAGCTGCACAAAAATGGGATTTTTTAATTTAAGCCAACGAAATATTTACTGACGAGAGTAAATGCCATAACGATGCTATATGTATACGCATTAATCCGAATGCAAAGCACCAAGAAATCTTCATGTTATTGACAGAATCATCAACCACAAATTTAATTAAATATTTATCGTGTAAATCTAGCCCCTCGGAGAATTTGGGTCTATTGTATACGATTATTAATTCTAACCACACAACGACCCAAAGCACAAGGCTTACAATGTTAGGAGCTGGTTATTCTACAATTGCCAGCAAGTGCTTGAAACTCACCACACTCACAGTTATTTTCTTTATTTATCGATAAAAAGTGTATGGAGTTATTTTAATTAATAATTAAGAAGCCATCTTATAAAAACATTAAAAATGGAAAAGTATATCAGTACATAAGCAAAAAGGCCTTGGAAATTTAACCTTGGCAAAATTTTATGGTTTAAATTAGCTTTTACTTATACATTAGTATAAGGGTTTCCAAAGTAAATAATAATTTAATTAGTTTTAGACAGGGTTGGAGAACCATAAAATCAGAAATGTAAGGAAAAGTAAAAAACTATTTTTTTCAAATAAAAAATCATAGAATTATTATTAAAATTGTACCAAAAAACCATAAAGTGGTACACCGATGTTTCGATTGTATCAATAGTATTACAGAGCACGAAAATAAACAAACCGTAACGTTAGCATTCGTCTTGTGTTTTGCAAGTGAGTGAAACAAAAAATAATTAAAACTTGTAAACATAAAATGTAATGTACATTTTGTGTTTAAACGTAAGCAAGTAGAAAAGCAGACAATGACAACAAAACAAAAATGTTTGGAAACAAAACGTTTTGCAAACGTTTGGTAAATTATTTGCTAATTATGGTAGGCAGTGTAATAAAATGTATATTTTTGACATATCTTTATTATTGACATATATTGAAACCGACAGCTGGTAAGATTTTTTGTTTTTATTGTTGCTTATTTAGACTACAATAATAATCGTAAGAAAAAAGTAAAAAGCTAAACTTAAGAGCATTATTAAAGCAAAATTTATATTCACTTAAAAACTAAAAATATTAGTTATTTAATATTATGCTAATTACCCATAACATTTTATAAGAAAATTGCAATTTATTTGTTGGGGTAAGGATATAGTTGGGATAAGAGCTAATTCCTATAGGTATTTCACTGGTTACTCAGACCTGATCATTAGAAACCCTTTTTCCTAATTTTAGAGAAGCTAAAAATACTCTATAAGTTAATAGAATAATATTACAGAATAACAAAACAAAATCGAAATTCGAAAATCGAACACATTTCGGACTCAAAAAAAACGTTTCTGCTGTTGTTTTGTTCGTAATTGTACGATTGTAATGATACCAAGGCGAATTCATACCAGGAGGAGTTAGAAGCCCAGATGATTGTTTTTTGCTCTCGTTTATGCTTACGAACAGACATGCATTCGAAAATTATGCCTCATCTGTAGCTATGGGTCATGTAGATATTAAGGAATCAGCAGCTCTTAATGTTCTTGGCATGAAAATCTAGTGTGATGTTCTATGGACTAAACACATTTTTCAAGTCTCCATAGAAGCTTTCAAGTGTCTCGGTTTTTTGAAACGGTGTAAAAGTTACTTCACTCAATCTAATCTTCTTACTATTCATATCACCTATATTCGGTGTAAAATAGAATACAACTCTAAAGTATGGGCCGGCGCCCCGAAGTGTATTTTAGAGCTACTCGACCGCGTGCAGGAGACAGAGAGAGGGCAAAGAAACTCCTCGGTGACAGTAGGGTATCCAACTCCATTGACTCACTGGAGGATCGACGCTGTGTGTTTCGCTGTTTTACCGTTACTACAATGGAATGCAGAAATTTTACCCGATACCCACATATTTTTGCATACAACATGCTCCTCATTAAGAGCCCATCCATTTGTGGGCGATTTGCCAGTGAATCGCACTACGTATTGTGGGGAACATTCGTTTTTCGCCCGAATGGCCGTATGTGGATTAAACTCGCTGCAGATATGTTTCCTGTCAATTTCAATATAAGAAAGTCCAAGTCAAATGTCCACAAACACTATACTGTCCTCCTTCCCATAACCATATTACCGAGTTCCGGCGCAATGCATTGCATGAGTAGAGGTCACCTCCTGAGCGTTGGTCCAAATCAAAAAAAAAAAAAAATCAATCATGTGAGTGAAAAGCTAATTTGTACATAAACAAAACGATTAAATAAATTTTAAAAAAATTATATCTTTGCATAAAACGTTTTAGGAACTTTTAGATTGTTTTTATACACTGCTTTTTATTTTTCCGACTATAGCAATACAACTTCAGATGTCCAACCATTACTTAAAAAAAAACAGAGCCGTTCGTTATTAAATTTTAAAAAAATGTATTTATTAACAAAACCTTTTATTCAAAAATCTGTGTGTAGTAATAGCCATTCTACATGTTTATTTTATGAATTTATATGTATACTAGCTGTGCCTGCCACTTCGTGAGCGTCCTTGTGATATTTTATTCGATTTTGCTCTGAAAGCAATGCACACCAAGAACCCTTACTTTTTTAGTGCCGCCTTAAACTATGCTTCAGTTATGGTTATGTATTTAATTTATAAAACACCGGCATCTGTTAGTGGTTAGTGCTTCAGTTATAGTTTATGTATTCACTTTACTACTAAAATTGACGGAGGGTCCTGCACCTCCACTTCGATCAGTCTGTGTGTACACGGATGGCTCCAAAAGAGGTGATAGGGTTGGTGGTGGAGTTTATATGAAAGAGTTTGGAATCAAGATGTGTTTCAGACTTCCAAATGACTGTAACGTCTTACAAGAAGAAATATCTACTATCAAGAGAGAACTTAAGGTACCACAAAATGTCCAGTAGGGATATCTGGTTTTGGACTGACTGTAAAGCTGCAATTCTGTTCTTAACAGGTGTGTTTACCATATTTAACTTAGTCCTGGTATGCCGGACATCCTTATATGTGATGGCGGAAAATTCAACAGTCACCCTTAAATGGCTGCGCGGACATGGGACTATTGTAGGCAACTGTGTTGCTGATGAACTGGCAACTGTTGCTGATGAACTGCTTAACGATAGCGCCTTTGACGTCTATTATGGCATTCTCCTTTCTGCTTGCTGGCATCGAATAAATCGAGCCTTATATGAACTGGCCCAGGTAAGATGGTGCAATAAGTCGACTTATCAAACGGCGAGGGCGATCGGCTACCAAAAATGCAGCTACGTGACTTAATATCAACGGTCACAGGGCATTGCCTATTTGGAACTCATGCAAAAAGAATAGAATGGGTCTCCATCATAACGATTTTTGCAGAAGTTTCGAGATGAGGAAGAGGAGGAAACTGTCGAACACCTCCATTGCCATTGTTCTGCGTTAGAATATCAACGCCTCCAGCGCCTTAGACAACGGTGCTTTGCAAGCCTCTCTAGTGTTTCACTATTGGAACAGAGCAGGATCAACTCTTTCTGAGGAGCTGCGGATGGTTTTCTAACCCACTTCCACTTGGCGAGGTATAGTTACTCTGGTCGACACCCTGGCTCGATCAACCTGCCCTCCGTGGCTACTTTTCTACATTACTGACCTTTTTTCTTCTGCCTGAAACGGTCTGTGTATTTATCCTATCCTAAAAGTATCCTATATTGGAATCAGAATACTAAGGTACCTTCTTACAAAATTTTGTTAAAATCCATCCAGTAGTTTTTACCTGATGCGAACGCAAAAGAAAAGCAGACAGACATACGGAAATGAGTTACTATTTTATTATATGTATAGATAGATAGATATGGATGTATGCAGGGATGTTTGTAAGTATTTGGTTAACTTTCCGTACGTATCAATACTACGTAGTACGAACTAGATTCCTTTGTTTGATAACTAACAATGTTTGTTTTAAGTTTATTAGGTACTTTTGCAAGTTTATGTATGTATGTATGTATGTATGTATGTATGTATGTGTGTGTGTATGTATGTATGTGTGTTTAAATAAGAGTGTATTCGTTTATTTGTGTGGTTAACTGCAGTGCCCTAGTTTGCAAAAATTTAACGTTATATATAACGTTGTCGTCGTTTTTTTTCAAGCCAACTCTTCTCTAGCAATTTTTATATTCGTAAGATAGTTTTTAGTTCAGTTTTATGTTGCTTCTTTTGCAACATTTTATTCTTGTTAAAATGGCAGAGTGTGCGTGTGTGTGTGTATTTTTGCTGCTTAAATTAGTTTTCATTCTGATTTTAGTGTGTATATTTTATAGCTAGAGAAGAGGTCATATAATAAAAAAATAAAGCCACTGTATATTTTGCCTTGTGTTTTTTTTTATTGTTTTCAAATAAATACTTTTGTTGGGCTTCTTACCAAACAAACCCAATACAGGCCAAACAACGCCACATACACACATTTCACACAACATAATCATCTGTTTGCAATAATCCTAAACTAAAACCACAAACTAAAGACTTGAATTACAATACGTTAAATGAATAATAAAAACTACTGCTTTATCCCACTACAAGTACAGAAACATATTGGAACAGAATTAAAAGAAAAAAAGTTTGATAATTGAAAAACTTTGAATAACAATTTACAAAAATGTTGAAGGATTTTTAACAAGTCCTTTATTTAGAGGTCTGCAATAAAAACCAATAAGAAAGCAAAAAAAACTTTTTTTTTTATAAATGTTATAAAGCAAAATTGTAAAATTAAAAAATATAAACATTTTAATTAAATCATCGAGGAAGATAAATTTTAAAAGTTTTACAATGAAATTTGTCGTTAGTACTCACAGGTTCTAGTAACTTGCTGACAAGAATATTTTTTTTTGGTCATTTATTTGACACTTTTTTTTAATGGACCAGCACTTAGAGGATGGCCTTGAAATGCATTGTGCCACAACTAGGAAACTTAGTTATGGGAAGGAGGATAGAGGGATTAGTATTTTTGAACATTTGCCTTGAACTTTCTCATATTGAAGTTAACAGGAAAGAAATCCGCGGGGAGTTTATTCCACATACGAACTGTTCGGGCAAAAAACGAATTTTCCCTATAATGCGTAGTGCGATTCACTGGCAAATCGACCACAAATGGATGAGCTCTTGATTAGAAGCGTGTTGTACGTAAAAAAGTGTGCGTGTCAGGTATAATTTCCCTGATTTCATTAGAGCAGATTCCATTGGAGTAACAGTAAAACTGCGAAACACATCCCACATTGTGTCGATGCTCCAGTGAGTCAATAGATTTGGATACCCTACTGTCACCGATGAGCTTCTTCGCCCTCTCCTGCTCGCGGTCGAATAACTCCAAAATAGACTCTAAGTTTTCTATATTTATATAGCACGTTTCTTTAGCTTTTTGATTCTGACCAAAAAAAATTGGTAAATGGTAAAGGTACGAAACCAAAGCGCCAGGGTGTGATCCTTCAAAATCTGCAGTGCGACCTATACCTTCGTATAGGAAGTGAGACGCCAAATGCAGCTAGGTAAAATTAATAAGAGTTTAATGGTACTCCTCCAGTGAAAAAACTTGAGTTAATTGGTTCTCCTCCAGTAAAAATTGAGTTTAATGGTGCTCCTCCAGTTAAAAGTTGAGTTTTTTAAAGTGGTGCTCCACCAATGTCCGACTTATTGAAATTAAAATTTCTAGGTTATATACGATAACCAAACGATTACACGTGGCTGATTAAGCAACCACCAATAACAGTACCGTAATAGAGCTATTCGAGGACGCCAATCAGCCAGTGTGAGAACGAGACACAAACCACTCGAAGGCCGAGCAACAAGGACGGACTTTAAACGATAATGACAATGACGCACGCACGTGTTCCCCGACCCAGAGCTACTCTTTACGACAGCATGTTTCTTTAGCTGCATGAGAACTATCGATATCGATAACTAAGGTTTTACAGCTGTTTTGATATTTCTGTTCAGTAATAGGCTTTTTACACATGAGTACATTTTGTGGAAACACAAGGAAGATGTTGAAAAACTGAAACAATTATTCACACTTGCAACATCTAATATCTACCATCATTTTTATGTCAAAATGGTAAAAACTCACATTGTAGTCCACAGTTTTATAATCACATGGATCTAGAATAATCACTAGAAATTAATGATTAAATTAAATTTGATTATTATTGCATACGGTATTCCTTTTTACAATAAATTATTAAAAAAAAAACAAATTCAAAATATATTTTAATCAAATTATGTATTTTTAACAAACACATGCATACATGTAAACAAATGATTACCCAACAAACCAAATAGTAATCAAACTACAATACAACTTGAGAATAAGCTTATATAAAATAATGTATTTTAAGCTTTTCTTAATTACGCTTATTATAATATTTATAAAATGTAAATTCACAAGCAATTTGTAACAATGCTTGATAAACTATTATTATACACAACAAATTATGTTGACAGAATTATTCATAGTAGTGTTGTTTGTTAAATTTTGTTCTGGCTAATATGATACTGTCTACACTGAAAAGATGTTTATAGTAATGTAAATCGCAATGATAAGCTTATAGTAATAATACACCTATAATATTTTCATAAGGGTTCCCTTTTGATTTTTCTACAATTGTTACAATAGCATTTTTCAATATATTCTAAAATCTTTTTTAAGCTTAAGATTTATGTATGTAAACTTTTTATAATAATTTCCTGAAGTCATTTGGTTTGTTGGGTACATTTTATAACTGCAATTTTATTAGTGATGACACTAAAATAATCGAAATATGTAAGGTGGAATAAAATGATATACATAGGAACATTTTGTGAAGATGTTAAAAATTTTCGAGCACTAGACCCAATACAATTCGTATAGGAAAATGTTAACATCTTTGAGAATTGATGGTAGATGTTAGATGTTAATAAGTGTGAAAAGGGTATAATAAGGTTTGACAGGTGATCATGAGTCCTTTAACGCCAGAACAACACTTCGAAATTGTGGATATTTACTTTAAAAAAAATAAATCTATTCGCGAAGATCGTAAAGCACTTGGTTCATTTTATGGTCAACATAACTAACGACCTAGATAACAAGCAATTCGTGCAGTCATTGATCGTTTTCTCATCGATTTTACTCTTTTCGATTTAAAACCATCAACAAGACAAACAAAATGGGCGTAACGAAGAGAATATTGCTGATGTGGCGCGAAGTATTAAAGAAGACGACAAAATATAAATTCCTCGTCGTTCTCAATTTTTTGGCTTTGTCCGTCGACTACTGGAAAAATTTATGGAAAGATCTTCGCTTACGTGCCTCTAAAATATAGCTCGTGCAACAATTGAAGCCAAACGACCATCGTTTTTGTCGCATATTTGGTGATTGGTTTATTTGAAATTGGCCGAAGATGAGCATTTTTATCAAGGAATTGTATTAAATGTTTAAATGGACAAAGACAATTCTAAAGCCGTTAACGAGTCGCCATTATATCCATTTTTGTACTGGTTTTACGGTATGCTGGCGGCAACATCGGTCTTTGTTTTGAAATAAGCAAGCGGCTGCTGTCACGGTGAATGGCGACTGCTATCGGGCCATTCTGACTAAATTTTTGTTTTCAAAAAGATGTCGCAACTCCCCATACAGCGTGCTTAATAATAGATTCATTGCAAAATCAATTTGATAACAATCTTATTTCCATCTGTGGTCCTGTTCACTGGCCCCCTCGTTCGTGCGATTTATACCTATAGATTACTTTTAATATCATTGATTTATGCCGACAAACCAGCAACTTTTGAAGCATTGAAAACCATTATTGACGCTTTACGGCCAGATTTATTGGAAAATGTAGTCTAAAATTGGACTGATCGAATGAACCATGTAACTCGTAGCCGTGGCGATATCTATTAGGAACAATTAAATCGTTTTTTTTTTTCATAGTATTTTACAGATTTTGGTATCCATTTGAACTAACATTTTATCTATAAAAAAATAAGAAAAAAAACACGTCTATAATATGTACAATACTGAGATATGGATCGATAGTATTATGGAGCGTCATAAGAAACAGAAAATGACATAAATACGTATTCGCCACCTATAACAACATTCACAAATTAATTCCGTTGTTCTGCCGCCGTCATGTTTATTTTTTGTTCAATTTGATGGCTAGTGAAGACGGAGTGTTACCCCCGTCTACATTAGCCATCAACAAAAGTCTTAACAAAAGTCAAACTTCAAATAAAAAAAAGTATTCAAAATGTTTTTTTTTTTTTTTTGTTATATGAAGTTTGTGCAAGGCGGCTTAGTTTCCCATGGTACCCTCATTTAACAAACTTCTGCCCGTGGCCCTAATTCTTATGTTAGCCGGTGCTGGATACTAACACTCAATGTGCTCTACCGTCTCAGCGTCATCCAGGCGAAGTGTGCAAGTTACCTCTATTATATCTAAGCACCTTGCTGATTCGAGGCTGTATACATATAGGTTTAGTGAATTCATCAATTGTAGGACCTTCGCTCATATTAGGCCATTACTTAATGATACTATGGGTTCTGGTCCACAGAAACTCACAAGAGATCCTTTTTTGTGTCCTTTAACCAACATCAATGTTACCTCATTAACCGAGGCATATCTGGTTAGTATTCAAACGCATTCCAGAACTAGACTAGAGTATATTTTCACTTGCCTTATTCGTTTTATAACCGAACCTTTCTTCCATGCACTCGACTTTTCAGCAGGTGATCCAGTATAGTAAATACATTAAGTTTATTTAATTTTTATTTGGACCACCAGTTACTAGTAGCGCGGACGACTAGATTGTCTGTATTTGTATGCTGAAGATGTAGGAAGTATGATCATGCTAGAATCTTCTGCCTTAAAGGGTACCAATGAACTATGACATGATACCTTTTTTTAAGATAACACTATCTGCGAATCTGCTGGCATGTCTGCAGAAAATGCACAAGATATTTTGTGGAACTTATAGAGTGGAACTGATACAGTAGTGCAATACAAATCTGTCTATTTAAGTATCCAGTTACACTTTGATAGCACTATAAAGATATTGTATTTAGCCGGAAATAGAATAGAATCTTCAATCACCAGCGGATTGAAGATTATCTGTGACGTTAGTTTTTGAATCTTATCGTAAGCTATTAAGGTATTGTTTCCGTGACGAGGCAATTTTTTTCGCTATTTGCTATTCGCTATTTTCTGACTATTCATGAAGGATGTTGAGTTTTAAATGTTAGGAAATTAGATATTTTTTTAATTGTCAGGCTTCTCTCTTGTTACTAATATAACATTGTCTGTTGACTGTTCAATTCTAGTAGTCATGTAGTTGCACCCAAAAACTAAATTAGAGAGTCAAACGGTATCTATTGTCAAATATTTTTTTGTAATGTCACTTTATCTATATTTAGGTCCATCTAGCTATTTTATCTCTAATTTTCTATTTTTATATTTTATTGGGTTAACATTACTGTTCATGACAGAGTGTTGCGCTCTTATTTAAGAGGCCGTCTTCACTAGACGTCAATTTGAACAAAACATAAACATGACGCCGGCAGAGCAACGAATTAATTTGTGCATCTTGTTATAGGTGGCGAATACGGAACAATTCGAAGGTCGCTAGGAATTTCTGGCATTATTTTAATGACAAGCGTTAAGCTTAACTGTTGAATAGAAAATAGGCTGCTGGCAGTGTTAACGGACCATTAGGCAATTAGCCTACATGTTAGTAGCCAAAACTTTCCTACAATATACATTGCCGTAGTTTTTGGGTAAATGAAAAGAAAGAGACAGTCTTGTTCCTCCTGTGCAAATGTCCCGCACTTCGTTCACCAATCGCAAACATAATAGACGACCTGCCTGAATTATCAGGGACCAGGATCTCCTTGAACTTACAAGATATCTCAAGGCGAGAGAATGGGTGTAGTACTATTCAGTAGGATTCAAACTTGGATCGAAAGTATTTTATGGACGAGTGGAATAGTTTAATTTTGCTTGTGGATTTGTGCGTAAATAACTACCACTTTAAACAACGGAACAAGCAACAAACAAGCTTCGCAACTGCTTATAGTCAACATTCAGCTAATCAGTGTTGCATAGCGCAATGATTTTCACAAATTTCTTTAATGATTGTTTTTCAATTTAATTTAAAACTTTAGTTTACTATCCAGCAATTTGTAAAATAATACTTCAAAATGGGTTTCAAACCACCCTACTGGTCTTTTGTGGTCATAGAAATTCCTTAATCTTATTTCCAGCTCTTATTTCAAACAAGAAAACTTTAAACATTATTTAATATGTTGCATAGAGCTTAAAAGATTTGTAAGAAATTCTTTTTCTTTTCTAGCAATAGCCAATTTAATCTTTTATCTGGTTGTTTACTGAAATTATACTACATTCTTGAAATTAAAATGAAAATATTTCTAGCCATCTCTCTTTTTTTTATTTTGTAATACAACTAAAATTAAAGCAACAAAAGCTGTAAAAAACCAACTTAAAAATATAAAAATAACATAAACCCTAATAATCCTCTTAAAAGAACCTACATTGCGCCTTAAAAATAATATAGCAGAACAATTTTTTACAAAAAAAAAAAAAAATAATATAAAAAACAAAAACAAAATAATCTTTAAATAAAAAACCCCAGCTGTGCCACCAGCTAACCAAACATCCAACCAACCATTTAAAGTAAATACATAACTGCAAACAAATGCCCGAGAGTTTCCAGCGGTTCATGGAAAACTTATGAATGCAAAATAATTATTAACTTAGCAAATACAAATATGAGGACTAACACAATCCCTGGTAACATATACCCGTACAGTTACAGATACATGCAACAATTATCCTTCTGGTGTAGTTTCCATAAAAAAAAAATCTGGCTCTTCTTCCCCTCCAGGGCATGCAATATCATGCACAAAGCCACCTTTACCATTTGCTGCTTGTAAATATTAAAACAATGAAACTAAATGTGTGTAGGTGTCTGCGTTGGTTTGCTGTGCAGAGTTGTCTAAAAGAAGCTCATTTCTGCAGTAGCGATGGAAATTTATATAAATATATGTTTGGAGAAAGGGGTGATATCCAAGCAAACCAACATCGTTATGAGTTCCTTTTCGACCGCCTTCGTTCCTCAATAATTTCTGGTACCCCATGGAGTCTCGTGACCAATAGCGTTCTCTGTAGTGATTTCAGACTGTCGACATTCTTTCTCATCACAGAATCTCGCGCAATTACAAACAATTGTCTAGGGCTAAGGTATCCCTATCAAACCTAGTGCTAGCCACTGCTGGACAATATGCACATTTTTCTTCGCCTTTACTGGGCACAATCTGCCCAAATGATACTTGTAATTTCTATGTCACTGATGCAGTTATTACCTTAATGTACCTTGATTAACTTTAGCAGCAACTTTAGAGGTTAATTTATCCACCTCTTGTGAAGCGTTTTTATCCATTTCTTCCGGCCAAAAAAACCGGAGTACCCTTGCAAGATGTGCAGGATTTAGTCTTGTTCATCCCTGATTCTCAATGTCCCTTTTGTGTTTTTATACAAATTAGTATTAATAAAATTCCTAGTAGTTAAAAAAGATGTTCACACATAAAGAGCTTCATAAGCATAGGCTCCACAGATATCCAGAGTTCGCTTAACTAAATTTAGCGGGCTTTTTAACAGACATAAATCTGTTAAGACTGATATCAGCTGTTACCGCCGTTACTAAGTATAATTTTGTATACTTTGGAATTTTCTTCGACTCATCTTGAAAACCAGTGTTCTCAAAAGCAATGCCGTTATTAATAGCAAAGAGGGATTCCAATAACCTGTTTGCTAAGTCGGCGGTCCACTTTTTGCCAATGTGGACCTCATGGCCGACAACCATGATTGATGTTTATACCCTTTATCATTCTTATCAAAAATACCAATGTTAGGTAGTGTAAACCCACGTCTTCATTTGCTTTTAACATGTCTTAACAAAAGTCAAACTTCATATTAAAAAAACCAGTATTAAAAATAATGTTTTTTTTTATATGAAGTTTGATTTTTGTTAAGACATGTTAATGTCTATTGGTGACGGGGGGTAAGGTAACACTTAAAAAAAATAGTGGGACATAAAATTGACACATCTGTATTAAGACAACCTCTCAAACAAACACACACAATAGTGGATAGATAAAAGTGCGTGTGAATACAATTATTATAACTTCTTTACAATAAATTTAACCACAAAATGTTCTATTGAACTAGATATTTAAAAGATGTAATAAATACATCTAATTAGAAGAGTAAAAAAATAATGTTTACAAAATACATACTATTGTCAGCGAAATCAAGAAAGCAAAAAGTACTTCTCATGGATTTCATGAAATGAAAATTGTGATTATAAATATTTCCTTTTTAAGAGTTAGAAAAAATGTTGATTCCTAAATAAGTCTAAAGAAGCATCTCCTATTCTTAACAGACAAACCTTACCCCCCATCTAAAATAGTCATTAACATGTCTTAATAAAAGTCAAACTTCATATAAAAAAAATATATTATTAATACTGGTTTTTATTTATATAAAGTTTGGCTTTTGTGCAGACATGTTAATAACTAATGTAGATGGGGGTTTACTGACTAACCTAAACAAGGGCGTAAGGCGTAACGACGTCTAACGCTTTGATCAAACCTAAATAAGAGCGCAACTTTCTGTAATAAACAGTTATGTTAACATATTTTGTTTAGTAAAATCTAATAAATTTAATCGCAAAATAGAGATAAAATCGCTAGATAGAGCAGAAAATGCTAACAATAAAAACAATAACATTTTGTTTGCAACCAACTTCACTACCTAACGCTCTGTCAAAATTGGATTTTCCAATTAGCTGTTTAGCAGTTAGTCAGCACCCTAAACGTAACGTTTCTAATCTAGCCAGACATTAGGTCAAAAATTCCTTTTGAGAAATGTAAAAATTTCAGTACGCAGCTGGATAGCCAACAAAATTATGCATCGTATAGTGAATTTTCAACGCTTTTGCTTAATATTTGTCATTTTGGGACCGTGTTAAAATCAGAAAACTTGAGTAAATTGCACACGTTTTTATTGCCTTTTTACGATTTTGAGAGCTTTGCAATACATTTTTTATGACTAAACGAATAAAGATTTTGTATCGATTTTTTTTTTTTTTTTTCTATAAAAGGCTATATTAGTAGCTACTTATATTAATTTTTATAAAAAAAAAAAATCGTTCGAAATTAAAAAAAGATTTTTTTGTTTACTTTTTTGTCAAAAAAAAAATTTAAAAGGTTTTTGAGAGTGAGGGCCATCGCGAATTTAAAAATATTATATGTATATTATTATAAAATTTACGATCTACTTTTATACTGTAGAAAAAAACGTTGCGCGTTTTTGCGCCATTTTTTTCGATTTTTTGCAAATTTTACCTTTTTTCTGTTTTTGCTCATCTTGCAGATACGAGTAAGAAACCTTTCTGTCGGTCATAAACGGTTTTGGCTTCTAAGTTATAATAAATAAAATTTATTGTTACTCATATAATTAATTTATTATCTATACATATAATAATACTGTGATTTTCTGTCTGTCTGTTTGTGTTCGCATCACGTAAAAACTACTGGATGAATTATAATAAAATTTTATGAAGCGGTACCTTAGAGGTTATCTTGGCGGTTACCTTAGAGGGAGAACTAGTAGTTAAAGTACGCAAGTTTACCGATTCAATGGTACTGCAAACTTGGCAGCAACTTTTATTTTTGTCAGCGGGTAATTTAATGCACTATTTACAGTACTCTACAATAATTTTGGAATTTTCTGAGTAATTACCCAGGGATGCGTACCTTTATAGAAAGTAATTACATAAAAAATATCTAAAGCCCTATAAAATTAAGAGTCTTAAAGTGAATTACTTTCAAAGCAAAATAAAGACGCTGACGAAGTGGCGGGCACAGCTAGTTATGAATAAATTAATTATTCTCAGATAAATTAAATACTATTAAATATAAATTACAAAATGTATTTTATAAATATTCTTCTCTTCGACATAAAAGCTTAAAAATTAATATTTTTGAAAATTAGCAAAGAAAAAACTTACATGGACGTTTCGGGGGTTGTGATTGGAGGGATACCTGCCCCTGCCCATAAAAACTTAAAAATTTTATTTTTATGATATTAAGGCGTATGTAATCCTTATCCTTTAATAAATACGTTTTTTTTTTGCAAATAATATTTTAATTACCGGCCAGGGTCGAAAAATGACATTTTAGATTCAAGTTTAGGTTTTTGAACATTCGCTGACTATAAAAGTTGCATTTGCTAAACAAAACTATGGGAAAACTTTACAAAAATTGGAATTTTTCAGAAGTAGCATTAGTTCTTCTAAGAGAAAGTTTTTTCTCCTTGGTCAAGTTTCATTAATCTAGGGGCACTCAGTAAATTTTCAGAGCCAATTTAAGCTAAAATAAAAGTTATGTCCGGCTAGATAGGCAAAATTTGTGCGTTGTCTAGAGCCTAGCTTTAACGCTGCAATGATAAACCTAACACCCCATATACACTAGCTATCCATTTAAACAAGACATGAACATAACGCCAGCAGAGCAGAGCAAAGTAGGACAGAATTCTGTCAGATTTTTGGTTGATTAAATCGTACGATTGTGTAGCATAGTTAAGCCTGGCCTTTAGCAGGCAAAAACCAACTGAGTAATTTACGATTGCATGTGTATGTGTAAAAAATTATGTTTAGCTACGCATTTGTATGGTTTATTTGACCTTATAGTGAAGTTAAACAAGGTGTGTATAAGAACGCAATTCTTCAATTGAAACGACCATATACATATGTACAGGGTGACGCAAATTTAATCATCCAATTTTGTGTTGAATAAAATTTTCAGTGGTAACTGTTCGCATTTCTGTTGAATATTCTCCTTAATATCTGCCTTTGTCTGGAGCTTGTTGACAAAAGCCCGCGACTTCAATTAGCCCAAAAAAAAGAGGTATGGGATAATTAAATAGGGCGATCTTGCTAGCCGTTCCAAATCACTAAAATGAGAGATGGTTTCAGAAAATAAAAAATCTAGCGAAATGTAGTGCCTAATTCACGTCACTCCCCTGAGTTTTACAAATCATCTATGCAGAATGCCTTTTGTGGCGTTCATTGTGTGACCGTTTAATTTTGGTAGATAAAATAAATTAGTAATATTTTGTTTATAGCGTTTTAAGTTTAGATACGTTACAGTCTAGTGAATCGTGTGTGGCTATAGCCGCTCGATATATAAGAATTTTATTCTATTTTTACTAAAGTTTAATATGCTTTAAATTACGCCACCAAATCCACAGCACTACCTGCCGTAATTGGAAATCCCTTTACATACACACATCCAACCGTTTGTATTAATTGCGTTTACTATCTGCCACTCCTCTCCGATCTCTTTAAAAAGTCTGAAAGAAAGTTGAAGATAACTGAAAATATATTAAACATCAAAAGAATATTTTATAAAAAAAAAGGGAGAATGGATTTTAGATGTGCGTGAACTTGTAAATACTTTATTTATATTGTTGATGTTCAAAAGGAAACCTTATATACATATGTATGTCTTGACCACATAAATAGTTTATATTTACATTGAAAAAGTTGTTTTTACTAATTAAACTTTTAATAATTTTCAAATTTTTCTGTTAAACTTTCTTTACAGTCCATTCTCTGCCACATCTTACAGTTTTAAGTCTTTCGGGTTGCAGTAAACTGACAGATGATGGTGTTGAACTAATAGCAGAAAATTTACAAAAACTGCGTGCTTTGGATTTATCTTGGTGTCCACGCATAACAGATGCTTCTTTAGAGTATATTGCCTGTGATTTAAATCAATTGGAAGAATTGACATTGGATAGGTAAGGTTAACTAACTAGTCAGTCAGTTTAACTTAAGAAAAAAATCTTTTATTATTTCTTACTGAAATTTAAACTAAAAAATTAATTTATGACCTACAAGGATTTATTAGTTTTTTTTTTCTTTTATTTCGTTTTAGATGCGTTCACATTACCGACATTGGTGTAGGCTACATTTCAACTATGCTGTCTTTGACGGCGTTATTTTTACGTTGGTGTTCCCAAGTACGCGATTTTGGTCTACAACATTTATGCTCAATGCGTAATTTACAAGTTCTATCCTTAGCTGGCTGTCCTCTTTTAACTTCATCGGGTCTCTCCAGCCTTATACAATTAAGACATTTGCAGGAGTTGGAGTTGACCAATTGTCCAGGTGCATCACAAGAACTATTTGAATATTTAAAAGATCATTTGCCACGCTGTCTAATAATAGAATAATTTTGTAAAACTAGTCAACGTTAAACAGCAAAACCAACTAACTAACAAATGTACCGAGATTAAAAGTTCAATATTATTTTTTTAGGTTATAAATATATTTTCTAAGGTAGACTGTAGTTTTCTTTCTTAAACTTCAATTAAATTATTTTGAAATTTTATTACTATTTATAAAATAAACTAAACATTGACTACGAAATACTGTAACTACTACAACAACTTTAACTATTTATTATAATTCTTTTGTAATTAAATTTAGTTCCTGTACTTAAAATTTCAGTTAAAAATTTTTCTTTCTGTGATTTTAGTTTTTAAGTTAAGAAATTTACTTTAAATAATAGTTATTTTCTTATAAAATCAATATCTTAAATAAAAAAGAAATTAATATTTAAAATATTTATTAGCGCCGTGCACAGTAGAAAAAAAATATCGCAATATTTTAAGCGCTTTCCAAATGGCTTTATTTAGTTAGAAATTTAATCTTCATTATTGAAAAGTTTATAACAATTGATTGCTGGAACTTTAATTCTTTTAAATGAAGTCGAAAAAAACTATCAACATAAAATCAATTCATGTGGGCTTTCGCAAATTTAGACTGTATTTTTTACGTTTTACAACACTAAACTTCTGGAGAACGGAGTTGCAGCTTTTGAAAGCGTTTTCAGGCCGCCCTACAATATCTTTAATTATGTTACCTTTTTAAAGATTCGATGATACGAAAGTGCTATAAATAATGCTTTAAATATTAAATAGAATAAACTTTGAAATAATTAAAATTCTGTTTAACAAATTTTTTTATTTTAAACTTTTTTATGTTAAAGTTATCAATGAAGAAAAATATTGCCAAATAGGCCCATTAGATGAATTAAATAAAAATTTAACTTTTTATTTGATAGGCAGCTTTCAACACTTTATAATAAAGAGCCTTTGCTAAAAACAAAACCTTATGTTTTATATTTATAACGTATTTATTATAAGTTATTTATTAATATTAAGTTACCAGTTTATTATATATTTTGTGTTTGTTTTAAGTGAAATATTTTTTTCTAGAAAAAAAAGACATGAATGGTTTTGTACTAAAATATCTTTTCAAATTCTATATTTGTACAAAAAAAAAACAATTTTTACTTAAAGAAAAAGAAACTATAACACAGAAATTAATTGTTTAAGTCAGGCTTACGTTTGTTTGTTTATTTACTTTAATAACTCAAATTTTTTTTTTTTCAAATTGGGAAAAATATTTCTTTAAAAAATTAACAGCTATTTTTGCCATTTTTTCTTTAAAAAACTAATTTGACAAAAACTTTTTTAACCCTATTGAGTAACGGAAATTAAATCTGACTTTAACAGCTCATTTCTATGTTAATAAATAGTTCGACTAATAGAATTTTAATATAAAAATATAACACTTTATTTCTATTTTGAAATTAAACAAAGAAAAACTCAAATACACTTTATAATAAAGAGCCTCTGCTAAAAACAAAACCTTATGTTTTATATTTATAACGTATTTATTATAAGTTATTTATTAATATTAAGTTACCAGTTTATTATATATTTTGTGTTTGCTTTTAAGTGAAATATTTTTTTCTAGAAAAAAAAGACATGAATGGTTTTGTACTAAAATGTCTTTTCAAATTCTATATTTGTACAAAAAAAAAACAATTTTTACTTAAAGAAAAAGAAACTATAACACAGAAATTAATTGTTTAAGTCAGGCTTACGTTTGTTTGTTTATTTACTTTAATAACTCAAATTTTTTTTTTCAAATTGGGAAAAATATTTCTTTAAAAAATTAACAGCTATTTTTGCCATTTTTTCTTTAAAAAACTAATTTGACAAAAACTTTTTTAACCCTATTGAGTAACGGAAATTAAATCTGACTTTAACAGCTCATTTCTATGTTAATAAATAGTTCGACTAATAGAATTTTAATATAAAAATATAACACTTTATTTCTATTTTGAAATTATACAAAGAAAAACTCAAAATTTTGTTAAAGTAGTTTCAAATACCCTAATTTTTCTTAGAAGAAGAAATAATAATCATTTCACAAATTTTGTATGACAAACAATAACCAAAAAAAGGCTTAATAAATAGAGAAAAAAAAAATATCCTTATATTTTTGGTTTAATAAATATTGAATACAATTAACAAAAAAATATCAAGCGCCAACAAGTTTCAAATAAATAAGCTTTAAAATTAACTTAAATTAATTAAGACGTCTAAAAAATCACCCTTAACAAAATTAACATCACTCTCACAAAATCACTCATAATCACTGTTTACACCTTAAAAAATAATACAAATAAAATACCCGCCCTTTTTCAAAACTGAAATCAATATTAATAAAATAAAAATAAAAAATAAATAAAACTATTTCTAACCCTAAAAAAAAATATTTTTTAAAACAAAAAATTCTAAAAAATAAATGACCAAAAAATAATATTGCTATAATTTTCAAGAATAAATTTGAAAAAACTTTAACAAAACTTTAAATAATACGAAATACAACAACAAATACTTATTACATGTTACAAAGACTTTTAAACAAAATCGCTTAATTTTTGCAAATTTTTAAGCAAACAGAAAATAACAGGAAAATAGTTTAAACCAAAAACAAAAAATAATTAAAAAACCTTATTGTAAATGTGAATTATAATTAAATATTGAAAACTATGAAAATAAAAAAAATATGTGGTAAAGCAACAAAACAAAAAACGCATTGGAAAAATAGAATTTTAATTTTTAAACTACATGCAAAAAAAAAATAAAAGAAAGATATTTGAGATGCTAAATAAAAAAATAATAAATATTTCTTGAAATCAAAATTTGTGTTTTTTTCTTATACTTCAAAATTTAACTGCCAAATTTTCAACCAAATTACGATTATTAGTTTGTTTTTGAAAACCATTGAAAGCAGACATCCGTCCAGCTGATTTAGTAGTTTGGCACTCAAAAGTTGTATGGGTTTAGAAATTTTATAGTGCAGAAGTGAGAAAGCAATAAAACACATACATGCCATCTCAATTTACTTCTGTTTTTTGACATTTCGAACCATAGATAACACTTAGATGGTCAACTCTCCAAATGTCAAAAACGTGGCTACAAATGTCTTCACACATACGGGTATGGTGTGGATTCAACACACAGTAAAATTTTTATTCACATTAAGGCACTATTACGCGTTATTCCATTTCACTTTACAAATATTTAAACAATTTGGAATTTTTGCACAAAAAATTATTTAACAATTTATTGCATTTAAAATTTTTTAATACAAAATAAATTTAATTTTGTTGACATTTCTTTGGTGAAATTTATTTCTACACAGTATTGTATTTTTTTGTGTTTTAGGGGATGAAAATTTTCAAATCAATATAATAAATATTTAAAATTAGCATTCAATGTAACGTTTTTTGCACATAAATATATTAGAAAAAAATACAAAACTCATATTTTTATTAAAAAATTAAAGAATTATTTAATTTTAACATCTAAAATTGCTTGTAAAAAAATATTCTGTTTTTACAAAATATTTTATACAACTATGTGCAGTTTAGGTGCTGTGGGGAATTTTTTTTTAAAACCAACACTTATACAATTTTGCCTACCAATACATACTTAGACTTAGGTTTTTTGACAAGAGACTTAGGTTTTTGACGTTTCAGTTGACTATCTATGTGTTATCTATGTTTCGAACTACGAAGCTACAATAAAATGCCATGTTGTTATTGTATTGTTGTATTTGACGTAGAGACGCCACTATCTCTATTAAGATAAATCCACCTTGCAGACATCCTCGTTAATTTCAAGGATAATAAAAGTGACTTTCGTGTGCTGATTAAACTTTATTTTGTACATAAAGAAACATTACTGAAACCCAAGAAGAACTCGATAAATAGTTTGAGGTCTCTAAACCATAGACTTTAAAAACTTAAAAAAACTTAAAAAAAATCCGGCCGATGTGTGCTTAGCTTACATAGTTGGTGCCAAGAAACTCTCTTTATGTCTCAACAATTAACAAAATTCTATAAACCTATTAGTCCCAGCTACTTTTTTTTAAGACGATGAGAACGATAGATATATGAGGAAAAAATATCTTTTGCTAAAACTATTTCACAATCGTCAATTTTCATAACAGCCAAATCGACTATAACCGCTGTTCATCATCTAACTACAGTTATTGAAAAGGCTCGATTCTTATCACATTGACCTGTGCGCTTTTATAGACATTCAGAAAGGCTTTGATATCAGGCTTTGACAGACACTCAGAAAGGCTTTGATACGCGATTAGCAGTGCTATGAACGATAAAAGTGTTCCGATATTAATCAGGAACTAGACGATAAAAATGCTTACATCTAGGGCTGTTAAATTGAACTTGTGTGGTACGTCGAGGACGATACCGGCAATCAGAGGCGGTCTACAAGGCGGCATTCTATCGCCTCTTTTGTTGCCTTGGTCATCGACGGTTTACTTGCAAAATAAAACACACTCGGTTTCCATACTTATGGTTACGCTGACGACCATATTATTTCTGTGGTAGAGTGGGATGATGGAACCATATCGGATATAACGCAGCAGCCTCTGGATCTAACCGCCAAGTTGTGTAATTCCAGAGGGTTGTCCATTAACTGTGTAAAAACTACTCTGGTACCATATACAAGACGTAGAAGTCTTTAAATGGCACTATTACAACTCTCGGAAGAAATGGAAAATAAATCCATTATTTTTTCGGTAGATGGCTGTAGGGATCGATATCTTGTAAAGTATCGATCAAACATTTTCAAATTTATGTTATGTTGTCAAGGTGACATTTACCACTAAAAAGTGGGTTACAGGGTGTGAAAAATGGAAAATAACAAATAGAAAATTCGGTACAATTTACAGTTTCTCTTTGATAAAGGGGAAAATGCAAGCCACAATATTGCCGTATTTAATCCATTTATTATCCCCAGTCACTATCCGTTTAAGAAATGAGTCGATTTCATTTCGTTTTGCCAAGGCTTCGCAGACGGAAATTCGATCCATAATGTTTTTTGGTGTTAATTGGAGTGGCACCGAAATATCGAGCTTCTTTTTAAATCCAACTGCAGAAATGGTTTAAAACTGTTTTATGGTCGATCTTTAGCTCTAGGGCGATGCTACGACTACTAACATGCCGGTCAACTTCGCTTAATTTTGTGATTTTATCTACATTTTCTACGATGGGCCTGCCTGTACCAGGTGCACCTTTAACATCAAAAATATCTGAACGGATGCGACGAAACCAAAATTGTGTTTTTTTTAGCTGTAACAGTATCGGCACCATAAACTCCATTCACAATTTTTTTTCGCCCGGCTTGCTTTTTCACTTTTTTCTGTAAATCACAACTGAATGGACCAAACAAAAAACAGTAACTGCCTGCAATGTCGCTCGATAACATTCGTACACACAATAACATTAAAAACAAATGCAAACATTTGTTTTAAACATATATGCTCCAGACGCTATGCTGCATATATCGCCGCTGCACATAACAATGCAAATTTAAGCAGTTGTAAGCGCTTTTCGGCTACCGTAGATTTCATCACCAAAATCCCAAAACCTAGTTCGATATCTGCGCAATTCAGGTCCTAAACGAACCTTTCTATAGGATATCGGGTAAGATTCTCCCAGCCACTTTGGGACAATCGGTCTTAGTTGTACAATGTAGTTGACTAAGTTTGGTCTACTGGCAGATTCAAGCAGGAAAATGGGGATACGGGAGCCAGTATTCTTGGTCCAAACTTTTATTGGGTCATTCCGATGGGCAAATATCAAACTTTGTTTCAGGCAGAAGTATAAGTCATCCTTATCTGTGCAAGGGAATACTTAAGAAAAAAAAACAAAGGGTATAAAAATATATCTGATGTCGGACAGCCAAGATGTGGCAAAGGTCGGAACCTCATTTGGACTAAAGTCTGGGGTATTCACGGATAGTCATCGATTGTATGACATCTCTAAATGAACTCGATTCCCACAATAGTTTAACGCTACATTAGGTTTCCAGTATCAGTATTGGTTTAGCCAACCTAGGGTCCCGATCTTAGGACCAAAACCTTTCTTCCACATATCCACTGGGTATGCTAGGAAAAACCCGATTCCTATATCGAAGAAGACTACTCTCGTCAATGAAAAGAACAGACAAGCTAACGTTTTGTCAAGTAATATCAGTGTACATCCTAAAGACTACCATTATTAAAATAAAGCGTTATTAGGCTATGTTCACACTATGCAAGTCTTATTAATAAGATGCTTACTTTTAACTGACTAACCTAAATAAGCGCGCAAGGCGTAACGCGCATAATAAGAAATTTATATGAAAATAGAGATAAAATAACAGTTGTTTTGCATCCAACTTCACTACCTACGCTCTGTCAAAATTGTTAGTTTACGCTGAAAGCACTTGTTTAGGTTTGGCAGTAAGGCGATAAAACAAGGAGAAAATAAAGACGACACACTTTGATGTTCTCTGGAAATTCCTTTTGCTTTCTCATTCGTAATTTTAATGTTAAAAACGCAAAGTTTTAAATACATCAGTCAAGTATGAGACGGATTCACACATTAATTAAAAAGTACAAAATTGTTATTTTTTCCGTTATTGTCTTCTATGCCTTTAAATTTCTTTTTTATACATGTTGTTAGGGCGGAAATTTAAATTTTTTCTACATACTCTGTGTAAATTTGAATGTATTTTTTTTTACTCTGTGTAAATTTCTGCCATTAGCAGTTCACGGGATACGTTTGGGTAAGGAACCCTAAAAAGAATCATTCAAGCAATAAGACTTGCAATGTATGAACTACAAAATGAGTTCAAAGAAAAACTAAAACTTGTATAGTCTTAATTAAGACTGAAACGTGACTTACTTCACTCCATAAGCTGCTTCGAAAGTATTTTTGTAAAAATCTGAGGGTTCTTTCAAGCAGCATTATTTTGTATTTATTTATTTTTTTAAGGGATTAATAATGTTTATTAACCTTTATTACGTACTACGTCATGTTGAAATACATTTAAGCTTAGATACTCTGAAGTATTTTTACATGAACTAAAAGTTCAAATTAATATCCATATTGTTTTTACACCGTTATTTGACTTCAATTATTTGTATGTTTAAAAAATTCGCAGCACATTTGCTTAACATTCAAAAATGCTTCAAGAGTAAGATATAATATTTCTGTTAGTCGCAATTTACATTAGACAGAAAAATGGGCAGACAGACGAGATTTGTAGGCAAGGGGTTGAAGAGGTAGAGTGTGTATTTCATGACTAGTGTTGTTGTTTAAGCAAGAGCAAAAGAGAATTCAAAAAATGTCTGCCCTGTTTCTGTCCTATGTAAATTGCGACTTAGTTGTTTGTATTTCAGTGTTGTTAAACGTAAACAATATAAGTATCACATTTTATTGCCGTTATGAAATTTCAAAAACAACAGAGTAAAATGCAGTGTTAGAAATTTTGTGTTATATACAATGAAGCAAAAATTAAAATGGGATTCAGTTATTGTCTCAGCTTCAATTTTATAAGAAATTTAAAGGAAATTTAAAGGAGTAAATATTCCACGAACAAGCGCTGACACTTCCTGGAATATTGTAATATCTAACACTTGCAAGCATATAAATCTGCCATTTATTTAAACTAAAATCTCATATCAAAAAACTAAAAATGCATTTAAATCTGTTACCCCATATGGTCATAAGTACATTGGACTGAAAATATGTTATAAAATCCAAATAATAGCAGCAGCCATGAACAAATTGTTTTTGTCTAGGGTTGGCTTAATTAGTTATAGTTTTTTAGACTTATAAGATTAATACTTACTGCTAGTTCAGTTGTATTGAAACTATACCTTTTTATCATATATGTATGTACATTCGAATTCGGTTAATCCCATGCCGGTTAAAAGAAAAAATCTCTTTATTGAAATTAAAATTTCGTAACATATAATCTCATTGAATTTTTAACCCTTTTAGTTCGCCTAAAGGGAAATTCGCTTAAATGAAAAATTGGTTAAGTGACACAAAATTTATTTGCAAAGCGCCGTCACTTTGCAGCATTTGTTTTTGTTTTGTTTGCAAAAGTAAGTAAAAATTCAGTGCAAATTACATATTTTATTCAGTGAAAATCAGTTATTGTTGGATTATAGGTAATAAAATTGATCTAAATTTAATACACGACTGTTTTTTTAATGTCAAGTGCTTACTTCGTTTAAAAGAAACCCGTTTTCACTTATCCGAAGTCCTTAAAATTGAAAATTCCGGATAAGTGAAAAATAAATCGTGTAATTTTTCATTTTCTTTTAAACGAAATCGACTGTATCTTTATAAGTATAAAGGAAATTATTGGTTCTAAAATTACAGTTTTTTATTATTTATGTTCTAATGTGTGCAGCACTGATTACTTTTATTTAAAAGCAGTGATGTTAACCGTACAGACTGAATTTTTAATATCAGGTAAAGGCCAGACGAATCCATAACAGGTGATTGCAGTGGCGAAAAAGCTCATCATATGCATGAAATCGAAAAGTCAAACTCCATATAAAAAAATTATAAACAAATTTTTTCTATATGAAATCTGACAACTGCAAAGGGGGCGAAAAACCATGAATTCGCCAGTGCAATCACCTAGTATTAATTCGCCTTGGTAAAGGCTTTAAATATAACATATACAACAACTTTCACATTTTTCTAGCACATACAAAATAAACAATTTTTTTTAACAAGATATTACCATAAAAGAGAAAATTAATGGGCTTGTAGCAACTCTTAACTCCAATTTTTACAATTTTTTGGAAAATAGAAAAATGGAGAATGTATTTAAATCCCCTTTGTCTTCGTCCAAACATCGACGGCCTAAAAATGGAGTTACCTATTTATTGATAACTTGTATTTTTAAAGTTGTACTGAACTTATTGCGGAACCCTACCATGTGAGTCTGACTCGTACTCGACTGATTTATTTTATTTTAATCCTAATAGTTTTTACGTTTTTTTTTTTGAATTGTTATATTTTTATTTTAAGAAAAACTGGGGTCTAATCACCGCATTCAATATCGAGTAAAATCTCTCGTAATTTTTCATTTTGGTATCATGGCACTCAAGTGTTCACACTTGTGTTTTAGAACGTGATTAAGTGAGGTGTTTTAAAAACTAAATACTACCGTTCACATTGCATTTGAGGTGTTTAAGTTTGACGTTTTGCCAATTTTTTTATTTTGTCAGCTGTTCTATAGGTAAACAAATTTGAAATTGTTCAACTTATTAAAGAAATTTAAAAATTGTTCAAATTAATAATTATTAAATAAATAAAAATGAAAACAAACCAATACAAATCAATACAATCAAGAATTTCTTTTACTTTTGTAATGATGGAATTATTGATGGATTATTTGAGATGAAAATAAGTGAATGTAAAAGAAAAAGACATGGCCAAAAATATAATCAATTTATACATTTTTGTATTTTTGTTTTATGAACTCTTTAATATTATTTAGTTTATATCACAAAAATCACACATTAGAACCACAAAAGGCAAAGTAATATTGTTATTGGCGCTAGGTGTGAAAAGTACGGCAATAACAAAACAACAACTTTGACATTATACTAGCAGATATAAAACAATGTATTTTTGACAAGACATTAGCAAAATAAATCAGTCAAGTGCAAGTTAGACTCACAAACGTAGGGTTCCGTACTATGTTTATTACAACTTTAAAAATTAAAGTTGTTAATTTTTTCTTGTCTTATGATGCACCTTTAATTTTAAAATTAAAGTCATATTCACAAAAATTGCATCGTTATTGGAACACCCTTTAAATTTTAGTAATTGTTGTTATAGCGGCCATAAAAATGTAAGGCGGTTCAAAAAATAAGGTAATATACGTTAAAAATATGTCACTGTCAGAACACCCTTTAATTTTTAGTAATTGTCATAGCAGCCATGGTAACACATCTTCTGTACAAATTGGAAGGGTCTACATATTACAGTTAAATATAATGCGTTATACAGGCAAATCACGTCACTGTCGGAAAACCCTTTAAATTTTACTGTTTTTTTATAGGAGTCGTAGTAATACACCGTTTGTGGAAATTTCAAGACTCTATCTATTATGGTTAAAAAATTAGGCCATATTCATGTAAATCAGGTCACTGTCGATACACATTTTAATTTTTATTATTTGATATAGTGGCCATAGTTGTACATCGTACCAAACTTAGGCCATATACATGCAAATCACTTCACTATCGGAACACCCTTTAATTTTTGGGTTTAATTTTAAATTCTTCCTTAAAATGCGAACATAGTTTTAATTACTGTCTGCAAATTTTAAGTGGTTGCTTCCTACAGCTCAAGAAATAAAGCATAAACGTAAATAACACGTTACTTTCGGAACACCCAATAAGTTTTAGTATTTGTTGCTATAGCGGCAACAGTTACACATCTTCTGTGAAAATTTCAAGAGTGTACCTATTACGGTTGCAGAGATAAAAGGTGCTGACAGACGAACAGACATTGTAGCGAAATTACGCTTTTACCCTTTTGGTACGAAACCCTAAAAACGACAGCAAAAAATAATCAGCTGGGCTATCGTCTCCACCTGGCATGAATTCGCTTTGGTGTGGACGATACTACACCAAAATATAAACATAGCCAATTTGAGGTATGTTCAATAAAACCCACTTGATTTACGAAGTGTTTTATTTTAAAACACGTCAATTTGAAGTTATTTCCAATCGAGCAAATGTGTGGTAAATCACTTCGAAATCAACATGATTTAGTTCTTAATCACGAATGAGATGTTAATCACTTCAATGTGAACGTACTTTAAAACTACGAATGATAGCACAAAACGAATATCAAGAGTACATCTATGTGTGTACCCATTTTTATTCCTCTCTCCCCTCGCCGACCAAGCAAGAATTGCAGCAACAAAAGTTGCATAATGTAGAAGAGGACTATCATAAGTATAACATATTTCTGTTTATTTAAAATGTATTGTAACTATCAGTTACGATACGTAAAAATCTAGAGAAATCAAATTTTCTTTACCGCGAAAGACTTTTGTGAAAATTAAAAATACAATATTTAATTCAAGAAAACGACAAAATATTTAACAAAATTAACCCATATTAATAGTTTCCAGCTACGATTTGTCTAACTTAGGCAATAGGTTGAACGATACGAAATGTGAATTAAGTAACACGATACAAATCAACTAATTCTTCCCTAAGCGTCCATCGGGTATTTAAAAAAAAGTTAACAACACTGTTTAAAAGGCAAGTGTCAATATTGTCACACAAACACAAACAAACAAACTGAAGCAAAAAAAATCTCTTTTAGTCCAGCTGATGTGAATTTTTAGTCGCTGAAAAAAACAAACTGTTTGTTAAATTTTAAAGAACAAAATTAAAAAAGGTAAAAAAAAACTAAAAATAATGTGTGGATAATTATAAACAATGCAGTACGTATTATATAAGAGAAAAAAACTGGATTAAATTCAGCCACACTTTAGGAGAATAAAAACATAAATACCGCAAAAAAGCAAAAATCAATAAAACTAATGACTTTTTATTCTAATGGTGCTAGATGCCACATGCTAATGAATTTATTCATTTTTAAAGAAGTGAAAGGTGGTGGCACTTATAAATTATTAATAATACTTTTATGAATTATTAATTTGCTAGATAATAATAACTTTGAATATGTTTTGGTTTTATAATTCACAGTTTTATTTGGCGACAAGCAATACGATTTATAGGACTTAAAACAACATCTTAAGCAATTGAAAGTACCTGTTAAAGAATAAATCTCAAATATAGCAGAGATCGTTGTTTTTTTGTTTTACAACTGATATCAACAATTATTCCTAAATTTAGGAAAAGTCTCTTAACAAAGCAATATCTGTACTAACTACTACAATACTCCCAAATAAAGTGTTATAATTCTTTTAAAGTTTTAAGCCAATTTTGGTAGTTTGATTTTTATTGTAATCGTCATCATGTCTATTGCTCCAGTTATCATAGAGGCAACAGCCAGGCATACTTCTACGGTATGTTTTATTTTTTAAGTTTTTGTAAATTGATTTCATTCTTTATTAAATCTTTCCAGCTCATTTTTATGCATGGCCTGGGAGATACTGGGTAAGTTGTATGACTACTCACTCATACATTATAATTTTATTATGTTAATCTTATCATTATTGATAACATTTGTAGAACTTAATAATATACATTTTTTTGTTTTGCTTAATATAAGTCAGCTTTAAAAATGATAGTGGTTGGTGTACAGTTTTTTTATTCACTTATTTTACTTTATTATACTTTGGCAGATTTCGTTTGTCATTATAGTGCCAACAAAATTGACCTTGTTTTAAAATTGCATAAAGTAAACACCATATTATACCAAGAGTCAATTATTTAATAAATAAAAAACGCCCTGCATTTTGTGCACCCTACAGGCGAACGAACATAAATTTAGACCATAAGAAAGGAAATTTATCGTTTGCATGGCTTTTGTTTAAGAAATTAAAAAAAAATGTTTTCCTAGCTAAAATACATTTTTATTTAAAACAATTTATATTTTAAAAAATTCTATTCTGCTTGCTGAATATAAACAAAAATAAGTTTAAAGTGCTTGGTTATTCAGAAAAATATAAAAAAATGCCAATTCAGCTAGCTGAATAATACCTATATTCTTTGTTATAAATTTATATTAATTACTTTTTTCTTCATAAAAATATAAAAATTACCAGATTTAACTAGATAAATTGCAAGATTCCGACCATAATGTTCCAAGGGTCCAATTAAGCAAGTTTAATTGTGAAAAATCCTTGTTTAAAAAATCATCTCTTGTGCTGATAATTTAACAAAAAAAATAATAATTTAATCTTTTTTATTTCTGTTAAATCTTTTTAACACGTTCGCAGAAGCTAAAAATTGCAGGTAGCTGCAAAAATACATGAATGCTATTCAGCTATTAGTTGTAATGCTATTCAGCTATTACTTGTAATAGTAGTAATAGTAATAACTGAATATTACTATTATTTGTAATAGTAGTAATAGTAATAGCTGAATATTACTATTACTTGTAATAGTAGTAATAGTAATAGCTGAATAGCATTACAAGTAATAGTTGAATAGCATTCACGTTATTTTATATCACTATAAAAATAAATGCATTTCAAACACGAATGTTGAAAACAAAAAACTCAGTAAGCTGAATTTGTATTTATCTTAATAAAATTTATTTTTTTATGTAGAACTAATGATTTTTTTAAAATTGGAACACTTTTATAGTTAAATTTCTACAAATTTTTAAAAATTATAAAGATTTTACAATGATCGCAAAGGAATAATAAAGGAATAAAACTTTTATCTATTGTCAAATTTTAAAGAAATTTAAATGTCATCTAGCTGAATTTGAATCTATACAAATTAAGTATTCTTTTTTATCAAGATTCTAAAGTTTAGCAAAATTTAGAGTAATTTGTTTTAAAAAATATTAAATTGTAAAATATTAAATTAAAAAACATAAAACAAATCAAATGTATAATGGCTGTCTTAATTTAGATTGTTATTTTGGTTTTGATCACATTCTCTTAAAATTAATATTTTTAGCCAGTGTAATTTAAAGTAAAAAAATAAGTTTAAAATAATAGCTTTTTTCAGCTTGCTGAATTGTTAAAAGTTTGAGGAATTCAGCAAGCTGCATTAAAAATATTCTTAAAAAATTCGTAAATTATTTTGCGGTTGATTAATTTTATCCTACATCCTATAAAAACAATATTATTTTGCGAAATAAAATCGTTTTTCTTATTAAGAAGATTGAAAATTAGAAAATGAAGTTAATTCAGCTAGCTGAATTGTGAAGATTTCGAGAAATTTAAGGATTTTGAATGAAAATATTCAGCCAGCTGAATTATGATTTGAAACTTGTAAATTATTTTGATTTTGAATTAGATTATTTTTATCGCATTCTATTTAAACCGTTATTATTTAGCTTTTTATTATTTAATTTTATTTAAAAGAACACTACCTGCGAAGCTTTTTGTTTCTCTGCAGAAAATAGCCAGAGTATTTGATAAGAACTAAACCCGCAACAATCAGCTCAAAATTCTAAATTAACACGTTCGCGGAAGTGAATGCTATAGCATTCATTTTCATAGTGATGCAAAGTGATGGGAATGCTATTCAGCTATTACAACTAATGACTGAATAGCATTAATGCCTATTTTTGCAGCACCCAGAAATGTTTAGTGTCCAGCTGTATTAGAAACTTTTGAAAAAATTGTAGGTTCTTACATTTTGTTTAAACATAATTAAAGTATTCAGCTAAATGAATACTAAATTGCCTTAAAAAACATTTACTCGTAAAAAGATATTTAAATTTATGCTTTTTTCCATTCAGCTAGCTGTATTGGAGTTAAAAACGTTTAACTTATGATAATTAAAAACGTGTTCTTAAATAAGAAATACATACCTGTCATTATTTTTTTTTATCATTTAGCCATGGTTGGAGTAGCGCTTTGGCAGCCATTAGACCACCCAGCATGAAAGTTGTTTGCCCAACTGCACCCACTAAACCTGTTACCTTAAATGCAGGTTTTCGTATGCCTTCATGGTTCGATTTGAAAACTTTGGATATTTCTGGGCCGGAAGACGAAGAAGGCATCAAATCAGCTTCACAAAATATACAAACAATGATTAATTCAGAAATTGAAAAAGGTATACCCTCAAATCGTATAGTGTTGGGAGGTTTCTCACAGGGAGGTGCTTTGGCGCTGTACTCGGCACTGACCTATAACAAACCTTTGGCCGGTGTTGTGGCCTTATCATGTTGGCTGCCCTTGCATAAACAATTTCCGGGCTTAAAAACAAATAGTAATGATATACCGGTTAGTATTAAAAAAAACTTTTGTTTAGAAGATTTTTCATTTAAATGTTGTGTGTTTAAAAGATTTACCAATGTCATGGCGATTTTGATCCAGTGGTTCCTTATAAATTTGGCCAACTAAGCGCCAGTTTATTGAAGTCGTTTATGACAAACGTTACTTTCAAAACCTATAATGGCCTGTCACACTCGTCATCGGATGAAGAAATGGAAGATATTAAGGTCAGTCTTTAAATTTTTAGTCTCTTAATCAAGCTTTAAATTTTGATATGGTTTATTTTTATATATTCCAGGATGTACTGGCCAATTGGGTAAATTAATTTTATTTTTTTGTGTTTTTGTAAATTAAGCTAAATTTCTTAAAACTAAGAAATATTTTTTAGCAAATATATAAATCAGAAAGTAACTACAAAAAAAGGCATAAATTAAATTAAAATAAAATTTTTTTTGCTATAAATTCAAGCAGTAAGCAAAAAAAGAAAATAATTAAAATGCCTAAAGTTTATCAACTAAAATATTAGTATTTAGATTATAAATTTATTTAATTATAGTTACTTACAAACAAAACAATAACAACTACCATCCTAACTCAGTATACATAAATGCAAAAATAATGTTTTTCCTTTGTTTTCAACTCTTATTTTAAACACAATAATGCTCCGTTTTAATTATAATAATTGATTTGCTATATGAACAAACACTTTATATGAAAAGCAAATTTTGTAAACTTATCTTTGCACTTATTATTTATTAAAGCCAAAAAAAAAAACAAACAATTATACGTCCTTTTTTAAACTCCTTAAGAAACTAAATTGAAAACATTAAAAAACAAAGATGAAATTATATATAAAAAATACAATTAATAAAGATGAAAATTATCAAAAATATACTCAATATTAGAAACACAAAAAGTTTTCTTTAATAAGTTGTCAAAAACATGTCATACATTTTTATTTCGCCTTAATTTTCATTAAAACGTATTATTTGATTGACAGTTTAATTCGATGTTAAAAAACAAATCCTAGGCGAATTCATAACAGGTAAACTTGACAACTCAGGTGACTATTTTTTGCTTTTGTTTGTTCTCCATTTTCCAGTGTCAAAATGTACTAACGTTTGTTTTTTTTTTTTTTTTTTGTTTGACCGCAGAAATTATTTACACAAAAACTAAATGTACCTATTTTGATTGCAGGGTTGTACTTTTTTTCGCCGCGAGTCTACCTGTTATGAATATGCCTTGGGCAAATCCAAACCATTGAAAAGTTTTATTATAAATCATAGAATTTAGAATTATATTGTCCAAAACCAGAAGTAGTTTAGTTTTTGTCATGTCTAAAATGAGCCCGTGGGACCTTGAATTCTTTCCTATCTTTCATATTAGACCTTTCACTTTACTTAACCCAAAACAAAATCCAATGCTGTTTAATTACACGATTTAGAGAACAAATACTAATCACCGAAACAAGAGATTACATGACCAGAAAATGTTTCACACAGTCCTTGTTTTTTTATGGTCGACCACATCAAAATTATCCAATTTTAAGCACCAGTAACAGTCTCCATCAGCCTCATTTTGAAGAAGTATCGTTAAATGATGCCTCCAGTCTAAAATTCGAATCTAACAGCGATGCGTATGCAGCGGCAATGCGACAAATTGGACGATTACAAGTTGTTTTGCAAATATTCCTTTCGCCACTGTTATCATGCAACAAATATGCCGCGGTTATCATTGAATATTTTATTTGGAGTTTTTATTGACTTATATGCTCATACTAAGTAATAGCTCGACCACAATTCGACGAATGTTTGTCTTCAAAGCATTTTTCGCATAATCCCGATATTTGAAGAAAATTCCACCAATGTCAAAATCATAATTCCAGTGGCCAATTTCCATCACTAAATGTCCGGGAAATTTATGAAGGATCCAGTATAAAAAAACAGCAGAAGTGCACCTCATAAGTTGTAGCTGAGAGGCTTTTTCTCTTCCCGTTAAAATAAGTAATTTGAAATGTCTCACTTAATGCCTTAGCGACGGGTTTATTTATATTTCGATTCGGAAGAAAACATTTTTGTTGTTTATTTGTTCCACGACAGCACATTGCGTGTTTCTATTTAGAGAGGAACCGTTAGGAAAAACTGTACTATTAGCATTGTGTTTTTCTTTGCTCTTCAAGTTAAAATGCAGGATCAATTCCGTTCCAATTAATCGAATTCAGCGAGTTACCCTTTTGTGGTTGATCGATATGGATGTGATGTTTGCATTTTCTTTGCATAATTTATGATATTTCTTAGGGTGTTGCTGCATAAACTCCCGTGGTTACAGTTATAAACCCTTTCCCTAACGACTTGAATGTCTTTTTAGAATATTGTCAAAGTCATTTACTTTTTTGCCCCTATTCTCCAAGTATCGTTATATTCTGTGTATGACTGTTCCAAAGATAATTCAAAGAACATATTATGCCTAGAACTAACTATCATTTCACTTTTTAAATGTGATGTAATGGTCTCTTATATTGATGGTCGTAAGATTAAACTTACTATTTACAAATATAAACAGACTTTCACATATTTATGGGGATTGTAGATGATGTTTCCTTGAATGTTATTTTTCATATTCAAATCAATACCTTTTTAGGCTGAAGTTCGTATCCCCAATTGAAAGAATATTTTTTTTTAATTAGGTGACAAATTTTTAAAGAGAATAGATAATTTTTTTTTAGACACTGACATAGGATACGGAATTTTCTGGATCACTACATGGCGAATTGGGGATATGAACTCAAGTCTAAAAGATAATTCTGATATATTTTATATATCGCACTGGTTCCTCTAAAGAGAGTTAACTCAAAATTAAAAATTTTCAGTAGAGGCAAAAAACTATTTTTTTTAATATACTTTTATATGAAGGGATACAACTGGATTTTTTTTAGTGAAATAGCAGAGAAAATAATCTAAGATTTTTACAGTGGGATTTCTTGCCAAAAGTCTAAATTGAAAAATTTTGAGTTGACTCTTTAGAGAAAGAACCAATGTGATATGTATTTATTAATAAAAAACCATTTCAATTAATAAATTGGTAAACTTTTTTATTGAACATATGTAGTATTGTATCCTCGCTTAAAGCCTGGTACTCTGTTCAGTTTTTCATACGGAATGCTGTCAAACTACATATATAAAAATTTGTATGAAAAAGTCATGAAAAAATGTTGCGAAGTAGTACTCTGTTTTTGTGGAAAATTTTGTAAAAGCAAGAAAATCGTAAAATACTTCCAAATCGCTAGTTACACGCCACATTTTAAATGTCAAATTTTCCTTGTGAAATAATAAATGTTGGTCAACATTTTTCACAAATTCGAACAGAGTACAAGGCTTAAGGGAAAAAATAAAAAAAAAATTAAGATTCTATTTTGCCCTTTGTATGTCGCTCCAAAAAAAAAAATTTATTATAGAGAATAAAACAACCTTTAATAATATGAAAGTCTAAAATTATTATGTCCAGTTCACATTATCTAAGTGGATAATATTTTTCCAGTCTTCTAATTTACTAAGTCGAACTATCAGCCTATTTTCAAGTATAAATATCACGACGTTACTGTACTGAATTGACTGTCTAACTGATTCTAGTTCTGCTGGAATTAGAACGCCAAATTTGAAAGAGTTAAAGTTAAGGCCATGATTCACTATCATACTGAGTCGTTCGATCTGTCAAAAATGGCATGTGTGCGTAAAAAGTATGATAGTGCGGATTAGAAGTGTATGTGTGTGATAGACTTTTTGATAGGTCTGTACGATTTGATAATCCTTTGACAAAATTCATAAAATATTTTATTATATGCGATCAGAGTTATAAAATCATATTTTTGAATAATATAGTGGCACCTACAACACCATTTTGAAATGATTTTTTTACAGAATTCTGTAAAATTTTTTGTGATTGAATCGTACAATTGTATAGAATAGCGAATCCTGGTCTTAACGAGATTGACAACTACACTATATCTCTAACTCGAATAAGTACATTTCGGTGTGTGTTTAGATTATTCCAGTTGAAATCCAGTGCTGGTTCAAATTACTGGAATGTGGTGTTACTGGAATATATGTATGATAATGTGAACTGGGCATTAAGACATGAAATGAAAATGACTCATAATTACTTTGCTGCTAATGAATTATTATAATTTTTTTTTATTGTTCTACATTTCTTTTTTATATCTATTTGCAGACAAACGATAGTAGTCATTTAACTAATAGAAGTTCCTCGTATTCATACTGTTCAAATATCGCACAATGTTGTCGTATTTTATAGTAACCGCAAATATCGTAACATCCAACATAAAAAAACTTAAAACATTTCACTACAATATAAATTGCCTCAATTAATTATAATTAATATTATTAAAAAAAAAACAATGTTTTAAAAATAAACAAACAAAGAGGAAAGAATAGTTGCTTAAAAAACAATAACATAAGTTTTAAAAAAATTTTATTAAAATCTTTTAAAGAAATCCTATTTTTAAGCAACTACTAAATTCGCTAATACATATTTTACCATTAACATTAAATAACATTTTACATTTACCATGTTATAACATTTTAATTTTATTTACTAAACGTTTTATTGTTTTTTTTTATATTTAGAATTAATTTTTTGTTATTTTGTTTTTAGTAAATAATAAAAAAAACGAAATATATAGAAACTAAACTGAAAATCATGTTACTTTCATTATTCAAGACTTTTCATTAACAAAAAAATATTTCGCAAAAAATCAAATGAAAATTGTAGTGAAATGTTTTGGGGTTTATGGAATTTTCAAACAAACAGGAGAAAGAAATTTATTTTAGAAAGCTTTTTAAACTTGTGCTTCAAATAATGGCTACTGCTGTTTTTTTTTTGTCTATATAAATTTACTACTCACCGCTAGATGGCAGTATATAAGTAATAATTATAACAGGGTGTTATAAAGAAACTGTTATAATTTAAAATATTTTTAACCTTTATGTTACACACTAGGAATGGTAAGGTTAGTACAATTGGTACTTGAAAAGTACTCTGGTACAAAAATGACTCATTTGAAGCAATTTATAAATTTTTCCAGTTTTATCCTGCGCATGATTTTAATTTTTTTTTATTTTTTATTTATTATTTATTTTTTTTTATTATTATTTATTTTTTTATTTTTATTTTATACAATCCAATGTCCACGTTTTATTAACTACATATATGGATAATGTGACAATAGAAAAGAGATCTAGGGTAAAGTTCAAATAGTTAAGTAAACGAAACAAGAAATAACCTAGAGCCAACTTACACCATGACATTTTTCATGAAACTGGTTGCTTGCAATTTTAGTTTATCGGCAAGAGGTGTAGAGAAGCAAGCGGGGTAAACAAAATGGCATGGCTTGAATTTTGAGGGAACTTTTTGACACTTGCTTTGTGCAATTTTCGTTCGTTCAGAGTTGATTTCAAAAAATTAAATTGTTTGGTTTAATTATGAATACATTTCGGTATGATTTTAATAATTTCTTGTAAAATTTCGTTATTTGCTTGTTTCATTTTTATTTATTTTGTATTTCAGTACGAGTGCGTATATTTTTTTCAATAACGCATTAACAATAAAAATTACGAATATGAAATCAAAAGAAAATGTCAAAAACAAATTCAAGCCGATTGCATGAAAAAATTCATCATAAAAATGTGCCATGAAATTCGCTGCAACTTTAAAAGAGACATGAAAAAAATGGCATGAAAAAATGGCATCGTATAAATTCGGTCCTACTAAAAGTAGAAATAACTGTGAAAGAAATTCAAAAGGATGATTGATCGAGTCCTAGTCAGATCAGTATTCTAATTTTCTAAGGAGGCTTATTTATCCACTACTAGCTAAAAGAAGGATAGGTTTCGTATCCACGCACACAGATTAGTTTAATTGTCGAATGCCTCGCTATCCAATTTGTGGATCTTAGACATTGCTGTACTATGTGGATTTTGTATAAAAGCGCCAAGGAACAAAAATTAATTTTAATAGTGGCACTCTTTGCATTACTTTTTATAAAGCTGCTATTTAACTCGAACTTTTAATATTTTTATTTTCTGTAAATATACCGCCTTCCACTACAAAAGTGAAAAGAATCAAGCCTTTTTACTAAATTTCATCCATATTTTCATATCTATACCATGGCGAATTGATACCAGGTGATCGCACTACGGCAACAACTACAACAAAACATCAACTTTGTCATTCTACTTGCATATATAAGATAATGTATTTTTGACAAGACATTAGCAAAAAAAAGAAAAAGAACAAATATCAGCTGGGCTATCGCCTCTACCTGTTGTGAATTCGCCTTAATCTATACCTTAGTAATGGAAATGGTAGAAATAAATCCCTTAAAATGTGCAACAGAATTTTTCAAAATATTATGATGTTTAGATCAAAAATTGCAAGATATATGTATATGTAAATCAAATGGTGAAAATATTAACAAATCTTTAATCGGTCTGCGTTATGGTATTTTATGATGATCACTTACCACTTCTTGGGAAAATCTTTGCCACGTACGCACATTTGTCCAACATTTTAACAACACTTTTGTATTTAATAATCAAATATATAATTTGAAATTTATCTAATTGTTTAATAGCTAACAAAATGTTGGCTAATAGCAAGTTATAAGCAAAGAAAATATACCAAGAAAAAGTGTTTGGTTGGGTATTCTGTTTGTTAGAAATTATTTTTAATCAACCTCACCATCTATAAAATATAATAAATAATTTTTCGTAATCTATTTCTGCATATAAAAAATGATTACAATTGAAACTACCTTGTACATACATATGTACATACCAAGGCACATTCATCAGGTAACCTCACTACGAAGGGGAAATATTAAGGCGAAAATTAAAAAAAAATTTTTTTTATATGGAGTTTGATAGTTCAACCATAGATAACACATAGATGGCCAACTCCCCAAATGTCAAAAACGTGGCTACAAATGTCTTCACACACACGGGTACGGTGTGAATTCAACACACTTAGGGGAGTAAAATTTTTATTCATCTGTAGACACTATTACGCGATATTCGATTGCACTTTTCAATTATTTAAACAATTTTTAATTTTCGCACAAACAATTATTTAACAATTTATTGTTTTCTAAATTTTTTAATACAAAATAAATTTAATTTTGTTGACATTTGTTTGGTGAAATTTATTTCTACGCAGTATTGTATTTTTTTGTCTTTTAGGGGATAAAAATTTACAAATCAAAATAATAAATATTTAAAATTAGCATTCAATCTAACTTTTTTTTTTTTTTTTTATTTTTTTAATAAAAATAGTGTTTATTTACAGTTTCTAAAATATACAGGTACAAAGGTATGAGATTTTACTAAAAGTATTACAACAATAGGAATCTAATAATTAAATTTACGAAACTATTAAAAAATAAATAGGAACATTATTAAGGAATATTGCTCACAAAAAACCTTTACGATCTCTATGGAAATTATAAAGAAATTTGTATAGATAATCACTAGGTTAATTCATTCTTATCGAACGAATCTTAGTGATTACCTGGTAAATTTCTTATTGTTTCAAAATTAGACAATCTGCATTTTTCATTAAATGACAGTGTCAGTTCCCTTGCAAACGAGTTTATCATTTTATGTCCAAAGTTACTGTGCAGTAAATTTGTCGGATACCTACGGCGACGACCATGGATTATTTTCAAGTTCTTATTTTGTATAATCTGAAGCTTTTTGGTATGAGTTTTGGCCGTTTTATGAAACCAAACTTGACAGCCGTAGGTCATAATTGGTCGAATACACATTTTATATAACAAAATTTTGTTTTTCATATTAAGCTTAGATCTCCTGTTAAGTATAGGAAATAATGCGCGGCCGCACTTTATGGCTTTTTCGCAGATGTGGCTAACATGTTGTTTGAATATTAATTTCTTATCTAGGACAACACCCAAGTACTTTATTTCGGATTTTACAGGTATAACATTACCGCGACAGAACATAGTTTGAGTAGGGATGCGTTTTGGAGATTTATTGAACGGAAAAATTATAGCTTGCGTTTTATTATCGTTAACTTTGATTTTCCATTTACTAAAATATTTCTGACTTAAATTTAAGCTCACTTGCATTTTCTTAACTAAAGCATTTGAAACTTTACCACTGCAAATAAAAGCACTATCGTCTGCGTAAAATGCGGCTTCTTGATTTCTACTTAGGGTGATGTCTGACGAATACAATGAATAAAGCGTAGGTGATAAGACAGAGCCCTGTGGTAATCCTGCCTGTATACCTTTTTCATTGGAAGACTTATTATCCACGTACACTACAAACGTACGATTGTCTAAAAAGCTTTGAATCATTTTTTGTAAATATAACGGAAAGTCATAGGAGTTAAGTTTAAACAATAGGCCATTGTGCCATATTGTGTCGAAAGCTTTTTCGATATCTAAAACTATAATACCTGTGCTCCTACGATTTCTTTTATTATTTTCAATAATGTTCACCACTCTTTTTAATTGATGAACAGTGGAGTGTTCTCTTCGGAAACCAAACTGTCGCTGATTGATGAGGTCTTTCAATTCAGAGAATTCAACGATTCGTTTATGGATAATTTTTTCAAAAACTTTATCCAATAAACTCAATATACTTATTGGCCTATAACTCGAGGGCAATTTCGGATCTTTTCCATTTTTAAGAATCGGTATTACTTTAGCCTTTTTAAATGCCAAAGGAAAGTACCCATTTCTTAAGCAGTAATTAAAAAGATTGCTTAATGTTTCAAAAAAGTATTCCGGCATATGTTTTAGAATAATACTATTAATACCATCTAAACCAGGGGCTTTATTATTTTTTAAAGAGAAGACTGTTGATTTTACTTCTTCGGAGTCTGTAAATTCGATGTCGTCACTATCAGTAAGAACTACATTGTTGAGTTGATTTGCATAAATTGAAACTACACTATCTAAAGGTGAAGTGTTGTTGGTCGTAATAGTATGATTATTACTAAAAACACGTGCAATGGCGTTTGCTTTTTCTTCACCAGTTCTCAAAACTTCATCATTAGTATTTAGATCCGAAATTGTAGAGTTCTTACCTTTCAAAGCTTTAGTAAGTTTCCAAAACTTTTTGCTCCCGGAAGGCAATTTCGAAATAAAATTGGACCACGCAACGTTTCTATCCCTACTTAAGTGAAAATCAATTAATCGATTCAACTGTTTTAAAATGCCATTCAAATGGGCTCTGTAGTTTGGATCTCTACATCTTCGAAGTTTACGGTTATATCTGTTTCTCTGCGAAATAAGCATTTTGGAAGTATCTGAAATCTCTCTCTGCCAGGTATTTTTTTGGCCAACTGGAATCTTGTTGAAAGCCTCCTTAACGATGCCGATTAATCTATTTAATGAAATATCAAAGTTATTGTTGTTCACTTCAATTTGTCCTATGTTGTGACACCTAATTTCATTCTCAACCCAATTTTGTATTGTCGGCCAATCTGCGCGATTATACAAAGGGACTGTAACTAACTGGTTTTGAGGCGAACCATAAATACAACAAGAAATTGGAACATGGTCTGACTGTAAAACGTTCGGGTGGGACTCTATGCGAGAAAAAGAAATGTTAGAGTTCGTTAACAAAATATCTACAGTGGAGGGTAGAACAGGAATTATGTTTTGTCCGAATCTAGTGTGAGAGTCTGGATGGAATATGTAGTAACTTGAACTAAGTTGGTGTCGGTAAAGTTCTCTACCAGCTGTGTTGTTTGTATTACAGTTCCAACTCACGTGTTGTGCATTGAGATCACCGAAAATAAAATAGTCACTAAATGAGTTAGTAAGAAGATCTAAGTCCGTTTTAAAATTTGAAGTATAAACAGGATTATAAGCGGAAATGAAACTTATGGGGCGTCCGCTTATTATAACTTCCACAGAGATATTTTCAATGGTCTTTGTTTTAATCTTAGGTAATAATTTATGACCTATACTACTTTTTACCGCTATAAGCACTCCTTCTCCATGTGTTTGACGGTCCTCTCTGTATATTTTGTAGCCTCCAAATTTGAGCTTATGGTACGGTTTTAGAAACGTTTCGTTTAGGAGCAGTATGTCGACTTTTTTGTCGTGAAGCACTTGTTCGAGCTGTGAAGCTACTGACTCAGTTGTTATGCCTTGAGCATTCCAGTGCATAACGAATACATTTTCGCTACCCATAATTTTATATTGCCTGCTTGAGCATCATGCTAAGCACTCTTAATTTGTCAAATTTATTTCGACATTTCTCTAAGGCATCCACAGCACTGAAGAATATATCCAACAATCTCTCGTTAGATATATCTTCCTCATCGGTGATGGCACGGGATCTGTTTTTTGAAACATCGGAGTACAAAGTTCTTCTTTGGGTGGTGGGCTCACCTGTAACCGTTTGTTGCTGCCGATTTGAAAGCTGAGGGAACTCGGCCTCGTCATACACATAATTATTTCTGGGTCTATTGAAATTACGTCGGGTCCTGGAGGTTATCCGGAGACGCATTTCCAAATAATCTCTACGGCATGGGCAATTAGGGTCATCAGACCTGTGATTCACATTTTTGAGGTTCTTCTTGATGCAGTTGTGACATTTATATACAATACTTGTTCCTTGGGAGCTTTTAGCCAAAGCGCACTCTGCCTGGTCGTGATTGCCAGCACAAATTGCACAGACACTGCCTCTATTACAATTTTTAGCTCCATGTCCATACATAGAGCACTTTGAACATTGAGTGGGTCCTTTCGTACCTTTCAGGGGCCTTCTCCAATGGACAGTAATATTACAGAAGTACTTTATTTTCATAACCTCACTTTTTGAGACTTCTTGCTTGTTGAACTCCACCAAGTATATAGCGTCCTCAACTGTAGTTTTTTTAGTCACAATTTCTTTTAGACTTACTGGTGTAATATTATGCATTTGGATGAATTCGGTCTTTAATAAATTCGGGTCCGTTCTTGGTAAACCAAACAATACCAACTTAAAGAACTTAGCGTCTTTAACCTCGTGCGTGTAAAAACTGTAATTCAGTTCACTCAGCTTTTTTATTGCAGCTTCGTAGAGGGCCAATGAACTGCTGATGACCTTTGTTCCAATTGACATCCTCTTGTACAGGTACTTCTCACCAAGTATTTCAAAACAAACTTTTGGAAAGCTATGACACGAGTCCACTACAATTGGTGGAATTTTTTCCTTTACGACTCTATATTCTTCTTCTTCATCTGATAGCAAATGAAACCTATTGCTATTTCCAGGATCAACCTTTTGCATCTTAAATTTTGGAGAACTACCAAAGTAACCTCTTTTCTGACTAGTCATAGTCCAAAATAATTAAAGAAAAATATAATTTTTTCAAAAAATCACCCACGAGCAAAAAAAACACGTTGTTTACAACTCAAGGCAATGATGCCAGATGAATCTAACTTTTTTCGCACATAAATATATTAGAAAAATACAAAATTCATAAATTTATTAAAAAGCAAAAGAATTATTTAATTTTAACATCTAAAATTGAATGTAAAAAAATATTCTGTTTTTACAAAATATTTTATACAACTATGTGCAGTTTAGGTGCTGTGGGGAATTTTTTTTTAAAACCAACACTTATACAATTTTGCCTACCAATACATTCTTAGACTTAGGTTTTTTGACAAGAGACTTAGGTTTTTGACGTTTCAGTTGACTATCTATGTGTTATCTATGAGTTCAACTTCCATTTAAGGGAAAAATTGCAAGTTTAACTGTCAAAATCTATAGAAAAAAATTGGAAATTTTCGCCTTAATATTTCCTTTTCGTAGTGAGGCTACCTCATTAATATGCCTTGGTACATAGGAAGTATCTATGAACTTAAGCCTTGAAATTCAAATAAAATTATATTAATTAATTTCAATTGATTCTGAAAACGAAACTACTAATGTTTGCCTAAGTTGATAGAAAACTACATTCTGTATTTATTAGAAAAATTACACTTAAACTTACTGATAAGGAGCGCGGACAAATGCCACAACCATTAACCAGAAAACGAATCGGAATATTCGTCATTTAGCAACTAATAAAAATATGAGTTAGCGTTTAATAATGATATAAGTATGTATGTAGCTCTCAGATACGAAACTCACAAATGATCGTATTGCATTTGTTGAGAAGTGCAAATTTTGGAAGAAGAATTCGTCAATATAAATACTGGCGATATAACCGACATATTCGACGTGCTATAAGCGAAACCACGGTGGAGGATCTCTTATGGTACGGTCAGCATTTGGTATGCGAGGGAAGTTACAAATTTGTTTTTTTGCAAAATGAACGCAGAAATATATGTACGTCGCCATGATGAAGATTAATTTAAAAAACTTTTCTGGGGAATTATATGGAGAACACTCCAACACTGGAGCGGCCACCCATAAGTCCAAATCTTAATCCAATGGAAGATCTCTGGAGATCTTAAACTTTCACTCTCAATATTGAATGAGTGGCAGAAAATTGACATAGCTACGTTAAAAAACTTAGTAGTTTCTATGACACGCAGGCTAAAAGAAATCATAATAATCATAAATAATTTCAATACCATATCATATTTATTACTTTGGGAGCTTGTTTAGCAATAAAAATTATTGTTAAGAGTCTGTCTACATTAGGCCTTAATTTATCTTAACAGTAATCAAACTTCATATAAAAATACACATTATTATTAATACTGTTTTCTTAATGAACTTTGACACGAGGAGTAACTTTTTTTTGCGCATATAAATATTTTCTAATTAATTAATCTAACTACATTTTTTAGTATTTATAAAGTTCTCTTTCTTATTCTTTAATATACTATATCGTCGCGTTTCTTCTTAAACCACGTAACCGACATTTTTTCGAAATTTACTTTTTTGGTTTTTATGGTAGTAAATAACATTTTCCACCAGACTACATTCTGATCTTAACAAGTTTGTATGAAAAATAAATAAATCCATTTTCAAAACCTCGTAAGCGCTATACAAATGACATTTGCATGCAAAATATAATGGTTATTATATTTCAAGTTGGAAATGTTAAAGTCTCAACCACTAAGTTTTTTGTATTTAAGATTAAAAAAATCATTAAAGTTGCAGACCAATTGGAGCATTTTTAGTAAAGTTAAAAGTTTTTTTTTTGATAAATACAAAAATAAATGTTTATTTACACACAGAAATTTGCAATTTGCTGTTACAATTTGCAATTTGCTGGCTACAATTAATTGTAAGTAACAAATTTAAAAAAAAAAAAAGTTTGTATACCCTTCAGAGAGTCGCACAGCCATGTTTTGCAAAAAAAAAAAAAAATATTTTGAAACCCGTATTAAAGTTATCAAGTTTTTTTTGTTTTCTGAAAAACGACTTCTTGGCGCTTACGTGGTTTAAGAATAAACGCGACGATATAATAAATCTGAAAAAATATTTGGATTTCTATCATATAATGTGATTTAATATGTACTTTGCACATACAAACATATATATGTATAAATATTTGTCAGGGGTACTGCAATATAATATTTTAAAACAAAGTAATTTTAAAACTAAATACCAAGTACTTAATGAAATTCAAAATATTTCTATTTTTGTGAGAATAATTCATTAGATACAGTATTATTCAGTATAATACTGACCGATGGGTCACGGTATGGTAAATGGGGCTTAATAGCATAAAATACTTAAAATATACATACTTTTGTTTGAACGTTTTTTGAATGTTCGTGTGTGGCAAAATGAAAAAAGTAGCTTTAAAAATTTGCTTGTTTTATTTTGTTCAGTTAGCGGTTTTTGAAATTATTTATACCCGTTATTGGCCATTGAATATTAAATTCGATTAAGATCACGCCGTAAACTAGGTATTATTTTAGATGAAAATCACAATTTCTTTCCAACTGCCACTAACATAAATAAAGCGAAAAAAAAATTAATGTACCGGTGACATTACATTATTTTTTAACTACAATATTTTCTATTTTTAATTAAATAGAACAGAACTAAGTTGAAATGCAGCATATGTATATTTAAATGCCAAATATTTTATATTTACTTTTGAACGTTTTTAACTTTTGATTGAAAATCTCGAATAAAATTCCTGTAAGTTTTAATTTTTCTTTAACCAAATTTCGTTGGCAACACTGGCAAGTACGCATGTGTTTCTGCGTTCCAATGTTTTCACATACCCAACAAACACACTGAACACAATTGTGGTGTTTGTGTTTAAATTAGTCTTTTACTAGAAAAAGATAATTATTATAGTTTACTCGAGAAGAGCAAATTATAAATGAGTGGGTTTGAGGAAAAGAAAAGAGATTTAGGGTTATTTCTTTTCAGCAAATGTTAAGGTTTATTTACAATATTCACCTTAATTTTAATTTAAGTTTTCACTATTATTATACACTTTCAATTATCACTTTTTTCAGGGTTTCTTAGAAAAATGTAGGTAATTACATATATGATGGTAGTGGATGCTCGCACTGCTCGATAGATAATAAAATTAAATTAAGAAAAGCGCTACATTAAAGCGCCAAAACTTCGGCTTTTGTCACCCGAAGTTGCAATTGGGAAAACAATATTGGAGATTTTCCAACAAAGCAGTGTTAGCAACTTTACAGGTTTTTATTGCATGTGATTGACAGATAAATACAGGTAAGTGTAAAAGGAAAATTATAGGTAAGTATAAGTACGGTAAGCAGATAAATTCAGGTAAGTATAAAAAAGAAAATTATGGGTAAGTAGTAAGTTAATATAAATATAATTGAAAAGTAAGTGTTAACAATGGTAAGTATTTTTTATAATACGGTTTGGAATTCAATTACCTTACCACTGTTTACCTTACATAAAATTTAAGTAAAATGTATAAAAAAAAGATTTCATGTCCAATTTAACTTGGACACACACTATCATAATATGATGGTGAGGTAAAAAAAATTGTAAAGTTGACTTATTTTTTTTAATAAAATTTTTACTAAATACATTTTATTTAAGTAAAACTTAAAAAATAACAGATAATTTTGTTGCAATCTTTATTATTAAATTTAGAATTGTTTTTTTTTTCATTTTGCAAGGTTTGCCATTTATGGAGTTATAAAAATCATATAATAAATCATGTATAATATTTGTTTAGTAATAGTGTATTATCTCAAAATTTTAAATTATTTTACATTAAATGTAAAAATTAAAGAGTGTTTCGGTAGTGACGTGATTTTCAAGTATGTAGCCTTATATTTTGAACCGAACTATACAGGCATTTGCAATTCACACAGAGTATTTTAAACTAGGTTTGATATATTAACAAGTACCTATAAAGAATAAGACTAATAACTAAAGGGTGTTTTGGTAGTTACGTGATTTTGTGTGTGTTCATGTGTTACTAAAAATAAAGGGTGTTCCGAAAGTGCATATTGCAATTATTCTTTTTTTATAGTGAGATATAAATAATGAAATGGGTTAAGAGTAACATTTTTTAAGGTTTTGAAATCAGAGTAAAAATTGGCAACATGATTTGTACCAAATGACTCAATGGTGTACCATTGTACTTTTTAGGTTAACCCTCTGTAGCATAGTGTGAGCTGTAGGCAACATACCGTTAAAATGACTCAAAATTAATAGAAATAATTTATTTAACATTTTTTTTAATTGTGTTATAACTTGTTAAATTAAAGAGGTAAGTAAGTCTTTTATTGTATAACGTTATTTTTTAACACTTTTTAGATCTTGATGTGTTTTATTTCGTAAATAAGGTATGTTGCCCGTAGGCTACATAAAAAAAAAGGGTAAATTTCACTTCAAATAGTGAAAATTAAAAAAAAAAATCAAAAAACAAGTGTATTTAATTTTTCTGATAACATATCAAATAATAAAAAAAAAATAAAACAAATCTTAGTAAATAAGTGACAAAGGGTTAAAATTTTACCAAGAAAAGTACAATTATACCAATGAAAATGGTTGCATGATTTTTTTCTTTATAGAAAAACAAGCAAAAACAAAATGCTGGAAAAATTTCGCTTAAATTAGGACCATATTTACACAGGGCAAGTTTACTTGCACAAAGATTAAGTTTGTTTTTCTCAATTATACTTTTTATGTGAAAACGCAAAAGCAAGTTGAAAAGAAATTACAAAAAACCTGAGCAAGAAAACTTACTTTATCTAAATACAAATATAACCATACATACATACAAAATGTGTGTGTTTGTTTGGTAAACGCCAAGGTAAATTCATACCAGGTGTGATCAGTACAACAACTGACATTTTACTAGCAGATATAAGACAATGTATTTTTGATGACATTAGCAAGAAAAAGGGAAAAGCAAAGAACAGTCAGGTGGGCTAACGGCTCCACCTAGTATGAATTTGCCTTGGTAAAGGCTTATTGTAGCTAATTTACACCATGAAATTTATTAAATTTTTCTTTTAAACTTATTTTTTTTTTGCTACACCTCTTAAAAAACTTTATGCAACTATCCAGCTAACAAAATTGTCCGACATCCATAAGATGTCTGACAGAAATGCGTTCAAAAAACTCAGCATCGTATAAGAATTCTGTCAAGTTCTGAACCAAAAATATAAGGAGTGACTGACACATAATCTTACAGACATGTTGTGGAAATTTCTGAGTTTCTTTCCGATATTTTTGACAGAAACCTAGCGGAATTCTAAATAAAACGACAAGAAAAATTCTGTTATATTATCCGACATTAGTTTCAAGTTCTAAAAGAATGTCTAATGTCATACTTGCCATTGAATTTACCCTTCATAAATTTGAGTTCATTGTCCCGCGGTTGTTTTTTTAGATGTCATGTAAAATGTAATAAAGTAAGTAAAACTCAAATGTATAGAATATAAAACTAACCAGCTTGATAATTTTTTAAATGTTCCTATATTTCAGGGCCAAATTTTGAGTTATCCGTTCTTCTTTTGTAAAGTCGACAAAATTTTTTTTTATTGAAAAACTCGAAACAATGGAAATTATAACCTATCAGAAAGCGATCAGACATATCGCAATTCCCTCCGCACATTTCAGTTAACGAGATTTAAAAAAGACAAAGAAGGAAAAATATGTGGGGATATTTTAAGATGTTTTTATTAGATGAGACGTGGTCATGACATTTTCCTGGACAGACACAAAGGGAGGCATAAGAGATTTTGTCTTTAAAAATTTAATAAAATATATAAAACAATAAAAGAAAAATTACCTAATATCGAGTTTCATTGGATATTTAATCAGATTTTGGTAAAAAATTAATTTTTTGTAAGAAATCTATACGATTATTCGACTAGAATCACATCAAAATCTTAAAAATATCTATGAGGAATCAATATAGTTCTCTGTTAGATTTCTATCAGAGATATGGGGAAAACCTCAGAATTTTTCAAGATATGTATGTTAGACATCGTGTCAACCACTTTTTGGATCAGAACTCTGACAGAGTTCGTATACGATTCTGAATTATTTTGTAGACGTTTCTTCCCCCGCGTCTTCATTAGCCATCAACATGTCTTAACAAAATTCAAACTTCATATAAAAAACATTATTTTTTTACTGGTTTTTTATAAGAATTTTGACTTCTGTTAAGACATGTTGGTGTCTAAACCCCCGTTTACATCAGTCATTAACATATCTTAACAAAAGTCAAAGTTTATATAAAAAACCAGTATTAATAATAATGTTTTTTTTTATATGAAGTTTGACTTTTGTTAAGACAGGTTAATGACTAATGGAGACGGGGGTAATGTAAAAGCAGGGTAATGTAGACGGGCTTTTACCCCGTCTCCATTGGTACTAAATTTTTCCTAACAAAAGTCAAACTTCTTATAAAAACAAAAATTATTTTTAATACCGTTTTTTTATATGAAGTTTGATTTTGTTAAGACATGTTAATGACAAATGTAGACATGGAGTTATGGATGTCGAATAATTTTGTTTGCTGGGTAAATACACACATAATTATGTATGTATGTATTTCTATGCTACAGCTTGCATGTTTCTTTCTATGGCTATTGTTGAGATAGTTCTTGTTGTTTGTGGCCAAGCTGACCGGTTTGTTTGTTTATATTTTTTATAGTGTGTTATTGTTTTTGCTTTTATGTTTTCATTTCCTTTTTCTAGAACTGTTGCTGCTGTTGCGCGGTCAATCTTCGGCAGCAGTTTAAGTGCTGCAAAGTTTGTTTTTTTACAACAGTTGTTAACGGTTCGCGTAAGTGATTGGAAGCGTAAATAGCTCGTAAAAAATAACAATTTAAGAAGTTTGCAAAAGTTTGTGCAGTTAAAATTAATTACAATTAAATAAATAAATTTATGTGGGGAATAAAAAATAATGTAAAGCCTTTCAGTGCTTTTTGTATTGTGACCAAGATAAAATGAAAAATTGCGGTTTTTCTATACAAAAGTAAATGATGGTAGAGAATAAAAGGAATAAGGAATGAGTGAAACACCATAATTTAATTAATATTTTTGCTTTATTGTATAAAAAAAAATGTTAGAAAAAGAATATTTTAAAAGTATTTTCTAAATAATGTTAGTTATTAACACAATGTTTGAGATACATTTGTTTTTGCTGTGTTTTACAAAGGGGGAAACCGTGTAAATGAAATTTTCAGCCTTAGTTTTCATACATATGTAAGTAGTTAAATTCTGTTTAATATGCAGTTAGATGGAAAATAAGCTCAACACAAATAATAATATACATATGTATGTACATACATATTTTGCCGTGCCGAATCTTACATTTTACTTTTATGTTTTCCAGTTTTATTTATGCAACTGCATATGTATGTACATACAGAACTACCTACATATCTACCTATAATGTAAAAAAAATAATCAATAGAACTTAACATGAATGTTTACGTTCTGTTGTTTACGTTTTGTTGTTCACGTTGGGGTTGTTTTTCGTGCATTTTCATTGCGTTGGTTAAAGTTTTTGCAGAAATTGCGGGTTTTTAGTGAAACTAAATTTCTTTGAGATATTTAGGTCATTGCTATTTTTTTTAGTAAATTTTCGCTACCTATTTCATTTTTGAAATTGTGATTTTATTTGGTAAAATTTCAATTTAGATAAAATGCGTTTTTTTTAGAGAAATTTGACTATTGGTAAAACTTCGATTTGGATAATCTTTAGTCTTCTTTGCTTTTGTTTTTTCGCCTTGGTGGTAATTTGTATTATTATCTGTTTGTGATTTTTTTTTTAAATTAATTTTTCTGTGATAAATTTGGTGAAAATATGTTTTTTAGTGAAATTTGATTTTTGGTGAAATTTGGATCTTGTTAATTTTCAGTTCTTTTAAATTCGTTTTTTCGCCTTGTTAGTAGTTTTTATTATTTTCTTGTGATTTTTTTTTTTAATTTGGTGAAAATATAATATTATAGTAAAATATGATTTATGAAGAAATTTTAATCTTAAAAATTTTTAGTTTTTTAAAACTTCATGTTTTTAGTTTTAGTTTTTTGGTGATATGTATTTAAAAAGGCGTTTTAAGTGTCTTTAACAATTTTTTAGTTTTATTGTTTTTAATTTTTAGGATTTTGGTGAAATTTAAATTTTGTTGTTGAAATTAAGAAACTTGGTAAAATTTTATTTTTTAGATTATTAATGTAGGAAAAATGTCGAAGCAGACCACTTCGTTAATGAATCCCTTTTCGAGTTTTTAAGATAACTTTCCTTTGTAGGTAAGTTAACAAATATGTTTATTGAAAAACCTAGTTGGAATTTTAATTTTTCTTATTTAATTTTTTTTTGTTTTTGCTAAAATTTTTATTTTTAGTGATATTTTGGCAAAAATGTGTTTTTTTAATATTTTACTGAAGATTAGATTTTTTTGTAATTCTTGAGAAATTTCGATATTGTGTTGCAAATGATGTGATCAAGATTAACGTTAGCACCTAGCCGTGTTGGTCCTTATCCAATGTTGTTCTACCACTGGGTGAATTTATAAAATATAGACCAGCACCCCCATTGCGTCATATATATCGCACACTACACAATACAAGCGAAATGAAGCGCTTGTATTGATGAGACAATGACACCCATGTCATTGTCTCATCATCGCACAATATCGCACAGTGCACAATTAGTAGCAATTTATAGAACATGTCAAGCAATTTTATAGAACATAGCACACTTGATCAATCTTGCATATATTGATCAAAACCACAGCCACCACATGATCCCCCGAAGGGGACCTCACCAACAACCGGCCACAGAGAGAAGCGGCTTTCTGTGGGGCGGGCCTCGAAAATAACCCATAATAAAACAGACCTGTTCTTCCAGATTAAGGTTCCAGGAACCGTGATGTCTGATTACTCCATTTTCCTCGAGAGCTCTTTGTCAAAGCTTTTGGAAATACTGCGGTGTCAGTTTGTACCCCCCGGTACAAATCTGATTTTTTTGGTAGTTTCGATTTTTTTCTGTTATTCTGTTTCATATTATTTCACAAGTGCAATATATAAAATTAACTGTGCCCTGCACGTCGTGGACGTCCTGACAATATTTTGTTCGGGTTTGTTTTGAAAGTAATCCCCACTAAATTTTAAGGCTCTTAATCTTATAATACTTCATTATATGAATTTTCATTATATAGAGGTACCCATTCCTGAATAACATTCTAAAAATATTGTAGAGTTCTGTAAATAGTGTTTAAAATATCCCATTAATAAAAAAGGTGCTGCCAAGTTTGTAATACCTTTAAATCGGTAAAATCTGCTACTTTTTCTCTTGGAAATAAGGTATTTTGCGGCAAAAAGTATCCTTTATTTGAACCATGATACTAAGGTACCTTCTCACGAATTCATCCATTAGTTCGCATCCATGCGAACACAGACATACAGACAAAAATTTTAAAAATATAATTTACAAAAAATAGTTCAGGTACAGAAATGGTCCTGTTACAGTTTTATAATATGTGTGTATAGACATTTACATTAAAGTGTTTTTCTTTATATTTTCGACGTAATTTCGATTAATTTTTTTTTGGTAAATGCGATTTTTCATGTTAAATTTAGGTTTTTTTTCGTGTTTTTTGCTGAAATCGCAGTTGTTTGGTGAAATTTCGGGTTTTGAAAAATATGCGGTATTTTGCCATCGATTGTAAAAGTAATATTTCTTAAATCTAATATCACGTGCGTGTACATGTACTTTTAATCATTACACTCCTTTCAATTAATAATTACTCGTATACCCACCCATATGCACATTAAATAAAATTTGAAATTTGAAAAAAAATATATTTAAAACATGTTTGTTTCATTTGTTATGAATATGGTCAGTCATTAGAGTATACAATTTTGCACAAAAACATGTAAATATCTATCAAATGAATTGTTTTAATCTCAAATCGAAATGAGTAATTTTAAATTTATACGTTCCTCTTTATTGAACTGATAAAATTTGCTGAACGTTGATTTAAACAATTGTTTTCCGCTTTAAAGGTTGCCAATACCTTCGACACAAACAAAGGCGTTGTTATCAGTAATACATTTCAAATAAAATATATTTCATTTAAAGGGGTTTCTTTATAGAGGCGAAGAACTTTAAATTGAATAAAAGAATTCTTTATTAATTAGATGATTTTATTGCATTAATGTGTAAATAAGATTTCAGCGATTTCACCGCTATAACGCGTACATGACGTAACATGGAGGTCTAATTCTTACGCACTAAATCAGGCTGTATTTTTGCAATAACGCATAGAATATTCGCTTCCAAGATTTTTATATTTTCTGGTTTATCTGTATAAACTTCTAACCCCAGAGAAAATAATTAAATGGCATCAAATCACATCAACGAAAGAGGTAACCATTAGTTAACTGGCCCGTTAATTGAAAGTATACGTTCGTCAAATATTTATCTCACTAAATTGTTTGTAACGCGTTCTGTGTGACATGTGGCTCCATTCCGTTAAAATCACATGTCTGCTATACAAAGTTAGTAAGCATGTCACTATTCCGCTCACTTTGGACTCTCCCGTTATAAACATCGTTATTTGTGACGACTTATAAACCAATGATTTTTTCTGGATTTAATAGTGCTTCAACAATCTTTACATATTGCGCAAACGTTCCATATTTTTTGTCGAATTTATTGCTCCGTTTTTCTTTAATTTTTCTTAATTTGATATTGATCTTATAACAGTTTCTTCATTCTTAAGTTTTAACCATACAAAATAAGAAATATAGAAATCGAACATCACGCTGCCCTTGTAGAAGTTAGAGCAAAGGAGGATCGTATCGAGAGAATGTCTAAGCAGGCCTTTGAGAAGGCCTGAAGTAAGAAGGCCTTTTTAACTTCACCGCTAAAACAATCGTATAATGTGATAGTATGTTTTTGGGCACCACTGTTTTACATATTTATTTGATAGCGGACCATGTTTTTCGAACATGATTTCGAAAGATAACATTTGATTCAAGGTATATTTATCTTACTAGGCAGTAGTTCGACATGTCAAAAGTTGTATGTGTTTATAAATTTTATAGTGCAGAAGTGAGAAAGCAATAAAACAAATACATGTCTTCTCAATTTTCTTCTATGTTTTTTGAAATTTCGAACTACAAAGCAACAACAAAATTTCATGTTGTTCTTGTATTGTTGTAGAGACGCCAATACATAGTACGATAAATTTAACTTGATTTTATTTTTTTGGGTTTCTTTAATTCGACGTACAGTTTGCTGTCAAATTTATAACAGTGAAAAACGTGGCAAAATTGTTTTTGTCGAAGAGTTGCACTTATTAGACCTGTTTTCCTCAAAGGGCAATTTTATTTACCTAAGTTTTTTTTTAGAAGCGTAAGGAGTACCCATTCTTACTTTCCTTTGTTGCCACACACTGGCCTGCTAAAAACCGGCCTAACACTGTTAGAAGTGTCTTGAGGTTTTCTTCTTCGAAATCTCTTTTCCGTACAGCTATTTTTTTCTTTGCTCCACTATTTTGTATCAATATCTATATATCTATACATATAATAAAACAGTAACTCATTTCCTGTTTGTTGTCTGTTTTTTTTTGTGTTCGCATCACGTAAAAATGGATTTTAACAACATGTTTTGACTTCAATATCTTATTTCCAAGAGAAAGTGGAGAAAAAGCAGTGATTTAAAGGTACTGCATACTTAAAGGCATCTTTTATTTTTAAAAGCGGGATATTTTAAACACGGTTGCCCAACAGATGGCGCTGTTTTAAAATTATGAGTAACTCACTTCCTGTCTGTCTTTTACAGAGCTTGGCAATAATATTTAGAATTTTATATACATTTAAGAATTTTATCCAGGGATGGGTGCCTTTTTATAAAGTAAATACGTAAGAGCATTAAAATTTGGTGTGGATTACTTTCAAAGCAAAATCCAACAAAATATGGTCAGGACGCTCACAACGTATGTGGCCACAGCTAGTATACTCTATAACGCAATTTTGAATCTTCCATTTATGATACGGTTCAACTTTTATATTGGACTTTGATTTATCACTGTTTAATATGACGAAAAAAGATTTGTTTTAGAATATGTTAATGAGTACTGAAGTCATTAAAATATTCTAAAAACAAATAATTCTGTTGTTTTTAATTTTAATGCTTTCGTTTATTTGATAGATGAGAACTTTGTAGAATTTTTTTTAAGCGCCACATACAAAATTAAATAAAACTTGTTTTTCTTTTTGATTAATTGTTAGAGACTGATTTTATATTCTCACATTATATTTTTGTGCTTCTGTTTTTTTTGGTATTTTTTTTTATTTTGTGAAGTAAATATTTATGTTTTTAGTTGTTTTGATAAATTGTTTCTATTTTTATTTGTTTTTAATGCGTATTTTTATTTGATTAAAAATCATAGAAGCAAAAATAACAGGATGATTGTCTTTTGCAGGTCAGCCCCTTTTGTGGCATTTAATTGAGGTTAGGATAGTTAGTCATTATACCAAAATAGGAACTGAAACAAACAATTGTGCCGCATGATCTATAGAATACATATAAAAAAATATATAATGTAAAATTAAAATTTCTCAGATTCTATTTCTTTGATAAGTTTGTTTAAATAGAAAATTAATAACAATTAAAACTACCGGGTAGATTGATACAAAGAGTACTGATGACGGACGTAGCTGTCTAGAAAATGCATTCTGCTTTGCTAGTATCTAATTTTTCTTTATCTCTTTATAATTAAGAACTTAAGCCTAAATAATTAATTTATTAATTTATTAGAATACATATATTTCAATAAAGCTTTGTAGAAGAAAACTTGGCAGTGGGATATTGTAGCAGACCACTACTGTGTTGGGTTTTTTTCAAAGCTCCCCTCTTTCTTGCAGATGAGTTGTGATGTCGACTATAACCAGTCACTGAGGCCGACGTCAAAAGCTTGTTATCAATAATCTCTTTCATTGATAAGCCCTTCCAGGCAAATCCCAAGAAGTTGATGCAATGATGGACAAATAAAATTTAAAGTTATTCTGGATCCGGGACTCTGCAGCGTCTAGGGGATCGTTAAGAAATTAGCGAGGGTGGGTTCTGTAGTAAACTCTGTGAGTGGTCGGAGCAGCATTGTAGGGAATTCCATAAATTCATTTCAAGGGGCATGTGGAAAACAGACTAGACACTGCTAGAACCAACAAACTTCTAGTTATGGACAGGAATGTTTTGAAGGTGTGTTCAGATGAGGTAAATAATAGGTTGGTGATAAAGAAATCCATTATTTTTTCGGTAGATGGCTGTAGTGAGAAATATCTCGTAAAGTATCGATCAAACAATTTCAAATTTATGTTCGTTGTCTGGGTGATATTTCACACTGAAAAAAGTTGTTTTACGGTTTTTTGTTTGTTCCATTCAGTTGTGAGTTACAGGCAAAGGCCCCCAAACAAAAAAGTGGTTAAAATGAAAATGCATTGAATTGCTAAATATTTAGCAAAGTGACACAAACCTACCTTGTTGAAATCTGGTATGCTACTCATTTAAAATTTGTACATGTTTCGTTCTCTTTGTGAGATTCTCGTTGAGATTGTGTATGTGCTCACAGACCCTTAGGGGTTTGCGTGGGGGCTCTTGGTTACAGGGTACTAAAAATGGAAGTCAACAAAGAAAAAATTCGGTACTTATAACAGTTTTTCTTTGATAAAGACGAAAATGCAAGCCAGGCGACTGAAATTGTGAATAGTGTTTATGGCGTCGATAGTGTAAGAGCTAATTATGTGCAATTTTGGTTTCGTCGATTCCGTTCAGGCATTTTTAATGTTAAAGATGCACCTTGAAAGGCAGGACCGTCGTCGAAATTATAGAAATAACCGAAGTTGAACGGCATATAAGTAGTCGTAGCATAGACCGGGAGCTAAAGGACGACCATAAAATTGGCAAACAACGCCAGGACACATATGTACGTCTGTAGTGACTCGCCAGAAACTCAGGTAGCTTGGTTGTGAAGTTTTTATGCATCCACCATAAAGTCTGGACCTGGCACCAAGTAATTACCACCTTTTTTCGTATTGCAAAATTTCCTGAGTGATAAGAAATTGGGATTAAAAGAAGATTGTGAAAATACATTATTCAATCGCAATGGCGATTTTAAATACAATTAAGTTGATAAACTACATTTTCTATTGAGTAGACACTTATGATTTATGTGCGTCTTTTTTTCAAATGTATGCCTGTTCTGAAAATAGCTTCAGGGTCATTGTTCGGTTAGAGCAACGATCTTTTAAGGCAAAATGACACTTCGCGTTTATGCAGGAAGTAGGAGAATGTGGAGAATTTACATAGTGTGGATTACATTATTTGTCATTGTTCGAAATTTTCGTTGGCTGGATTAAACGATGGATTAGAAGATATCACAAGATAAAAGTTTGTTGAAGCGATTAGATTCTTTAGAGAAATCGGATGGTTAAATAACAAATAATGAAGCTTATTTAGAAAATAGTTTGTGGAAATTCTTTCGGGGAAATTAAGAGGGAATTAAAATGGACCAAAAGATCGCCAAGTGAAGAACCTTGAGTGCCATCTCTTTCAGATGATATTAAAAGTTATCAATGCTGTTCTGCACTACTATCAGTTGGTAAAGGTGCCTTCTTCGATATACTATAAAGACAGCGTGTTCCTTAAATAATATTTAAACTTGTCCAGAAATAGCTGCCTTCTACAACATTTTAATGTCTGCAAAGTGAAATCTTATCGCCAGTATACCATTCCGAATTATAAATGTAGGCCTGTGTTAATGACCTCAATATCAAACAACATCGAGAAAGACGCTAATACTTGCAGCAGTGTTGGGATCTTACAATGTTTAAATTGTACCGCCTCAAGGATAAAATTGTACCAAATCAGCATCAATTGTACCAAAATTTTGCACTAAATAAAAAACAAATAAATAAAACATATATACAGAAATTCGATATTAAAATAGGACAAATCAAAACTTTTAAATACAAACTTTTAAAATCCAGCAAGTATTGAAATCCGACAGAGTATGCATCGAGTTATTTGGAAGAATATTGTGGAACAAGATTAACGTGAGTACCTGCCGGCCTAACCTCACGGTGGTCTTACCACCGAGTGAAACTTAGGCGTAGACTAGCGCCCCCATTGTGTAGTATAACAACACTTTACGATTGCCACCAATCGCTTTTTGTGTGTGATACAGTCACAATGAGTACCAATTTATATAATATGGCAAGCCTTTCCAAGGCAAGCCTAGATCCACATTATAACCTCTTGCTTAGGGGTTTGGAGACCCTAGCGTCTGGTGCCCCTATTTTCCCCGAGTGAACCGCGTCAAAGCATTTGCCATATTCCTGCAGTGACAATTGGAACCCCCGGGGGTTTATTTGGAAGAATAAATAAAGAGTCATCTAATTACTGCCGGAAACTAATTGAGGCGAAGCAAAAACGTTTAAATGCTGTAGTTCAACAAAACCGCCTAGCAACAATACTTACAATACTTACTTATGAATAAAATGGTTATCAAAGTGAATAATAAGAATCCTGAACAGAAAACAAGAATTTTGCAATTAAGCTAGTTCTAGACAGTGTTAGAGAATTATGAACTTAGAATTTCTAAGGATTCTTATTATTCACTTTGATAACCATTTTATTCATAAGTAAGTATTGTAAGTACCAAATTTGGTACAATTGTACCAAAAATCCCAACACTGACTTGCCTGGAAAAGTCAGAGACGGTAGCGAACATTATGTGTGAATGTCCAGCACTGGCTCACATTAGGCTTAGGAATACAAGCAGACATAAAAAATGTGGATGCTATAGGGGACTTAAGCCATAAACAAATGTTAGAGCAAGACTCTTAATAAAAGAAGTAAGTCAAAGACAGTCGAAATCGTTATAGTCGAGAGAAATAATCGATCATCTTACTTCAGGAGTCATCATCTACAACATATTGAGTTATGTGCCATGGGAAATTTATTTGTCAAATAATGACTTACTCTAGTGTTGTGTATTTAATATAAAAAAGAAATCTAAAGTTAAAAATTTTTGCGTAATTTTTGGGTCAACCTTTCCAATTTAAGAAGCCTTTTGGTACATTTTTTTGCTTTGTTAATATTTCATTTTTTATTTTTAACGAACCAATAACAATTCCCGTTTTACTTTTAAATTTATAATTTCTCTCTCGTATTTGACGCAACCAAATCAATATTTCGATCATATTTTGTATATAACTTTCGGAAATTTTTTAATACAGTAAGCCAGTTTTTCTTTTCTGTAGAGATCCATGACACTCTCTATGTAACAAAAATGTTAAAAAAAAATTATTTTTCAAATTTGTAGTTTAATAGTAATAATAATTTGTGGTTTAATAGTGATAGTAATAATAATAAAATAATAATAGTAAATAAAATTAATTAATTGAGCTAGAGGCCGATGCTGCTAATGCTCTCTGCTTTATGATTATCGTATAATTTTTATTTTAATTATATGTTAGTGCAGTAATAAAAAATAATTAAACAAATAAAATTGAATCTTTTCTTAATGTATAATGAGGTAAATGTAGTATTATTAATAATAAACTTTGTCTTATTTGTTGAATCAGAACTTTGCCTTATATGTTTACAAAAAAAAAATTGCGTTGTAAATTTGTTTTATAAACCTTTTATAAAATATAAATATTTTTTTATGACTTTGGCCCTTAATAATTATTTATTTAAATCTAATTCATACCTTATAATTAAGAACACACACATACCCTTATTACAGAGAAATTCTAACAAGTTTGCCACCGCTTTCAAGCATAACGAAAACATCTTGCGTTTTAAAATCTTCATTCATTCACTGTATTGATTAGGGTTTTTTGTTTTTTTTCCTAAATAAGAATTGAAATTATTGTGTTTTAAAAAAATACTCGCGCTTTATTAGTTGTTAAGAAAACCAGCAAATGATTTCATTGAATTTATTATTTAATAATAATTTAATTGGGATAATAAGACATTAAAAATTAATCTAAAAATATTTTTTTAGAATTTTTTAAACAATTTTTTATATTTTATTATTCCCCTCACCACAGGTTATACATACTTATGTCCGTCTGTCTGTCTATCCGTTATCGAGTTAAAATCAATTTTACCAAGGTCCCTAAATATTCTACAAAAAATAATTACATCAATCCTGTCAGGCATAGTTTTGGAATGATTAGCTGTTGAAATCCTGCAACATTGTTCCATAAATGGTGGAAAGGCGAGTGCATCTATTTGCCTTACGTTTTTCCGATGTTCTTGTTTTTACTTTGTTGTTGTAATGTAAAGTCAAAATTAAAAAAGAAAACTGTAGAATATAAAAGTCGGAATTTTACCAAACAATCGCAATTTCACCAAAATTTCACTATAAATTTAAATTTTACTAAAAAATTTTAATTTCGATAAAATAAATGAAATTTAAATGTGCACAAAAAGGAAATAAAAACTAAGTATACGTATGTATATTCAAAACGAATATTGTTGAAATTTCATTTCTGAAGACTCAGGATAACATGCGGAAATTTTTCGAGAATTTTGCTATTAAAAATCAATAAAATCTCTCCATAAATGGTGGAGATATAATAAAAAAGACAGGCGCTTCTCTCTATCTTAAATTTTCCTCATGTTGTTGTTGTTGTGAAAACCAGAAAAAATTTAAGATTACTAAAAAAAGTAAAATTAAATTTTACCAAAAATTGTAATTTTGATAAAAAAAAATTTAAATTTCATTAATAATCGGAAATGCACAAAAATTCGCACGAACAGTGTTTAAGTTGAAATTTTATTTCTGTAGACTCGGGGTAACGTGTAGAAATCCAATCGGTCAGATATAGTTTCGAGAATTTTACTATTAAAATCGGCCAGTAAATGGTAGTGATATGACCGAAAAAAAAAACCGTAATTTAAATACATATATATATATATATGTATATATAAAGGGTGATCCATTTTGAGGTATTTTTTTCAATAGCCTTTTTTTGACAGATAACGTGTCAGTCGTGTCATGCTGTTATGTTATTTTTGTTTTGTATTGTTTGGTATTTCGTAATGGAAAGACTTACGCCTGAATCGCTTCGGTCTATGGGCTCTTGAAAAGTTCCAAGAAGATCCGACGTTTTCTGGCTCAATGGGTATGTAAACAAACAAAATTGCCGCATTGGGGACGAAGAGCAACCTGAAGAGATTCAAGAGCTGCCACTTCATCCAGAAAAAAACAACGGTTTGGTGTGGTTTGTGGGCCGGTGGAATCATCGGTCCATATTTCTTTAAAATTGATGCCGGTGCGAACGTAATCGTCAATGGCGATCGTTATCGTGCCATGATAGCCGACTATTTGATGCCTGAAGTTGAAGCTCGTGAGATCTGCGACATTTGATTTCAGCAAGATGGCGCCACTTCCCCCACATCGCATCAATCAACGGATTTATTGAGAGAACATTTCGGTGAGCACATAATTTCACGTTTTGGGCCGGTCGATTGGCCACCAAGATCGTGTGATATCACTTTAGACTTTACTTATCACTGTGGGGATATGTAAAGTCTAAAGTTTATGCGGACAAACCCGCTTCGATTCAGGCCTCGGAGGAAAACATCACGCATGTCATTCGCCAGTTACCAGTCGAAATGCTCGAACGAGTCATCAAAAATTTGACTCAACGGATGGACCATCTGCGACGTAGCAACGGCCAACATTTGATAGACATAACCCATAATGTTAGTTGCTGCTATCATGTAAAATAAATACGACCTAAAGTCAAGTAAACAAAGCATGGTGTGTGCTGTTAAAAGTTCCCAAAAAAAGTGACGTGTATGACCGCCTTAACAGAAGCATACAATTTGATAGGATGCATTGTCTGATTCATTTTTAAAAAATTAATTTGTCAAAATTAACACTGAATGCATAAAAAATGTCATATATGTGACCGCGCACATGAGCTCTCTTATTGGTAATTTTAGTTTCATAACCAGGGATGCCACTTTGGTCTGATCGGACCAAAATTGGTAGTTTTTTCTTATTTATAAACGATTTGGTAGTTTGGTTGGTTTGTTCCAGTTCTTCTTCGTTTTTCAAAAAGGAAATGATTGAAAATTTCTACACGATTTACTATAACAATTGGAAATACACTTTGTAAATGTGCAAATGTATAAGTTTAACAACCCTGTATTTACTTACAAATGAAAGAAATCGACATTATAAAATCATAGCAAACGAATTTATAAGTTAACAAAAAAGGATTCTGTGAATTTATTATCTAAAGAAATTTAGTAGTTTTTTTAGAATTTGGAAGGTTTTGGTGGATTTTAGGGATAACTTTGGTAGAAAAATATTTTTCTTCGTGGCAACGCTGTTCATAACAGGTATGTTAACAGAATTTACACTCGTAAAACACGTTTAAAAAAGGGTAAATTTTTAACGGCTCTCTTGGAATTTTTTTTTTACCCTTAGGTCCATTTTTATTTTCGCAATCACATATATACACATCAGAGAAGTTTCGATATTGCAAACAAATCGCTTGTTTTTGTTAATTTTTGTGTACAAAAAATGTTTTCATTTTATAGACGATTAGCTGTGCCTGCATAAAGTAACTAGTGTAAAAATTAATGAGTTCATTATACCCAGTAGTTCTTATCACAAAGTGTTCACTCTATCCAGATTGCACCGTACTTTGAAAATGAACTACCTATTTTTAATTATAAGTTTCATAATTTTTTTATTTTAATTGCAGTAGCTGTTTAAATTCATACGAATTCTTAAAAAAATATTTTAATTTTTTTTTTGCTCCTAATGAATAAATTTAATGCAAGAAACACGTTTTCATAATAACAAAAAAAAAACATCAAAAAGGTCAAGTAAAGCAAAAATTTATAAATTTTCCTTTAAACACATTTGTGAAGAAAGTCTAAGTACAGAGCGAGTACTGTAGTCAAAAAAAAATTACTAAAATTAAAAGCAAAATAAAAAAAAAATTGACACACTCAAGAAGCATAAACAGTTATCACGTGCAATTTGATGTAAACAATATTTTACATTCCTTCTCTCACCACCCACACTGAGAGACAGACAACAACGTTCAACTACACACGTTATTTACACATTCACTTTAACTAAAATGGAAATGTCATCGTATATAAGAGATGCAAAAGATGTGGAATTTCAAGATGTCTACTATACCGTTGAGCTAAAGAAAAATTTTGGTAAGTAAATTAATATTATTAAATATTGAATGTAAACATTTAGATTAAAATTGCAACAAAAAAAAAAAAATATTGAAAAGTGTAAGTAATTTTTGAGTCAATAAATCAGTGATTGACATTAACATAAAAAAATGCAAAAACTACAAAAACCAAAAATCTGACATTTATAATAAATTCAAAAATTTAACAGAAAAGAAAAAAAAATCACTACAAAATCAAAAACACTTCGATAGTGGATGACCGTCGAATAGTAATGCATAGCAAAACTGTACCTCTTCAAGTCGTCAATTATGATTTAAAAGGAGCTTGGATTATCTGATGGTACTTGTACTATTCGTAGGCAATTGGTAGAGAGCTACTTATTTGCCAGTAGTCCAAGAAAAGTGCCAAAACATGCAAGCAAATTGGCAAATAGTGATTTCGAAACAATATTGTTACGTTGTTGATGTTACGTCGCAAACTGCTTACATCACAGACCCTAAACCCTAGAGAACATACATATATGAGGAGTCATTAAGAAAACTATTTCAGACAAGACACAGGACAAAACAAATGACAATTGACTCATGGGATTTTTTTTTTTTTTTAAGTAAAAATTTATTTTTTATCATAGGCAATCTTGTTATTATGCACACGACCGATAAAAAATCTGTCAAAAACTTAGAAATAAGCGAAAAAATCGCCATAATATTATAAATTGAAGTTAAAAAAAAAAAAAAAATTTAAAAATTATTGCAATTTTTGACCTTTTGAATAATTTTATAATTAAGTTTTTACGCTCTAGGTCTTTTTTATAAAAATATTGTAATTTATTTTTATATTCGATATTTCGCTACACCATTGGGTAGCATCGTCAGGAATTAAAAATAGTTTATAATATTTAATTGAATGAAAATATTAAAATGATTGAAAAAACTTTTTGTCAATCAAATTTAAAAAACTAACATTTCAAAACATTCAAAAACAAAATTTTCAATAGCAAATAAAATGTTACTACGAATGATAAAAACATTTTTAAACCTATACATATTTACATAAAATTTCTTGTATTAAAAAATGTTTAAACAGTTTTTAGAAAAACCAAAATAATTTCACATTTATACATATGTATATGTACATAAATTACACCGGAAAAGTTACAAAGAATTAAAGATTATATTATACTATTATTTTTTATGTACTAAATGTCTGTAATTCTGTGCAACATTTTCTGTATCGGCTTTAAAATTTATTCTTTTTTCAATCGGAACTTTAATTATTTGTAACATTTCTAACATATAACGACGTTTATAATTATTTTTCAAATTTAGAATTGATACATTTTCAAAGTTGGGATAGTGATTACTTTTTGAACAGTGGAAAGACAATACTGTTTTTTGTGAACTGATGTTATCCCTGTATCTCTGGTCTGATTTATGTCCAGCTATTCTCGTTTTCAGTTTATTCTTCGTTGTACCTACATATACTTTATTACAGTTCTCTTTGTCATTTCCCTTACAAGGTATTTTATACACTAAATTTGACATATCTAATTTTTCTATTTTATCTTTTGGCTTGCTAAATAATCTATTTAATGTATTATACGTTCTATATGCCATCTTGTATTTAACTGTATCAAATATTTTTGATTTTTCCAATCGTTCAGATAAATCCGGTACATAAGTTATGGATTTATTTTTTGGTTCTGTCTCATTTATTGTAATTGGTTTTCTATTACTTTTGTATTGCCTTATTAATCTATTAATTAGCTGCATTGGGAAATTGTTTTCGCTTAATATCTTTTTAATTTCATCTATATTCTTTCTGTGGAATTCTCTGTCACTAATGGTTAACACTCTTTCTATGAAATTTTTTGCTGTATTTATAACTATTCGTTTATTTTGTTTAGAATAATAATTAATAATTCTACCCGAAGCTGTGGGTTTTTGATACCAATCCATAAACAATTTGTTGTTCTTTCTAATTATTAAGGTATCTAAATATGGAAGTTTAGAATCGCATTCCTTCTCTATTGTAAATTTAATGCAATTATCGAATTCATTAAATGTTTGCAACATATTGTTAACAGCTGGTTCAGAAATTACACAAAACAAATCATCTACATATTTGGTTATTATACTTGCTACAATTGGAGAAGCAGGAGATCCCATTGGAAGTCCTTTCTGTTGTTTATAAATTTTCTGATTATATTGGAAATATCTATTATCCTCTATACAAAACTTGAGAATACGTAAAAATAAGGATTTCTCCATTTTTGTAAACTTTTCTATAATATCCCATTTTTCTTCTATTGTATGAATTGCTAAGTCAACAGGTATACTTGGAAATAATGATACTACATCTAATGAAATTAATTTTTCATCATTTTTTATATGTAGATTTCTTATTTTATTTTTAAATTCAAGCGAGTCTTTAATATTGTATTTTGAATGTTCCGTAATCTTTTTTAATATGTTCGTAATATATTTACATAACTCATAGGATGGATAATTAACAAAGGAACAAATAGGTCGTAAAGGAAATTCCTCTTTGTGAATTTTTGGCAATCCATATAACCTAGGTGCAGTAGCTATATTTGTTTTAAGTTTATTCTTCTCAATAGCTGTAATAATTTTAAGATTAAAAAATTTCTTCTACTATATCATTATTGGTCTTCTGCAATTTGTTAGTAGGATCTTTATTTACTAGATTGTATTTTGTAGTATCTTCTACAATATTTTAAATTCTGGTTTCATAATCCTTTTTATTTAAAGCTACAGTAGTGTTACCTTTAACTGCTTTTAGAATGAGAATGTCTTTATTGCTTTTTAAAAACTTGTCTGTTTCTTTTACTTTATCTAAAACAAACCTATCTCTATTTGTCAAACTCATTTTATTTAAATGATTATCTATAATTGTAGTTAATTTAGTTCTAGCTATTTCCTGCTCTTCTTTTCTTGGAAGTGTCTGTATTAAATCTTCTCCATCTGTAATCATTTTTAATGTTGGAAAATCTTCCTTTCTAGTAGGTAAAGCATGTTTATGTCCTAATGAAAGAATCCATTTTACGTCCGTTGGAATGTCTAAGTCAGTCTTATTGACAAACCATTTTTTATTAAATGTAACTCCAAATTTTTTGTTCATAAAGACAATTAAATTTCTTATTGTGTAATCTTGTTACCTGTTCTCTCAATGAATCTGCCAATTTGTCTTCATACCACAAAAATTCGTCCATTTCATCTTCTGTCAAATATTTTCTTAAATTTCTTCTAATCACTATAACTTCACTTTGAAAATGTTTCAATAGTTCATGTTTTTCTTTTAAAGTTAACTTTAAAATTTTGATGTGCAAATCTTGCGTATATTTTTTAATTATTTGTTGTATTGTTGTCACTTTCTTTGTGTTGAAGATATTTAAAACATTTTTTGTTGCATTTGCAATAAATTTAGGAGTGATGCCTCCGTTTCTGCATCGAATGAGAAATGTTATTGCCGCTTTTGTTATAAAAAGACCTAGAGCGTAAAAACTTAATTATAAAATTTTAAAAAATTTACAGAAATTTAAAAAGCAAAATTTAATTTTTCTAAACGAGATCAAAATAAAGGAATTAAAGCATTGCAAAATTAAACAAAAATTTATAGAAAATCAACATTAAAAAACAACTAACAATACTATATTCGACCATGACGTGTTTTTAAGATATAAACTTATACTTGTATTTTCAAACTAGCTGTGCCTAGTGCCACGTCACGAGCGTTCTGACTAGGGTTTGGGAAACGGGAATTCCCGTTTGCTAATTTCCCGGGAAACGGGAAATTTAAAATCATGAGTACTTTAAAGAAAATTCAGTGGTTCTTATTTTTAAATAAGCATTTCTTTTGCTATCACACCAATATCGTCGTTCGTTATTGTGCTATATAAAACAAGCATTTTTAAAATTGTAATATTTTTGGAAACTTAAAACTATGTTATAGATCGTGCAAGACAAATTGTAAAACTATTTGAAAAAGTCCTCTAAAAACAGCTTGTCTCGAGAAATATAAGAAACAATAATATGGCAAAGAGTCGCGTTTAATTCATGATGATGTAAAAACAAGATAAGTATGGTTGAAACGATTCAATCGTTTATTAAATGGAAGAACGCAATTAAAAAAGTCTGATAGATTTCTATTGCGCAGAGTTATGGGTTTCAGAATTTATTTAGATTTTTGAAAATTTAGTGGCCGTATTAAATTCCATTAAAGTTGCAGTAGAGGCCTTGAGCCGCAGGGGCACAAATTTGTTAATAGCAGATGTTATTATTCAGACCGTCTACGAGCAGCTTTTGGCTATTAATTCCACTCTTTCAAAAACGATGGTTGAAAAGAATAATAAATGAACGAAGGGATGATAAAACGTTTGCGATATTTAAGTATTTAGAAAGTGTTGAAATTGATAATGTGCAAAAAAATGTCATAAAACTTTATTTAGCACAATTGTTCAACAGTTTATTCAAGCCACTTGAATCTGTAGAACCGTCAACTAGTAGTTGTGTTGTTAACTTGATGAAATCAACTTTTAAAGAGAGACTTTCGCAACAAAAACAAGGAAAAGAATGTCCAGTTATTTGTTAAATGCACTAACAGTTCTAAAATCATATTTTATAAAAAAATAAGTATTGAAATAATTTTTCAGTATTTATAAATATTTTTTATATCTTATATGAATTTTAATTTTATTTGATCTATTTTTAAATGAATAAATTAATTATTTAGGCTTAAGTTCCTAGTTATAAAGAGATAAAGAAAAATTAGACACCAGCAGAGTGGAATGCATTTTCTAGACAGCTACGTCCGTCATCAGCACTCTTCTTATCTATCTACAAGATAGTTGCAATTGTTAATAATTTCTTATTTAAACAAACTTATCAAAGAAATAGGATATGAGAAATTTTAATTTTTATATTATATTTCTATCTACCTTGTAGATAGATACGAAGAGTGACAGAAGTAGCTGTTTAGAAAATGCATTCCACTCTGCTGGTGCCATATTTTGAAATTCTCGTAGCTTAATCTATCGCTAAAATTCTAAAAATGCACCAAAAAATTACGAGTTTTCTTACAACAACACTCATAATTTGTTTGTGCCAATTTTTCTTTATCTCTTTATAATTAAGAACTTAAACCTAAATAATTAATTTATTCCCTTGTTATACGGTGCTGTCTGGGTAGAGTGAACCCCCGATGCTATGAATACCTCGTTAGAGTGAACACCAGAATGTTTACATTGACTACTCTGTAGAGTGAACACTCATGAACCTCTATAGAGTGCACATACTTTATAGTGAGTTTTTAGGTTTGGCGAAGGAGAAAAACATTTAAAAATAGTATAAAAATTAAAGAGAACACGAAATAATGGTAAGGTAACGATTCTTTTAGAGTAAGTTGACAAGTTACTCTCACAAATATGCATTCTATGAATGCATATTTAATTCTGCGCCCATGTTCCATTAAGGTCGTGTCTCAAAGTTAATTTCTGAATAATAGGTGTTATAATTGTTACATAAAAATGGATTCGAAAAAAGAAAGCATTTATTCTTAACAAAAAAGCGACATTATAAAAGAAATTGAAAAAGGTGCTAGTGTATAATAAAACTATGCATTTTTAAATACTGTTTCGGTAAATAAAGTTATTTTTTTTAAGAGCTGCTTTTTTCCCGTTTTCCGCGAAGTGAAAAAGTCCGAGAAATCCCAAACCCTACTCCTGACAATATTTTGCTCGATTTTGCTTTGAAAGTATTACACACTAATTGTAAGACTTACTTTTATAGTGCTTTAGTTATGGTTTATGTATTTAATTTATATAAAGGTACCAATCCCTGGATAAAATCTAAAATTATGTTGCGCAATAGTTTTTAAAACCGAAAATTATTATAATTTTAGAATTTTATAAAAATGTTAGAATTTTATCCAGGGACGGGTACCTTTATATAAAGAAAATACATAAATCATAATTGCACTTTAAAAGTATGGGTCTTAAAATTTGGTGTGGATTACTATCAAATCAAACCCGAACAAAATATTGTAGTCTTAAATAAAAAACTTTTTTTTTTCAAACGATGTTCTGAAAGACCCAAATTTATAATAACAACTAATAAACTAATTCTTAAATCATTAAATAACACGCTATTTTTACGTCATGATTAGATTCGGGATTTAATTTAAAATATGACCTTGGTTATTTTCAAAAACTACTTGCTTGTTTTCTTCTTGACTTGCTTCCGCTTTTTTTATTTATGTATTCCTTGTTTAAATACGAGTATGTCATTAGAAAAAGGGAACAACAAAAACACCAAAAAAACTATTTTATGTTAAAATACATAAATTATGCATAAGTATCACAAAACTTAATTTGCTTAAAATTGTCGTAAATAACTAGAACCAAATGCATTTAAATAATAGAACCTGAATTTAAAATCAAAAGTATTATGTAGATTTACTAAAAAGTAAAAGATAAAAAAAACACATCCCAGTTCGTTTAAAATCCCGATAACTTTTTGATAATTTTTAGTTAGTTTAGAAAAATAATAATAAAAAATTATAGATATATGTATATATATATGTTCTGTAGATAGTGTTTAAAATAATCCGCTTTAAAAATAAAAGGTGCAGTCAAGTTTGCCGTTCATTGAAATCGGTAAAGTTGCGTACTTTTTCTCCTTGAAATTGAAATCGGTAAAGTTGCGTACTTTTTCTCCTTGAAATGAAATATTTTTGCGGAAAAAAGTATCCTATATATAAAAATTGCTATTTTGTATTCCTTTTCGATTACTAACTGCAGCAACAAACTAACCAGCAACAACATTTTCCAAAAATATTTCATGTACAGAAATGGTTCTGTTACAGTTTTATTATATGTATAGATGTATAATTAGATAAAATTATTTGTTGAATACCAAACAATATTCAAATTTTTTTTATTTGGATAATTTCTGTATGTTTTCCATTAGAGTTTTGTAGTTCAGGAATGACCTAGCACAGTTTAACTTATCACTTACCTGACCCAAGTTCATATTCATTTTTAGTTCATGAAGTTTGACAGTAAGATAGTAATTTTTTTATTGCAGAATTTCGGTTACTTGCCTGTTTTTAATTTATATTATTCCGGCGTTCCCACAATGATAATTTTTAGGGTTACGTACCCAAAGGGTAAAGATGTAACCCTATTTTTTTCGCTACAATGTCTGTCCGACTGTGAGCTCCTTCTATCTCTGGAACCGTAAGAGGTAGACTCTTAAAATTTTCACACAAGTTGTATTGTCGTTGGCCGCTATAACAGCAAATACTTAGAGGGTTTTCCGAAAATGACGTGTTATTCGCCTATATGTCTCTAATTCTTGAACCATAAGAGCTAGACACTTGAAATTTATACAGTAATTAAAACTAATTATGTTTGCTATATAAACAAGTATAACAAAATAAATTTAAAAATTAAAGGGTGTTCTGACAGTGACGTGATTTGTATGTCTATTGTCTAATTTTTGAACCATAAAATATAGACTCTTGAAATTTTCAGTGAAGATTTATTACTATGGTCTCTACAACAAATAGTAAAAATTTAAGGGTATTCCGATAGTGACATAATTTGTATGTAAGTGGCCTATTTATTGAACCATAATAGGTAGAATCAAAATTTTCACAGAAGGTGTATTACTATGGTCTCTATAAAAAATAGTAAAAATTAAAGGGTGTTCCGACAGTGACATGATTTGCGCTGTACATTGCCTTATTTTTGAACCGTAATAGATATACTCTCGAGATTTTTACTAAGAATGTGTTGCCACGGTCGCTATAGCAACTACCACAAATTAAAGGGTGTTCCGAAAGTGACATGTTTTTTACGTATAAGGCCTTATTTTTGGAACCGTTATACATAGGTAAACCCTTAATATTTTTATAGTGGCCGCTGTAGCAACAATTACTAAAATAAAGGGTGTTCCGAAAGTGACACAATTTTCGCGAATAAATCTTTTATAACCGTAAATTTATACAGAGTATGTAAAATTATATCCGCTATACCCAAACATATAAAAAAAAAATAATAAAATTAAATGATGTTGCGAAAGTGACACAAATTTACGTATGTGGGTGGGTAGACACTTTAAACCTAAATAGAGTATGTATAAAATTGTCCCCTATAATAAGTACAAAAAATAAAATTAAAATTTAGAGGGTGTTTCGATAGTGACACGATTTTGCATATGTATATGATCATGTATTTCAACATTAATATTGAGACACTTAAAATTTACACAGATTATATTTTACAACATCTACTGTAACAAGTAACAAAAATAAATAAAAATGAAAATGAAAAATATATTCCCTAGATGTCTCGAATTTGAGAAATTCGGCCTTTTCTTGTAAACTTTTTAATAGACACTTGATATTTACACAGGGTATTTTGTACTATGCTCTAGTATAAAAATAATTAAAAATTAAAAGGTGCCTCATAAGACGCGAAAAAATGTTAAACTTGTACTTTTAAAATTATATATTGTAGGTAGTACGGAAAACCTTACCTGTGTGAGTCTGACTGGCACTTGACTTTAAATGATAATGCTTAAACTATTTCAGAAGTCTGTCAATATTAATCTTAAAAATAATGGAAGTGAAAACTATTATTTTTAAGGGTTCCATGCCCAAGGTTAAAAGGTTAAAAACGTAACCCTATTGTTTTAATATTATCACCTAATTTGTAATTAAAATTAGTCTTTCTCAGAGAAAATATAACGAACTTAATCTTGACTACAAATTTTATATGTATTTTAATTTTTCTAATAAATTTGAAATTTCACCAACTAAATTGAATTATTCTAAAAAATACCCAATCTATTACCAAAGTTAAATGTGAGATCAAAATTTCCGCAAAAAATTAAAATTTCCCCAAAGACTCTCTCTTTAAAGAACAAGAAGAAATGTTTTGGCATATAAAATGCAATACAGCGAAATGCAGCATTCCTAATTGCTGTATCTGATTTATTTTATTTTAATGGCTTAAACAAGTATTTTAAAGCTTGTAAGAAATTCATTGCATTAAAATTTTGTATTTTCTGGCAATTAAAACATGTACATATGTATATATATATATATGTACTAGTATATAATATTAAATGTTTAATTATTTTATTTCTACTCGTAAAAGCAGTAGATTTCATATAAAGGATGACTAAATAACTGAAATGAGGAAGCTTAAAATTGCATTAAAATATTATAGTTTTATTCTAACTACCCATTAGTTTTTAAAATTATTATTCTAATACTTGTTTTTAGTATAGCAAGCAGTATAATTGATATAATACCTTTTGTTTTGTAAATATTCCTTGACACTTGAAAATTTGAAATTTTAGCACCTCTAAACACGCAAAACCAATAAATGTTGCCAATTAAATACATTTACTACACACATTTGAATTGAATTTGAATATTAAATGCATATTAAAATGTATTTAAAGTTTATTGCTACGGAGTCCAATATTTTTACTTCTCTTATTCTTGATTCGCACTCCGATATGTGTGAAGAATCAACATGCTTCGCCATCAGTGTTGTCAAAACTTTTTAGAAAAAACAAAAACTTAATCAGTTTTAAAAAAGGTTAAAGTAAACCCCATCTTTACTCTCTGTCTATATTAGACATCAAATTTTTTTTTTTTTTTTTTTTTTTTTGTTTTCATAATTTATTTATTGTATCTTCAATATTTTTGAACTAACAATAATTACTCGTATCTTAAGTCTAAAATAAAATATTCTTTTTAAATCCAGCCAGTGCTAGACAAAAATAATGTTTGTTTCACGGATTTTGAAATCATTTGCGGGTCATCCCTCTAATGTACGGCCAAGAAAAGCAGTGTCTCTTCTTTTTAGTCGAATGTAACCAGGTTCATTCAGCATGTTACGCGCCAAAGGGTTTGGATGAGATTCAAGCCTCTTTAGATATGTGACTGCATGTTTCGCTATTTCTGCTTTAACTGATAGCATGTTTAGGTCTTTGTGGATGTTTGAATTTTTTATATACCAGGGAACAGATGTAATAATACGTAAAATCTTATTTTTGCGCCTTTGAATTTTTTCTACATTGCTAGCTGAGGCAGTGCCCCATAACTGAATCCCATAGCACCAAATTGGTTTGAGGACCGACTTTGTACAGTAGAAGTTTACAATCTAAGCTCAGGGTGGAGTTTCTGCCAATAAGCCAATTTAGTTGTACTACTTTTAGTTTCATTTGTGTTAACTTGAAGTCAATGTCCAAGTAAGGCGACGGTCAAGATGTATACCCAGGTATTTAACGTCTGAAAGCTGTGGTATCATTTGGTTATTTATGCGAATAGGAGGGCATGATTCCCTACGCAGTGTGAAAGTTATGTGAGTGCATTTTTGTTCATTCAGTTTTATTCTACATTTTTCTAGCCATTTTTCCAAATTGAGTATGTGGTCTTGTAAAATTTGTGATGCTTCTTGGGCACTTTCATGAATACTTAAGAAAGCTGTGTCATCTGCAAAAATTAATGTGTGTACTAGGGTGCTAATTGGCATATCCGATGTGTACAGTAAATATAAAATTGGTCCCAAAATACTACCTTGGGGAACTCCGGCTTCAATGAGCTGTGGCGAGCTTAAAAAGTCACCTTCTTTTAGTAAAAACTTGCGATTCGTTAAATAATCTTTTAAAAGCTTATACAAGTTTTAGACATCAAATGATAAACATTAACACTAACATCATGTTAGTGTTAAGTGTAGACTGTCCATGTTAATGTTTTTCCCACGTCTTAACATGGTTGTTAAAACATTTGTTATAAAAGATGTTTTATAACATGACAAAGTTATTGTTGTTTTATTTTAGTTTGTCAGATTTAATTTCATACAGCGCCATCTGTTACTCAACCGTACTACTACTAACTACTGTGCAATAAGCATTCAAGCTTCAATTTTAACAAAACATAAACATGACGCCGGCAGAGCATCGCAATTAATTTGTGTATGTTGTTATAGGTGGCAAACACTTGTTTAAGTCACTTTCTGCTTCAACATAATTTTCTGTATTCAAACAATGTTGTTAAAATGGTTACAGCAAAGCAAATAGTATTAGTACGATTGAGCAACAGATAACGCTTTTTGAAAAAAAAAAACAATCAAACTTATAGGTCGATTATGGATAGCAATGCAACCTCAGTCAAAAGGCAACGCAACTGGGGAAAAAATTGGTATTATGTAAAGCAACTTTTTTCAGTTGCCATAAAGTTATCGATAACGATATTTTGACAGTCTAGCAATTCGAAATAATTGTAAACAATAAATTAGTTTTTAACAAATAGCAAAGAAAATACAAAAAAAATATTATTTCATTATTTTTGAAATTAGCATTCAATTTCTTTAAAAAATTTGTCCAAAAACACTCGTAAATTTAATGCAAGTTTATCATCACGTTCCAGCCAAAGCGATAAATCTAAAAAGAAAACTGCACATTTAACTAAAGATCATCCTGTAAATTATAACCCTCCATGACAACTAAAATTAACCAGTTACCTCTGTATCTTAGATAAAATATACAATACTTTTTTTCAAAAATTTGTCATTTCCAAAAGAAAGTTGACCTCTAACCCCCAAAGCCCATGACCAAGCACTGCGAGTCTCATGAGTTAAACCAAAATATCACCACGAAATATCTTCTATTACCGAAATATGTGAAGCTATAAAAGCATTGAAAAACAATTCTCCAGGTCTGGACAATATCTCTCCCGAATTGCTGCTGGTCAATCCAATGATAAGCTCAAAACTAATGCTACCGCTCATGGAGGGATTTTGGTCTTCCAAATACCAGATTCACTCCTGGAAAGTATAATAGTAAAAATACCAAAAAAGAGACTTATATGAACGTAGTAATTGGAGGGGTTTCCCTCTTTTCAATATGCTGCTAAAAGTTATTGTCCACATCATCAAGAAAAGACTTTGTGATGCAATCTCTCCTGGTATGAAAAGATAACAAGTTTTGCCGTGGAAAATCATGTATTGACCATGCCAACACTCTCAGAATAATGGTCAAGCAGTCCGTTGAATGGAGATCCCCACTATATCTCCTTTTTATAGATTTTGAAAATGCATTTGACACGCTCAACCATACAGCACTTTGGAATATAGCTGTTGTGGAACTCCCTTACAGACAGGGAGTTCTACAACTCTCTCATAAAATCTATTTATGCTAATGCAACATGCAGAATATTGCATGAAAATGAACTATCTGATAAGATAAATATCAGTAAAGGAATCCGCAAATGCAGTAAAATTTGTATGTAGCTGTGAAATATAGGAGAAATAACATTGGAAACCCCTTTACAACATGAATTAATTTTTTTATAGATTTTAAAATAACTGTAAAACAATAGAATTCTAATTGAATGTTGTTTTGTTTTTGTAATTGACACTTGCTTACGGAATTATGTAGTCATAGATTTGAATTGTAATATGAACTTAACGTGATGAAATGCAATTGTGTTGTATTAAATATCTCAGTTCGTGCAAAATCATTTAATTGTCATCATTTTTACCTTTGGTTTAGCGTGAATAGTTTTGTCCCAGCAAACATACAAGTTTAGTTTCAAATTGAGAATGACTTAAAAATATGCTCTTTCTCAAATAGTAATCATATGAAAATGATTTCAAAGTATTCGTTTTCTTAATATCTTATTAGGTTTCTTAATGAAATGAGTATGTTTGAAAAATTTGTTATCAACTTTTTATCAAACATGTTTCTCAAATATACATACATATCGCACTTGATCAACAAGAGGGTATTAACTCAAAATTTTAAAATTTTCAGTAGAGGTAAAAAACTATTTGTGATTACATTTTAAGACAATTTATAAATCCGAACATATTATAGTAAGCAAATACCATTTCCAGAAATACACTATTTCTTTTAAATTTTTTTCAATTATTGCCAAATAAAAATAATAGCTTTTTTTGTAAAGGTACTCAAGACACTATCACGACAATGGTCTCATATGCGGGTTTCGAGATGAAAGAGTAATCAGAATTGATGTTGTTGGTTGATTTCTTGCAAAAAGTGAAAATTTAAAAATTTTGAGTTAATACCCTCTTGTTGATCAAGTGCGATATGTAGATTGCTAGAGAATTTGAAAATAATAAACACTATTTACAAATTTACTTTTTTATTTTGAAATTTTAAAAATTTATGTACATATGTATGTACATACATCAATATCTATATATGTATACTAAACAGGATGTGTGTATGTATGTCACGTATGGACTTCAAAACGACTAGGTCGATTTTGATGAAATTTTCAGGGAATCTTCAGTCTGATTTTTGATTTTCGGTCTGTGGGCGGTGGGATGTGGCAAAATCCAATTTTCATATTGCACCACCAATGACATATACATATGTATATTTATTTTTTTGCTTTTTTTATTTTATTTTTTTTTTTTTTTTGAAAGCCGCCCGGAACCACCCGGAATGCCACAGCATGTACTAACATTAAAGGTTGGATCAGCGGTAATTCTTATTCGCAACTTAAACGCATCAAAGTTATGTCACGGAACCAGATTGAGCATTAAAAATTTTTCACCAAATTTAATCGATCCAACAATTATGTGGCAGATTCAAAGGCGAAGAAGTACTTATTCCACGAATTCCGATGATTTCCAACGATTTACCATACCAGTTCAAGCGGCTCCAATTCCTTTTGCGTCTTGTCTTTGCTATTACCATCAACAAAGCACAAGGCCAATAATTGACTATTGCTGGCTTAATTTTGGAAAATTCATGTTTTTCACACGGCCAGTTGTATATGGCTTGCTCCCAAAATTTTATACGTTTTATACGCCAAAAAATTTATACGTTTTTACACCAAATAAAAAAAAACAAAAAACATTGTCTATCCGCTGGCCTTAAGATGAAGTAATAAATAAATACAATTTCAAATTTGCCTTAAATACATGCGTTTCTTTTTTGATTAAGCCCATATCTACACCATATGTAAATTTCGTTAAAAGTTCAATTTAAATCGTGTGGTAATACAAAACTAATGTTTGCTTAGGGCCAGCAACGCGGACCGGGTCACCTAGGTAATATATAAAGCACAAAATGTGCTTGTTTGTCGGAAAGCTATAGCTGCCTACACTAGTGAACCGATATTTCTGAAATTTTCACAGGTTGTTATTAATCAGGTAGCCTCACTACGAAGGGGAAATATTAAGGCGAAAATTGACAATTTTTTTATAAGGATTCTGACAGTTAAGCCTGGTATTCTGTTCAGTTTTTCATGCGGAATACTGTCAAACTACATACATAAAAAGTTTATATGAAAAATTCATGAGAAAATGTTGCAGAAGTAGTACTCTGTTTTTACTGTGAAAAACATGAAATGTTTCTGGCAACATTTTATTAAAACTGTGAAATTAAGCAAATGAGCATTATTTCATGTGGAATTTTTTTGTAAAACTTTTTGTGGAAACATTTTTATAACAATGAGATATATTTAAAAGCAATAACATCGTAAAATTCTTCCAAATCGCGAGATAGACACCAAATTTTAAATGTCAAATTTTCGTTGTGAAATAGTAGATGTTGCTCAACATTTTCCACAAATTCGAACAGAGTACTAGGCTTTAAGCTTAAAATTTTCCCCTTAAATGGAAGTTACACTATCAAACTCCATATAAAAAAAAATTTATAAACTTTTGCCTTAATATTTCCCCTTCGCAGTGAGGTTAACTGATGAATATGCCTTGGATTCAAATATTAAATTCAAACCTTTGCCTTTTATTTAAAATAAGTTTGATAATTACACTTTATATCAAATGAAAGCACCATCTGTTTTGCAACGTTAGACTTTGTGTTTGCTTGGCAATGATATTCAAATTTGGAAATGTCTCTGCAAGTTTACATAGAAAAAGGAAACATTAAAATGATTGTATGAGTAAAATATGAATAAAAACTATTCATTCAAACAACATCTAGACTATGATAAAACTTAGAAGATAAAAAAAGACGAAGAAATCTTTTTATAGAAAGCTATTCGGCTTTTAAATCGCCTTAATTTTAAAACATTAAATTAAATAGTCAAACCACAAAAGTCGTTATTGCCAGATTTGACACAATTAAGTGCAACAAATGGTACGAGTTTATAAATTTAAAGCCATGAGCAAGTGATTATATAAAAATATGTTTTTATCGATATTCTCTTATATGGGTTTCAAATAAATTCTAAAAAATGTATAAAATTATATTTTTTATAAATTTAGTGCCAATTTTGTGCACGAAAATACTTTCAAGAAAAATAAATAATTTAAGAAGGTAGGTAGGTGTAGTATTACTAAATTGAGGCATAGTCAGACAGAGCAAATATTTAACGATATAAACGTAACCATTAAATTTTGTTTGTTATGTTTTGTTTGAGAAAAAGGAAAGAAAAACCGTTGTCCCTAAAAATTTTCTAAAAAAAAACTTTTTTATCAGAACACAACTTTTTTTTGAAGAAAATCTGATGTTCCTTTAATTTATCGATAAAAGGCCAGTTGTCTCTAAGGTTATTCTATAAAAATACCGTTTTATAATACAGTCGCTCCAAAATTGTGCAATCAATAAAACCGGTTATCCCAAAATATTTTCTGTGGAAACACCCTTGTCCACCAAATTAAATTAATTTACCGAGCATAGTAACAAAAACCTTCACTCGTAGAAAAACACCCAGAGTATTTGGTGGGTACCGAACCCACATCCCCCAGACAGCACACTACCTACTAGCCTACAAGTTTCTCTATAGAAAAAATTATGCTAACGAAAAATGTTCTTATCGAAAAACAGTTTTTCTTAGAGAAAAACCGTTGTTCGTCCATAGAGTTTTTCTATAGAAAAACTGTTCTATAAAAACCTTAATCTCCAAACATTTATTTCAAAAATCTACACCCGATAACCGATAGAAAATCTCTGTCTGAATATTTTTGTACCGAAAAACAGTTATCGGATTTGCTTTTCAAGAAAAAAAAATCCGATTATTTTTTTCTTCTGGTAAAACTGTTTTAGCCTTAAATTGTTATGGCAAAATTTTTTTCCAGAATATATTTTGTATCCCTAATTCTAAACAGAAAATTAGTTCTTTCTAGAAAAACTGTTTTCGAATAGGCTTTTCTCTAGAGAACCCTGCTGCTCTCCTATATGTTTACCCCAATATTTATAAAAAATAAAGCCGGTTTCACACTATAATACTGAGTATTAAGATTTTCATTGAATTTTGTAAGATAAAAATCAAATGAGAATTGTGTGATTGTCAAAAAATCTAACGTAACTAACATACGATTTCGTTTTCACACTATCACACTTCAAATAAAATGAAAAATATCAGCAAAGGAACAAGCCGAGACGAGACATTGAACGGCGGCGGCTGAGCAATTTCATGTGGACGGCAGAGGTGCCGGATCTTAAGTTTGTTTGGCCGTTCAAGTTTACGGTTAATAAAAAATAAATAAATAACAAAACAAAAAAATAATATGTACGTTTAACAATTTTTAGACATGGCAGAAACAAAGTACATACGTAGGCGATAAGACTGATGCCAATTTAGGGCAGGTGCAGGACAAAGAAAATATATCATCGACGGCGGCGAACTATCGGCTGCGACTCACTCAACTTGGTTATTTGCTTAGAAAAAAAACACAACCCTGATAAAATGAAAAATTTTATCGTTTCGAAAATTTTCTAAAATTGGTTTGGTATAATGGGATGTCAAATTTCTTTCCGTATTATTTCACATTTTGATAACATACTTCTTTCACACTATCACCCTTTCTCATTAGATTTAAGTTTTTGACAAGTCTTAATACTCAGTATAATAGTGTGAAAATGGCTTAAAATATATTTGAAATCTATTGTAGAATAAATTTTTCAAACAAAAGTTGTTCTAAAATACATTTCAAATAAGTTTATTTTTTATAAATATGGGGGTTAATGCATAAAAGCGCATATTTTTATATTCAAATATAGCAGACTGGGTTTTTCTTGCTCTCTCTTAACACACTTTATTTGCTTAAATTTTTTTGTTGCCGTTAATAGTCACATCGTTCCGTTAAAGTACATATGGTGCAACATTTAAATATATCACAATGATTTCACCAGTTTTTTTTAACCATAGAATGACCTATATGTTCATATATAAAACCAACATTTTTTTTGTGATATCACAGCAATAATCTGTCATATTGTGCAAAATCCAAATTTGTGATTAGTTTGTAACGTGGTTTTTTAACATGGAATGCCCCATATGAGTTTCTTCAAAACCAACCGACTGTTTTTCTTCCTTTCTTTTTGCCTACTTAGACTGATGGTAGTAAGCTAGTTTATTAATCTTGGCTGTGTTCTGTTTTAAACTTAGCAGATGCTAGTGTTGTCTTAAAAAAGCACTTCAAATTTACTTAATTTTTTAACCATTTTTTTAACGTGGAATGTCCTATATGTTTATATTCAAAACCAACAGTTTTTTTTTCTATCATCCCATTAATCCGTCATAGTACATATTGTGAAAAATACAATTATGTGACATTAACTTGTAGCAAGTTTTGTAACATGGAATGCCCCATATGATTATATTCCCAACCAACTGATTGTTTTTTTTGTGCTGCCTCTTTGCATGCTTTATATTTACCTCAATTTTTAAACTCTAATCGAGTTGTCATTGCATCACTGACTAATGCACCGTTTACTTACTAACACTCAGCTTAAAATGGCAGTCTTGAGTTTTTTTTACAACATTATGTTGCAAACGTGCCAAAGTTGGTTGGATGGTTGGTTGCTTAAACAAGTTTCAATTAAAACAGAGTGTGTGTGGCAACTAAATAATAAAAAGAAAAAAAAAACACAAAATACCAAAAATATAAAAATTATAAAATGTGGTTTACTAAATGTAAATGTGTGTAATATTTACACTTAGTAAATATACACTTTATAATTTTATAACTTATTTTATAATTCAATCAGTCTGTTAGCAAATCATCGTCAGATAATTTGATAATAGTAAACAGTTTTGAATTGTGGCACATGTCTTATAATTTTTGTAAGGTGTAATTAATGTATTGTAATTTAAATTAATTTGATTTAGGTATATTTACTAAATATTTTGTAACTTAAGATTTAAAAAAGCAAAATTATATTAATTTGTTCTTAGTCTAATATTTTTCTTGATACTTGCTGCCTGTCCCACAATGTCGCAACAAATCGTTCATTCGCACAATCACATTTAAAACAGTAATAAATTCTAGCGACATTCTGGGACAGGCAGTTAAACTTTTTATGGGGTAAAAATGGAGAAAAACTGAATAAACTGAATCTTAAAAACTGAATGAACTGAATTAAAAATTTTTAACTTCCTTAAAACAATGTAGTGTCGTAAAGTAGCTCTGGGTTGAGGAACAATGTGCGCGCGTCTTTGTCGTTATCGCATAAAGTCAATAAGGCCGTCCTTGTTGCTCGGACTTCGAGGGTTTTGCGTCTCACTGTCACACTGGCTGATTGGCTTTCTCGAATAGCTGTACTGTGGTACTGTTATTGTCATTGACGTTGAAACGCTATTCTGGGGAATGCAATGCCCCCTCCAGTCTTGCTATTGCCCCCCTAGAATTTTTAAAAATGTTATTATATTTTCCAAAAAAAGTTTGCTTCCTATGTCCTACGTTGCTACGGTTGCTTTAATCAGCAACATGTAATCGTTTTGGTTATCGTGTATGACCTAGTCATTTTTATTCAATAAGTCGTACAATGGTGGAGCACTATTTTTAACAAATTTTTTTACTGGAAAAGCACCATTAAACCCAAAATTTTTACTAAAGGAGCACCATTTTTTCGTATTTTTATTTATTTGGACTAGCAATATTTCTATTTCTAGCAATGTCTTAAGTCTAAAAAAATAAATATACTTGTTTAGTCCAGCCAGTGTTAGACAAAAAAATGTATGTTTCACAGTTATTGTTTTTTGTGGATGAGAGAAGCACTGTCCCTCCTTTTTAGTCGAATGTAACCAGATTCATTTAGTATGTTACGGGTCAGCGGATACGGATGAATTTCAAGCTTCTTTAAATACCTTATGGCAAAAAAGTGGTTTTGCCCCCTAGAAAATATGTCCTCCTACGTTGCTACGGTTGCTTTAATCAGAAACGTGTAATCGTTTTGGTTATCGTGTATAACCTAGTAATTTTTATTCAATAAGTCATATAATGGTGCAGCAATATTTTTTATTAATTTTTTTTTTTTTGTTTGCTGGAGGACCATTATTAAACTCAACTTTTTTAGTGCACGAGAATCTGCACTGAAGACAGAAATATTGTTGAAATTAAATCTTTTTGAAATCTTATAATCTGATAATTTCCTGGCCGCAAATACAATTTATATGGTTCATTTTATCAGTCTAATTTCTGACTACTTTTTCCAATAATGGCTTTCAATGCTTCAAGAGTTGCTGGATTGTCGGCATAAACCAATGACTTAACATGGCCCCATAGAAAGTAATCCAGAGGCGTAAAATCACACGAACGAGGAGGCTAGTGAACAGGACTACTTCTAGAAATAAAGATTATTAAACGTGCTGCATGGCAAGTTGTGCCGTCTTAATGGCACCGAAGAAATGCCAAGAACTAAAAAAATTCAAGAGTGAGGTTCCCAACTTTGCGGCCACATAGCGCCGCCCCTTATAAATGAATGGTGCACAGCGTTAAAACCTATGCTCAGATACTGCTCTGCTATGCCCATGCGAAATTTTGGATCAAATGGACTAGCCACTTACAAATGGCTGAAATAATTCCAAAATAAAATATTTTTATTCAGCCCCACTGTGTACTGTAATACAATTTTTGTGAAAACTGTAAGAGACATAGCCGTGTACACAGACGTACAGACTTGGGAGCGATAATAAGCTAATGTTGACACTCCTTGAGGTACAAAATAATAATTATAAATTTATTTGATTTTTTCTTTATTTAATTTTACAGATTCCAAATAAGTAAATGGTTTTAAAAACAATTTTTATTGCTCATCTAATTGCATTTCCATTACTAATTATAATTATAAACTATAATTATTGCTGGAAATTGTTATGCGTATTAATCTGCATGGGGTCATTCTCTCTCTCTATCAGTAGTCGTATTAAATTTTTAATTACAATTCTTAATTAATTGCATTTTTATTAATTTATATACAAACTATGCAAAAAGTTACATCTGTTCCACTCTCAGAAAGTCATAGACAATTAAGTGTTAAAATAATATTAATAATAATTATTACGTGCTTGTTCACAATGTATAATGGATTATAAGTTTAACTACAGGTTAAGTTAAATTGCATTTTACAAAGTACGATTAACTTTTAGCTGATACCATTTCAAAAATAAATAAATCAAGCAAATGCGAGTCAGACTCACACATTTAGGTTTCCGTATTAACTTCAATATATAACTTTAAAAGTACAAGTTTTACATTTTTTCACGTCTTATGGGGCACCCTTTAGAGTATAGTAATAATGTTTTTATTTATTTTATCTTCAATATATTTGAACTAGCAATAATTACTCATATCTTAAATCTAAAATAAAAATATATTAGTCAAGTGCGAGTTAGACTCACACACGTAGGGTTCCGTACTATGTTTAGTACAACTTTAAAAATTCAAGTTGTTAATTTTTTCATGTTTTATGAGTCACCCTTTAATTTTAAAATTAAAGTCATAATTGCATCACTGTTGGAACACCCTTTAAATTTCAGCAATTTTTGTTATAGCGGCTATGGTAATACACTATCTATAAAAGTATACATGCGCCTACCTATTGCGGTTCAAAAAATAAGGTAATATAAGTGAAAAACATGTCACTGATGGAACACCCTCTAGATATTTGTAATTGTTACAGCGGCCGAAATACAACATCTACTGTAAACATTTAAAGAGTCTACCTATTATGATTCAAAAAATAAGGCTATTTACGTACAAATCATGTCTCTGTCGGAACACCCTTTAATTTTGTTATTTTTTATGGCCGCCATGGCAATTCTCTTTCTATGAATATATCAAGACTCTACCTATTACTATTAAAAAATAAGTTACTCTACGTGAAAAACATGTCACTGTCGGAACACCCTTTAATTTTTTGTAACTGTCATAACGGCCATGGCAACACATCTTCTATACAAATTGGAAGAGTCTACTTATTACGATTCAAAAAATATGTCGTTTTACATGCAAAAGACGTCACCGTCGGAAAACCCTTTAAATTTGTTTTTATAGGGGTCATAGTGATACACCATTTGTGAAAATTTCAAGAGTCTATCTATTATGGTTAAAAAATTAGTCAATGTTTGTGCAAATCATGTCACTGTCGGCACACCCTTTAATATTTGTTTTACTATTTGTTATAGTGGCCATAGTAATAAACCTCCTGTAAAAAGTTCAAGAGTCTACCTGTTATCGTTCAAAACTTAGGTTATATACATACATGCAAATCACGTCACTATCAGAACACTCTTTAATTTTATGTTTAATATTGTATACTTGCTTATAACGCGAACATAGATTAAATTACTGTCTGCAAATTTTAAGTGGTTGCCTCCTATAGCTCAAAAAATAAAGACATAAAGGCAAATAACACGTCACTTTAGGAACAGCCTATAAGTTTTAGTATTTGTTGCTATAGTGGCTACAGTTACACATCTTCTGTGAAAATTTCAAGAGTCTACCTATTATGGTTCAAAACTTAGGCCTTATATATGCAAATCACACCACTATCGGAACACCCTTTAATTTTTAAGTTTATTTTTTAGACTTGTTTATATAGCGTACTAAGTTTTAATTACTACTTGCATATTTTTAGTATATTCTTCCTACAGGTAAAGAAAAAAGCACATATTCGTAAATAACACCTCTCTATCGGAACACCCTGTAAGATTAAGTATTTGCTGTGAAAATTTCAAGCATCTACCTATTATGGTTCAAAACTTAGGCCTTATACATGCAAATCAAACCACTATCGGAACACCCTTTAGTTTTTAGTTTTATTTTTTTATAGTTGTTTATATAGTGAACTAAGTTTTAATTACTATTTGTAAATTTCAAGTGTATCCCTCCTACAGTTCACGAAATAGGCACATATTCGTGAATAACACCTCTCTATCGGATGTAAGTTTTAGTATTTGTTGCTATAGCGGCAACAGCTATACATCATCTGTGAAAATTTCAAGAGTCTACCTATTACGGTTCCAGAGATAAAAGGCGCTGACAGACGGACAGACATTGTAGCGAAAACAATAGGGGGACGTTTTTATACTTTGTGTACGGAACCCTAATAAATCTACTTGTTAGGTCCAGCCAGTGCACAGTGGGGCAGAATCAAAATATTTTGGAAATAGTTTAAACGGCCAGGAGAGAAGTATTACAAAAAAAATTTAAAATTAGTTGCTGATATCTGAAAATTTCGAAAAATTATGGTAAAAACGGGCAAATTTGAGGGAAGGGAAAATTTTAAATATGCAATAAAATTTTTATAAATTAAGCAAATCGAATAAAATTTTCTGTTCATGTGTTGTTGATCAAGTAAAATGAAATGGCAAAAAATCTGCAATATTAAGAAATTCCACTATTCCCAAAATAATAACCAAAAATCCAAAATTGGAATTTTTTACTCTTTTGCCCATAAAGTCTACAGAGGGCCCAAAAAAAAAAAAAAAATACTTTCAAAAACAATTTGGAGTATATATAGCTTTATTATAGCAGTCTTCTTTTTTCGATCCCAGCTTTGGCATTTTAGAATATATAGACTAAAGACAAAATTACGATGTAAAATAGGTCATATTGTGGGACCTCAATCTTCTACAAGGATGATCAATTGTATACCACTTTTTTCTTTAACGTACACACATATCGTTAGCTTATACAAAAATGTTAAGTTTTAATATATTCCTTAAGAAAATTTTTTCTAAAAAATAAAAAAACATTAATGACCTTTTTTGGGCTAAAGTACACAAAAATGCTATAATTTTGGATTTTTTTAATTGAAAATCGTCTAGTTTTTAACTTAGTAAAGATACAATCTTCGAATTTATCAAAAATATTTTGAATTTGTCTCGCTAACTACGATAAAATATTTAAAAAAATTTGGTAAAAATTGTACTCGATATTTTGAAAAAAATTGGACCAGGGTAGCGAAAAATCAAAAATTTTATTTCTTAAAATGCTTAAAACTCAATCATTTCCAATTATTATTTGCAAATTTAGCTACCATTTTGTAGGTATTGACAAGACCTTTAAGACCATGTATAATTTTAAAAAATCAGAATAAAACTGAAGAAATGGCAAGCTGTAAAAGAAGTTTCAGGTGCGAGGTTCCCAACTTTGAGACCTCGTAGCGCCACCCCTGGAGGATGTTTGGTACCCATATTGAAAACTTAAGTTTAGATACTCCTCTGTTATTTTCATGTCAAATTTTGGATCAATCGGCGTAGTCGTTTAGAAATTACTAGTTTATTTCCAAAATATGTTGATTCTGCCTCACTGTGCAGTGTTAGACAAACAAAAATGTAGCAAGTGTCGGCCTATAACGTTTAGAAGAGAAGGCCGAATTTCACAAATTTTATTAATTTTATTTTCGATATTTGCTGTTACAGTTGATATCTATACATATAATAAAACAGTAACTCATTTCCTTTCTGTCTGTCTTTCTGTTTGTGTTCGCATCACGTAAAAACTACTGGATGGATTTTAACAAAATTTTGTAAGGAGGTACCTTAGTATTCTGATATCAATATAAGATAAATATAGAAGATAAAAATATCTTATTTCCAGGAGAAAGTGGATAAAAAGCAGTGAAAGTATGCCGATTTTGTTTACCTATTTAAAAGTACTGCATACTTTAAGGCATCTTTTATTTTTGAAAGTAGAATATTTTAATGGTTGCGCAACAGGTAACGCTGTTTTAAAATAATGACAAAATATGAATTGAAAGCGGGATATTTTAAACACGTTTGCGCAACAGATGGCGCTGTTTTAAAATGATGCCAAAATATGAATTACTTATTTTGTGGAATAACATTGTTATTACTAAAATATTTTAAACACCTTTTACAGAGCTTTACAATAATTTTATATTAATTTCAGAATTTTATCCAGAGATGGGTATCTTTATATAAAGAAAATACGTAAGAGTCTTAAAATATAGTGTGGATTAGTTTCAAAGCAAAATTATACAAAATATTATCAGGACGCACACAACGTGAGTGGGCACAGCTAGTTGTAAATATATGGGCATCGGTTTTAATGGCTTCTTTGGTTCGGAACTTATTTATTTATATGCTCGCAAAGATGTGCGGTACTTGACTGCAAAAAATGTTACAAAAATTTAAAAAAGATGTGAAATCTTTTGTTTATGGTATTTTATTAAATGTTGATTAAATATTGTAAAATTTAATTTCACATAATCTGCAGTTGAGCTGCAGGTTACCTTAATTATAATCATACATTGTAAAAACGGCCTTAAATTTTTTTAAATTGTGATAATGTAATCAAATTTTTACATATGAGTTAATAATAATATTAAATTTTGTTCTGCGATGAACTACTGAGTTTAAAAAAAACTAGTAGATCTTTTAAACATGTTTATATCGATAGGTACTGAAAACGCAGTTTTACCCCATATACATAGTTGCTAGTTTCAGTTTTATATCATCCGGTTGATATGTAATATGTGCTGTTGTCGGTCAGTGTTATTAATCAACCATACAACCCGCCAACACTAAAAAGATTCGTACATGGGGCCTATCTGTCTGTCAGTAGCTGTGTTACAATTTAATTAAGATTTATTTCATTCTATCAACGCAAAATGTTTGTGGAAGTTATTAATGTCACAATAAAATATGTGTCAAATATATTTGCGTCTAAACAACAGAATAAACATAATACAGCGCACAGTGGTTTAAAAACACTTTATTGTGGAAATAAAATATCACAGAGCCGCCCATTCCACCTCTGGAGGAGGGTACAAAAATGCAGGAAATAGTTTCTAATTGATTTTAAATTTATTTCTACAAAAAAAAAATATTTCTTAAGAAAAATAGATTTAATTGTGAAATAAAATTACATTAAAATAGTTTTGCTTTTATTATAAATTATTTATTTTCAATTTCTAATTGCAAGTCATGACAATTAAATAAACTAATCAGCATTTAATGATGTTGTTTAAGGGGTATTTTATCTTTAATTTGAGTTTAAAATTCAAAATCAATGCACATTTTTGAACACATGATTTTGTTAACAATCAAAAGTGTTGTTAATGGATAGACAGAAATTTACACAAAGCTCATCATCAAAACTTACTATTTGGTTTGTATTTTGGGCAAAAGTTATCACTACTTTTCTTTCCGTTCCATTCCGTACTTTTTTAAATAGTTCTGATGAAGTCATCACCGCCAATGGCAAACGATTAACATGCTCCACATTAACCACATTTGTTTGGTCTAAATTGCATACCATACAGCGAACGCTACAATGGCCAATCTGCATGAATGGTTTCGAGGAAGGTGTCTTAAATTAGCCAACAAGAGCGTACCATTTGTACCGCTAAAATTTGTTTAGTAGGGTTTTCTGACATCATACGCCAGATTTTTTTTCTCTCCCCCCTTAAAGCAAATAAAAAACCCATAGAATCAAGCTTTTTTTTATTGATGTAGATAAAGGCAATTCAATGAACTTTTGTGTTTTATAAATAAAAAATATAAAAGTAGAAAATTATGTATTTGTCATACGAAATGAGTACACATTCCTACTTCCCTACTAAGAGAAGCGAAGTAGGAATGTGTACTGGATCTTTTAGAACAAAGAGCCAAGGCCTTCTAAAAGGCCTTCTTTGGAAGACACACAAAAATGAGGATCGTATCCGAGAGAAAGTCTAAGCATGCCTTATAGAAGGCCTGAAGTGATAAGGTATCTTTAATTTTAACCACTGGGATGTTTCTTGTGTTGTTGTGTAAGAGTATTCTTAAAATTAGAGTTCGTTACTTATGTACGAATTTTGTTGTTTTTTCATCCGTGTAACATAACAAACAAATTAGCCTTCTAATACGTTGTTTAAATAGTTTAGAAGAACCTTTCAGAAAGTCGATTGTTACATATTTTTAATTTATTAGTTGCAAAAAAAATAGGAATAGACCAGTTAAGCATCTGGTAAATCATAAAAAACCCCCTAAATATTATTTTCCCCTAGCAAATGTTAACCCCCAAATTCTGCCCTAAATGAAAAAACAATTCCTTAAATCTAGGGGAAAATACCCTAATATGGCAACCGTGATCATACTTCCAATGCCAATAAGTTGAATATAACCGATACAACCAGCTAGTCGCTCAGATAGCTACACCTATGCAGCAATTGTATTTCTCAGATCCATAGACATGTCATATTTCTTACATGATGGACTACATGAGCCCAATTCAACAAAAATCAACTTACCCTTACGATCCTTTCCCTGTGTACGGTCTCATATGGGTATTTTAATAAACCAAATTGTGTTATATTGAGAGCGTGCAACCCAAAAGCAATGCCTCCTTTGTGTGGTGTGGTCGGTCTAAATGGCTCAAGTCTCAGCTCCGAGTTGGCCAATTGGTATCCCCAAGACTGTTGATAACACGAATAACGAACTTAGTGCGTAAAAGATCGATTGCTTGATGAGCTTCGTAACATGGTGTGCCATCCTGCTGAAACCAAAGATTATCCAAGCTCATATGTTTTAGTTAAGGATCACTGTACTGTAGCGCTCGCCTTAAACCTAATTGGCGTTTCCCTCAGCATTTTCAATAATAAATGGGCAACAATGTCACCACTCCAAAATCTCTAGCAAACTATTATTCTCTGCATCGGCTTCTCGACAAAAAAAAATTATCTTTCGCCCAAATTCGTTGGCCAATTCGTTGGAGCCGATTGTAAAGCCCAAATTGAAAAGCCTTCAATTCTTAAGTCAATTGGTAAGTGAATACCTCACGATCTTAGTGCAACATTCTCAGCATACTGTTACGGGAAATGCCGAGTTCATGGAATCGAAGGCTAATCAACATTCTTAGCAGTCATATTCTCGTCGGTATACAGCGAACGACGACGGGAACGATGAATGTTGTCCATAAGCAATACAGTCTCGTGATCTTTTTCCACAAACTAACTCACAATTAATCTATCTTAATCGATGTAGTTCATCCAGTGATTGTTTATCTTTTTAAGCAAAGAATGAAGGAGCATAAAAAATATTTTGTTGCAGAGATAAGTTCCTTAACAGATTTATTCCTTTAAATCGGAAAATAGTGAAAAAAAACCGGAAACTCGATTTTGAGGGTTATTAACTATGGATGTATTTATGGTAGACACCCTCTTTTTCCCTTATGACTACATTTAAATTTTATACTCCTCACTTTTTTTAATCAAACGCTTAAAAAATCACCCTATATTATAAATTTTCTTTTCCACTGCAATTTATTTTTTTAATTAAAAAAAAACCATTCATCTACTTAAACAATTAATTGAAATGACAAAAGAATAACATTGTTAAGTTGCGTTAACAAAGATAAACAATTAAGCAATATAATCACCATCGTCATCAATTAAATCTCTTGCATTTCAGGTAAAATATAAACAATTAAATTTTCTTTATTTTTTTTAACGGCCTACGTAATTCCTCTTAGTGACAAAGTCCACAAATATTCGTGTGAAATTTTCTATAAATAAAATATAAATTCTGCAATATTTTTTTGTATTTTACAATAAATAAAATAAATATTTTTAAAGAGCAACATATAAAAATATTTATATACAAAAATCAGCTAAAGTTCAATGAACGCAATATTTAAGTAGCAGCTGAATTTTGTAATACTAACTGTAGGGTTTTCTAATAAGAGCGGGTCGATGTAGAAGTGTAATGAATGTAGCTGTGTGTGTAGGAATATTATTAAAACTACAGTGTTTAAAACCGAAAACTGATTTGACAGTTTTTTATTTAAAATAACGTTTAGGGTTTTGGTTTTCTTGAACACTCAGTATCGTTTTTTTTAATACGGTTAACCGGTTTTTTTTCCTAAATTTAAGTTTACTCAAAATTTTGCATTTTTAATTATTTGACGTCTTCGGTTTCGGCTTTTCCAACTTTTAATTCCACGCAATATTTCTCATTTTTAATTAGAAAACGTCTTCGGTTTTTGGTTTCGACTTTTTAATACGGTTAACCGGTTTTTTTCTAACTTTTAATTTCACGCAATATTTTGCTCTTTAAACTAATAGTTTGTTACATTTATTTACAACTAGTATTGTACATATTTTAACAGGGTAAAACTATAATTTTATGTTGCTTGACATCCACTAATCGTAAACGAATTTTCTAATCCGATAGTTTTGTAACAAAAAACAAAGAAATCGTTTGAAAATTATTTTTTTAAAATACATTTAATATCTTAGCTATTGTTTTATATTTTAAATGATAATAATAGATGTACACGTAGAACTAGTTAACCAGGTTTAAAAAATAAAACCGGTTTTTTGGTAAAAGCAAAACCGGTTTTTTTACATACTATTTTGTCTTAAAAATCTGATCGAAACACTTTGTTTTTTTTTTTTTTTTTTGTATAGCCCAGATATGTATGCCATGACCGCTAAGCACAGTTGGCACATGTTTAAGAATTCCGAATTTTAATAACTGCTCGTAATATCAATATAAATTCAAGTGATAGTCATGGTTTCTATTGATTTTAAGGTATTTGGCCGATTACTGCTAACTTACCTGTGCTTCGTTTCTGTAATAATTATAGTCATCTTGTATAAGACAGGGTGAGATAGGAGTAATCATGATCTTTTTATTACTCTATGCTAAAAAAATTATGATAAGCTGTAGTCCACCTGGTAAAACAGGGTGACTATTATATTTACATGTAAAAAGTTTCTCACTATAGTTACTGAGATGAGGTACTGCACAAGATAAAAACTAACAAGATCAAAGAGCACGACGTCTAATTCATGTCACGTGCATAAGAGATAACCATAACCTCAATTCATTTATGCAGAATGGCAAATATGGTGTGTAACGTAGTGACATTCTGCTGGATAAATATGTCATTCTATGGCGCTAATCCATCAGTCTGGGGTTGTGGGTTGGATTCCCGCCAAAGACTGAGTGTTAGTCTTGTCTTTTTTTATAATAAAAAAAATAAAAATAATAGTTTTGGCCAGAAGAAATTGCTTATTACGGATCTGCAGTGCTTGTAGTTAACGGCGATTACCTCACCAACATCAATTTCGAAGCGGTACGGATCATTGAAGCATTAAAGCCACACCAAATATTAACTTTTTGCTAAAGGTCTGCCTGATGAATTTCTTTTGGATTGAATGCGCCTCATCTCCAAAAATCTTTTTCGGACAACATTTGATTTAATTTTTCATTAGAACGTGTCTCTTTCCATGGTGAATTGGCATCAGTGACTGAATAATAAGCAAAAGATTTGACTGAAGGTCCAACTATAATAATGATAATAATGATATTGAAGCCGACAGCTACACCGTAAACTCTGACATTGTTGTAGAAATACTTATTTTGCTTTTATAAAATTAAATAACTTTTTCAAAAAATTATAAATATTTCCTCCAAAACTTTTTGTTTGTAAATGAATTTGTAATTTACAATTTTGTGGCATTTTCTTTTGTTGAAAATAGAAGTTAGCCTAAGTTGACGACAGCCACAACGGTAGTCGTGTAGCCATGTGCTTTGCTGGCTTCAAAATAATCGTTTACCTATAAACGTGTGTATTTTATTTTTGACAGTCTGTAGTCGGTATCCTGATGATGTCTAAGTGTTTAAGGCACCTATGTATGTTTTAAAACAGAGATATCATCTATTCAAACGCATTTAAAAATTTCAAACGCATTTTAAAAAATATTTTACTCTATATACACACATACATACATATGTATATTCTTAATATTAAATATATGTTATGTTACAGTCATGATTTTCATTTTCAAAGAAATATTGAAATTTTTGTTTTAATTTTTCGAAAATTGTGTGTAAAAATTTTTTGTAAAAATATTTTTTTAAAAATTTTTTGTAAAATTTTATTCGAAAATTTTTTGGAAAATTTTTAAAAAAAAAATTTTTTCGAATATTTTTCTGTAAAATATCTTTTTGAAAATGCTTTGTAAATTTTTTTATAAATATTTTTGAAAAAATTTTTTCTTTTAATTTTTTTAAAAAAAATTTATTGAAATTTGTTTAAATTTAGGACCTTTCTCCAATCTATATTGAGTTAGATTGGTCAGACTAAAGCAAACAGAAATCCTTACAAAAAAAAAAATTTCCTCATATTGACACATGGGGGGTCCTTTTAACTGCTCCTATTTATCAGTGGGTACCCTGTGGGTCCATTGGCTACCTCTATGTGTATTGCTTTCTATTAAGGTCTCTAATACAAATCAAAGCAGAAAAACCCTACCAATCTAAAAACAAACAAAAATCGCCCCTCGCAGGGGGTTATTGATCTTCCGAGATCTGTATGCACTCCTTGCGATCTACCTGTCGCAGTCTAATATTTATTTGACAAAAAAAGGCAAAACAGAATCATTAAAGCCGAAAAAAAATAAAAAAAAACGTAAAAAAATATAGGTGGGCGTGGTTTTTGGCTAGTAGCCTCCGAATGATGCGATGTTGCTGAATTGCAATACCAAAATTTTCTAAACTATGCCTGACAGATTGGTGTGCTTAAATTTTTTTGTATCTCTTCTGGTGCCTTGGCAAATGACATTACCACACTAACACGGACAGACGGACATCGCTTAATCAACTTCTCTATGTATAAGGATCCAGAATATATATACTTTATGGGGTCGGAAATGAATATTGTAGAAACTACACGCAATGACAAAATTATATATACCCTTTCCACCTGTGGTGAAGGGTATAAAAATTCATTTAAAAGAAATCGAAAACAAATAGTTAATTTTCGAGTGAATATTGTCATAAAAATTATGGCAATCGTGGTATTAATGGTTTTAAGTCTTGGAGATTTTGCCACTTTTTCTTTGATATTTTAATTCTTTGAGTAAAAATAAATGTGTACTTACTTACGTCTTCTTGCATTTAGAAATACACGCACTTGTAGTTACGTCCGTTTGAATTTCGTTAATAATCGCCATTTTTGATCGCAGGAATCTCAAATATTGTTCGAAAATACATATTTTGATAAAACGAACCTTAATCGGTAAAAAACTCAATTTCGAAATTTTGTGTAGTTACGTCCTTTTGCATTTAATATGACGATATGTACATACCCTCCCAGCATTTTGTATCGAATAAGTTACTAGATCGTTGCCACTTTTGCAGCTGCTATTTATCGAATATGATTTCGAATTTTTATTTACTATGTGTTCCATCAGGAAAGAAACGTGAAACTGCAGTTATACACAGCGTGGCCAGAAGGTTTTTATCAAAAAGCGGGACCTGAAAGATTAAAGAGCGGAAGGGAGAAATTATCAAAAAGTGAAATTTGAAAAAAGTAAATGTAATAAAAATATTCGGTTTTAATCGACTTTTAAGAATCTAGACAATCTTATTTAATTTATATGATACTAGCAATGGAAAATCGCAACGATTTGGAGCTTTTAAAAGGCAGTTTGATAATTCCGTGATTTTTTTTTTACTTGTCATTTTTGATTTTCAACGCAGTATCTCTTAAGGCAACACTGCATTCATTAGCTATTATCAATTACTGTTGGCATTTATCATCTTATTCAGTTGGTTTTTAGGATCTATTGAAAGCAAACAACTTCGTTAATTAAAATAAAATGATTTTCGTGTGCTAAATAAACATTATTTTTCATGTAAAAGCTAGTGAGATCCACTGTAGTCGTCCCAGCAAATGATATTGAACGATCGGAGAATGAAAATGTATGACTGGGCTAAGGCAACCATTTTGCGTTATGAGTACCTCAAATACGGCAATGAAATGTCAGTATGACAAAAACCAATAAATTGGGCTCCGATACGGCATACTCACCATATGTAGCGCCTTGCAACTATTTATGTTTCCTCAACTTTACCATACCTCATGGAAAAAGATATTTGAATGGATATAATATATAAAGAATTAAAGTTCAAAGTATATTTGAATCAAAAAAAAAATATTTTCGGTTTAGGGTGTCAAGTAAACTACCCCTTGCCCCTCTCGATTATGCCCAAAAACTATTTAGCTCTTCATCCCCATATACCAAAGGCACATACTGAATTTCATTTTGATATGTTAAACGGTATGAATTGTAGAGCGTTCACAAAATTGGAGTGTCAAGTAAACCACCCCGATTATGCCCAAAAACTATACAGCTCTTCATCGCCATATACCAAAGACACATAGTGAATTTCATTTTGATATGTACGACCTGTAGAGCCTTACATATACCACGAATGGTAAAGTAAAACTGGCTAGCTGATAAGATATTTGGGTCATCATTCAAACAAACACATATATTGAAAGTGTATGACTTCTAGATTAATTTTTCCTAAAAGAAATTTCGGTTTTGATGAAAAAGTGAGCCTTGTTTTGACGATTATGTTTCGATTATAATGAAATTTGTTTTTGTAAAATGGATTTATTACTTTTCTCATAAAAAAAAGACGCTCCATAGTGCTGACAGGGTACATATTTCATGCATGATATATGTACGTGTGAATTACTGAACTTGTGTTTGCTTTTATTTACACAATATTGCACGTTTTGCACGTTCCACCTTTGTTTTTATAATATTTATGTTGATGTTCTGTTCTTGTTCTCTCATTGTTGCTATTATTTTATTGTGCCAGATGTAAGTAAACAAACGCCTACATTTACACGTCTTGAAGATAATATTGTAGAACTAAATGGTTCCGAAATTAAAACTCAATAATACACAAAAACCTGAATGAGATTTCCATTTTTAGTACATTTTTTATACGTCTTCATTATTTAGTAAAACTATTCTCCATCGCATGTCTTTTAGGACATGCCACAATTAAACTTTGATAGCTTTTCAGGCGGGAATGGTCTATACTGCTTATATACTGATGGTTCAAATACAACCTAATTTTTTTTGCAAGAATTTGATTTACAACTCTCTTATTATCTTCCCAACAGTCAGGTGGCTCTTCTGTCACTGAGATCACATATTACATCTTTAATTCTAGTAGGATAATGTAAGCATGGATGATCCAGGCTGCATCGTCAATCTGATGTCAGTTTTTTTTTTTTTTTTGAAAATGAACAGATGGACTATCCAAGGCTGACTCCGCCCTGGATGTATCCAATGCCGTAATGGTCTCTACTCCGCTTGACACTATTAGGAACAATATTTTCGAGAATTACTTTTGGAGAGCTTAGGTAAGACGATAATTTCTTGGAGCAAACATAATAGATAACCTATTTAAGTTATCAATAGCAGGCTAAGCGATCTTACTAGATATCTCAACGCAACAGGATGGGTCTTACTATCCACTTGGATCCACGTGTGGATCGGCTATATTGTGTGGGAGAGTGGGGTGATGAGTTTTGGAGGAATTATTTATTATAACTTTAGTTATTTAATTTTATAAAAGCAAAACAAGTATTTCTACAACAATGTCAATATCATTTTAGTTTTTCAATTTTAATTTCAAACAGCTCCATCTGTTGCTCAACCGTGCTACTACTATCTGCTTTGCAATAAGCATTCAAACAACATTCTTGGAAAACAGAAAATTATGTTCAAACAGAAAATGACATAAACAAATTAATTCTGTTGCTCTGCCGGCGTCATGTTTATGTTTTGTTTAAATTGATGGCTAGTGAAGACGGCTTATTTCGGTCCACTTTTAAATATATTTTTTTTAATGTGAAAACCAAACGCTTAAATAAGCACCCTGTAGTTTTTAAAACATTTTTTAATAAAAATGGTTTGAAAAGTGTTTAAGCTTTTTTTAATTAAAAAAGTTGAAAAAAAAATAAAAATTTTTTTTTACAAAATATTTAATTTTAAAGTTAAATATACAGCAATAAACAATAGACCCAAATAAAATGGATAATCTTACCAATGATTTAGTAAATTGGTGTGATATATATGGAGCAAAAATCTCATTTGATAAGACAAATGCTATTCATTTTTACCGAAAGCTTAATTGCTTGCAACCACCAATAAAATGTCAAATGCATAATATTCATATAGTTGATGAATTGAAAATATTGGGCATTATCTTCGATTCAAAATATCGCTGGAAACAACACATAGTATACCTTAAAAAAGCATTAGTTAAAAGATTAAATCTTTTAAAATGTATTACTAGTATTAACAGTAATTCTCATCAAAATACCATAACAAATATTGTAAAATCTTTAATAATATCAAAAATTGAATATGGTATTTCACTATACGGATATGCTGCAAAGGCAGAATTAAGAAAAATTCAAACAACTTATCACGCCGCTGTGAGATTTCCTATTGGAACTTTTAAATCGTCACCTATCCTCAACATATTAACTGAATGCGGTCTGCTTACTCTCGACAAACTTATCGAAGTTAATACAATGAAATTGGCAACAAAATTGCTAATGCCCACAGAGAACGTAATGCTCCAGTATAAACCAAATTCAAAATGCAATAAAAAGTTAAAATCAACTGTTCAACGAATTTCCGAATATATAAACATTTTAAATTTAAATTCAAAGGTAGTTAAAAAATTTAATAGCCTGCGTCCACCTTGGCTACTTACGAATAATAGTATTGATTCAACAATTATGTCTTATCCAAAACACACTACATCATATGAATCTTATTTAGTTCTATTTCATGAAAAAAGGCTGAATATGTAGATAATGGTTGGAAATTTTGTTATACTGATGGTTCAAAATCAACTAATGGAGTATCATATGCTATAATTGACAACAGCCTTAGAACCGTACAGGAAACTTTGATTGATGATAACAACTCAATTTTTAATGCAGAACCCTTAGCTATTTTAAATGCTATTAAATGCGCTAACAAGCAAAGATCAAAGTACATTATATGCTCAGATTCAAAATCATCTATTACAGCTATACTAAACTTGATTAATAATGATGACACGATATGCGAAATAAGAGATTTTCTCATTCGTTTCCCATCTAAAATAAAAGTAATGTGGATACCGGGTCACTCCGGTATTATTGGTAATAAAAGAGCGCATCAAGTAGTAAGAGAAGCGTTTAATTTTCCTCTCATAACAGCAATCACTCAAAGTAAATGTTCAATTTACTCTGCAATACGTAAATACATTGTTGATAAAAATAATCTAGAATGGGGTACTTACAACCATATTTATAAGCAATTTAATCCTAATGGTGAACCAGCTAAATATCCACCTGATATACCAAGATCTTATCTAACTAAATATATTCGTTTAAGAATAGGTCACTTTCGTTTGACACACCAACACTTGATGGAAAAAAGGCAACAACCACAATGTAATTTCTGCAGTAGTTCTACCCTGTCTATAAATCATATAATTAACGAATGTCAATATATTAATTCTATATGTAACAAATTTAATGTCTCATTTAATAATTTATTGTTAGTTATAAAACATATAAGGTTGTTAACTTGTTAAAAATGTTAAAAATTTACAAATTGATATAAATATAAGTTCTCTTTTTAATTACTTTCCTTTTTTAACAGTGAGCTAGCTGATGGCCTTCGTTGCTAGTGCTCTTTTTTTTTGTAACTTCGTAATAATTAATTATTATTAAGTTTTTTATTAAATAAATAAATAATAAATTTATTTTTACATAAAAAATATATAAATTTTTTATTATTTTTTTTATTACAGTTAAAGTTGTTGGACAACGTCAAATTCTTAAAGGTGTTAGCGGCAGTTTTCGAAATGGCCAGTTATCGGCCATTATGGGGCCATCGGGTGCCGGAAAAAGTAGTCTTTTAAACGCCATATCAGGCTATTGGTAAAAAAAAATATTTAATAATTTATAATATTTAAAAAATATATTTGTAAAAATCCATTTTGGCTTAAATTAAAATATTTTAAAATTCAAACTTTTTCAATAATATATTTTTAGCACATCCAACGTTTCGGGTCACATAAAAATCGATCGCAAAAGTTCTTGTTACATTACACAAGAAGATCATCATCAGACACTTCTTTCAATCGAAGAACTAATGTGTCTATCCTGTGATCTGAAACTGAAAAAAGGCCAATGCAGTGATAAGAAGAAATTAATCGAAAATATTTTAACGAATCTTAATTTAAATCATAGACGTTCTGTTAGGGCCAATCATTTGAGTGGTGGCGAAAGAAAGCGTTTATCCATAGCTCTGGAATTGGTAGCAAATCCAAAAATATTATTTTTAGATGAACCTACTAGTGGTTTGGATGAAGTCACGGCACTGCAATGCGTACGTCTACTAAGTCAATTGGCGAAACAGGGTCACACCGTAGTATGTACTATACATCAGCCATCAGCAACAGTATTTAATTATTTCGACAGTGTTTATGTTTTGGCCCAGGGGAAATGTGTGTATCAGGGTCCACCAGAAGCATTGGTGCCATTTTTGAGGCATGCACAAAAAGAGTGTCCAAAACATTATAGCCCTTCAGATTATAGTAAGTTTATGGGATATCCCTCTTTGTCTATTTTATCTTCGGTTATAGACTTTTAAAAAGCACGGATATAAATTAAATTTTTATAAAGCAAACTTTTTTCTAAGCTTTTTTTAATCATTAGCCAAAAGATATTATTAAAAAACATTATGTTATAGCTTGAATAAAAAACTCTTACGTAAAAGCTTTAAATCGTAAAAGCTTGAAATAAAAAGTTTTAAATGAAAGCTTTATAAAAAACTAATTTTCTAATTATGTTTCTACAAAGTTTTGTAAAAAGTTTTTTTCAAAGCTTTTAGTACAAAAAAGCTTTTTAGAATAAAAAGTTTTCTCTGAAAGCTTTATAAAAAAACTTTATAAAACACTATTCTAAAAGCTATTCCTGCATAACATTATATAAATAGTTTTTCTTAGATAGCTTTATAGAAAATAAACTTTCTAAAATGGTTTATATAAAAAGATTTTACTTAAAACGTTTTAATACAAATATTCGGAATTTATAAATAAAATATTTTTAAAAGCTTTTTTAACTTAAAAATCTTTATATTTAAAGCTTTCCAGGAAAAGCTTTTTATATGAAGTTTGTAAGAGTAGATATTTTGATAGCTTTTGCTTGAGGAAAAGTTTTTTAACAATAAACTGTTTAAAAAAAAAACTTAAAAAATTCTACAACAGCTTTTATAAAATAAAATATAAAAAAACAATTATAATTTAGTTCAGAATCTGTTGGAAAGGTTGCTTTTAACTATTCAATTGAAAGACTTAAAAATATGGTTGTATTACATTGTGAAGAAAAATTTTGCTTTAAAAGCTTTAAGCTCTTATTATTCTTTATTTATTAAAATGATTTAAAAAATCTCCAAAAATATTAAAGGCTTATAAATAAAATCTATAACAAAAACGCTCATTAATATATATATTTAAAAAGCTTTTATGAGAGCTTCAATGAAAAAATTTGTATGGCTTTTTTAGAAACAACTTTTAAGCGAGTACCTATTACTTAAAATTCAAGCAAATAAATTTTATAAATAACTTTTTTACAAAGATTTTCTTAAGAAATTTTTTAAAGAAAATATTTTGCAAGAAAATTTTGGTTTAAAGCTCTTATTAATTGTCTGTACAAACGTACTTATTAAAATGTTTTAACATATCGAAACATTTTAGAGATTTAAAAAGCTTGTGGATGCTTAAAAGCTTTTAACAAAAAGCTGTTTTATGATGCTTTTAAAAGTTTAGTAAAAAAATATATTAAAGAACTTTTTTTATAAATGAATCAGTCATTTGAGAAACACCTCATGCTCATTACTGGCCGAAATAGAGTTAGACATAATAAATTGTTGTTGAAGGCTAGAAAAAACCAAAGCCGCATAAAACAACTCAATGAAGTTTTTGATGCTGGTGTTAGGCATCTTTATGTTTTTTCCTATGGTGCATGATGAATGTTGTTAAATTATGGTTCAGCTGGGATTTCGGATTTCCCGAAGGTTTACTTTTTTAGATAAAAGGTATTTCTCAATCGAGCGATTGAAATAAACTATTTTTAAATCGTTTTGGATTGTTTTTTATATTATAATTATTTTTCACATATGTATTTGTTATTAAAATCACGTTTAAAATTTTTTTAGTTAAAAAGTTAAAAAGCTTTTTGGCATCTCCAAAATGTTTCGAAGAAAATCATATACGTTGGTTGTTTTATAAACATTTAATCAATCATAACTTTAACAGAAAGCTTTTTCTATAACGATTATACATATAACTTATTTTCTTGTTCTTAGTAATTGAACTTTGCGACTTGGAAGATCTAGACATGATTAGCCTTTTAACCAGTCTCACCGACAATGGCAAATTGGCCTACACTGCAACTGTTAACCTCGATACTGGTAAAACTGATAGCTTGCAATCTCAATCCTTTGCATTTCGTCATGCAGTTACAACTTTCTTTGCCGAATTTAATCAATCTCCTGGTCTCACCTCTATATTTACAAAATCTCATAATTCATTACTGAGCGGCACTTCTCTCTTATTTCATTATATGAAAACGTTTTTAAATCTGTCAAGAAATCAGAATGGTGTCTCCGGGTTTCAGCAGTTTTGTGTCTTAACGCGTGTAATGTTTCTGCGTATCTTAAGGGCTCGTATACCCATAGTGATACAATTAGTACATCACATTATGGTGGGCTTGTGTTTTGGTGAGTTTTGAATGGTGAATATTTATATCTTCAGTATCACAAAAGTATAACAATTTTTTTTTTTTTATTATTTTGACAGGTTTGCTTTTTTATAACCTGGGCAATCAAGGATCTTATATGTTTGGTCATCTAAAATTTTGTATTAGTGCTGTAATGATGATTGCCTATACCCAAGTGATGATACCAGTGTTGACATGTATGTAAACCCCGTCTTCATTTGCTATCAACATGTCTTAACAAAAGTCAAACTTCATATATAAAAAAACCAGTATTAAAAATAATGTTTTTTTTATATGAAGTTTGACTTTTGTTAACGCATGTTAATGTCTAATGGAGATGGGGGTAAAGAATACAAGAAATAAATGTAAAATTTTTCCTTATAATTTTTTACTATTTCAAGATCCCACTGAAGTTAAGATTGTTAAGAAGGAAATATTTAATCATTGGTATTCTTTGGCGCCTTATTATATGGCTATGAACATAAGTCGCCTTCCTTTGCAGGTATTTAAATGTTCTTTAATTTATTTCCTTATAAAAAAAATCTTTTTCTTATTCAACTTCTTTAGATTTTATTTAATGTGATTTATTTAACCATAATTTATTGGATGACTGGCTTTCCAGCTCAATGGTGGCGTTTTTCTGCATTCCTAGCTGTTGGCCTAATGACCTCATTTGTGGCTGAAGGTTTAGGTCTATCCATAGGAGCCATATTTAGTGTAACGGTAAGAGTTTTGTTGAGCAAAATAGAAGCTTTTTTAAAAAGTTTTTTTAATTATAATTAGTAATTTTGTTACTGGTAAAGCTTTTTTAAAAACCAATTTATGCCAATAAAAAAAGCTTATTATTTAAAGCTTATTTTTTTAAACTATTAATTAAACTTTTAAAAAGGTTTTTGATTAACAGATATTTTGAGAAAAAGCTTTTTAATTCATTTTTTGAAATTTTGTCTATCCTGATGGCCTTTTGACCTTTTGGTTCGGCCAAATAATCCTCCCATTCTCTGAAATTCAGATAGACACGGAGTAACTCCAAAACGACAAAAAAACATTTTCTATAGTAAATCGTCAACGGATTTATACGTTTTGAGGTCTGCTAAATTCATTTTGACTATTTTCGCGATGATGTCTGTGGTGGGTAGGTGCATGTGTATGCCATTATTTTTATGAATGCTCTTCCATATGCCTTTGGTATATGGAGATGAAGAGCTGTTTAGTCTTTGAACGTAATCGAGAGGGGGTCAAGGTGTAGTTTACTTGACACCCCAATTTTGTGAACAGTCTAAAAGTCATACCGTTTGACATACCAAAATGAAATTCAATATATACCCTTGGTATATAGTGATGAATATTTGGGCATAATCGGAGGAGGGCCAGGGGCAGTTTACTTGACACCCTGAACCGAAATTAATCATTTTTAGCTTTAACACTTTAGTGTTAAAGCTATACCCCTGCTGAGCTCAGCGATTTAATTTAGGAAGTAATGCTTGACACGCTTTAAAAAAAAATCACGACGTGATAGAAACTAAAACCAGATTTTTATTAAGAACTTTTAAGTCCTTGATATTTTTTTAAAAGCACTTTCATAAAGCTTATTAAAAATAAAAATAAACGATTTTGATCAAAAAAAGCTTTTCTGAATAGGTTATTTAATAAAGCTTTTCTGATAGGCATAATTTACTACTGAAAGCACTAAAGCTAAAAACAGTTCAAGGTCACTTGAACCACATTTAGAGAACTTTTTTTATTTAATGATTTTTTTTATTATAATAACTCTTCTCCATTAATATAGTTCTTACCAAGGCTTTTTTTTTTCTTTTAAAAGCTATTTTTAACAGCTTTTGTTAAAAACCCTTACTTAAAAGCTGTTCCTTATTGTAAATTTTCAATTTATTTTTAATTAATTATTTATAAAAACCAAAACTACTTAACATTAAATAACTCTTTTGCAGAACGGTTCCGTGGTGGGACCCATGATCATTGCCTCCTTTATGGGTTTGGCTATTTACGGTTTCGATTTTGCTTCACAAATACCTGATTTTATGAATTTCACGATGAAAACCAGTTTTATGCGTGATGGTGTAGTGGCATTGGTCTTAACCATATTCGGATATGGACGTGAAACATTAGATTGTGATGCAATCTATTGTCATTTCAGTGATCCACGAGTGTTATTAAGATTTTTGAATTTAGAAAAAGTCACTCTACAAGAACAATTAGCATATTTATTGTTACTTCTAGTGTTATTTAGATCATTATTGTATATAGCTTTAAGAATACGTTGTAAGACATGAAAAAGGAAACGTTCATTGCTTTACAAAAGAAACATTCGAACTTGTTTGTTAATACTTAAGAGAGGTTAAAATTTTAATTGAAAATTTATTTTTGAGCATAATATAGGATCTGTGTTATTTATTGAATGCAGAAAGATTTTGCTTAAGTGAATTATTTTCCTTTAAAAAGTATCTTTCTTTCCAACTAAACAAAGGATCTTTGTTTACATTTTTTAAGTATTGGTTTATGTTTGCATGTACATGTATGAAAGTTTTTAATTATTAAAGAAAAATACTGTGATAATTTAAATATTTTTTAAACAATTAATGTAAAATTATAGAAAAAATGTTTTATTAAATTAACTTATACAGCTTTTAAAAGAAGCTTAAATATTTTTATCATAAACTTGTAATATTTTAATTCAAATGCTTGCCAATAGTATTTCTTTTTTATTACTAAAAATATTTCATATTAATACTTTAGAAAAAAAAAACTTATCAGGTATGTGATACAAATTGATTGATTTTTTTCAAATGATGTGATGAGTTTCAAAATGATTAAAAATGCAGACCAGAAGATAAAATTCAAATATTTGGGCATGTTTTGTAATTCCACTCTATAAATATTTTCATTTTTTTTTTTGTGTTCTGACATTTACATATACATACATATTTTGCAAGGCGAATATATACAGGTGATTGCAGGGCTACAACAAGTACAACAATAAAAAAAACAACAGGCAATTTGTTTTTACATAATCTATGCCACTTGTCAAAAAACATTCATAGAAACAAAAAAAAAATAAGTAAACAAAAATAAAAAAAATTTTTCGGGCTGCAATAATTAACATACCAAGGAAGTTATTTTAAATCTTTAAATTGCACCCACGTATCTCTATTGGCACCATCTTTGAGAAAAAGCAAATGCGTTATATCATAGCTTTTTTTCAATTTCAACAAACAATTTTGGAAGTTGGTTGTTGAATTTAACAAACAAGCTATTATTTTTTACACTTTAACTTTTGCAATACCGTTTGCATGCAACACCGAACTCCGCTTATGAATATTGTTGTAGCACTTTCTTAATTTTTTTTTACATTATTTCTATTTTTTTAAACATCCACACAATAAACAATTAAAAGAAAAATTTTAAATTTAATTTCAAAATTATTTTTGTTTTTATTGAATTTTTTGACATTTCTAAATTAAACAGATGATGAGAATTTTCGCCCGTGCAATCACCTATTTAAATTCGCCTTGCATATTTTGTATAGAAAATTATCTGAATGTGAAACACAGAACACCAAAAATGAAAGATTTGTCAATAGATAATGGAAAATCGTACCTCCTGTGAATTCCAAATGGAATAAAAACGAATGGAGTTTTAAAATTCGAAATTTTAATGTTTCACAAAATACTTTTTATCATTAAGAAGTTTTTATTTTTTCAGAAATATATACATAGCTAAATATACTGCCTATTTCACAGTGTCACACGAATTCCTTCTTTCGCTCAATTACATTTAAAACAAAAACAAATTTACAAATGTTGTTTTGAATGTAACAGATCAAAAGAAGAACGCATTCGTGTGACACTGTGAAATAGCCAGGTAGATTAAAATTAATTAATAAATGACAAAAGTTATGTTTAAAAAATTTATTCCTTTTATTCCACAAAAATTTTTTATTCGAAATAAAACGAAAAAATATTCATACTCATACTCAAAAATTCGTAAATTTTCACTTTCAATTAAAATATTCGGTTTCAAATTACATAAAAAGGGCTTTATGTAAAACGCGTTCAAAAATATATATGTATGTGACTACAGAGAAAAGGACTCAAAAAAGGGTATGTTGATCGATTTTATAGTTGGGGTAGAATTTTCTGAAGAATCGAATGTAAGTGGTCCCGGAACTCGCCCAGGCTGAATTCCTTGTTTTTTTCTGCATGTAAGTCGAGTACAGAACACAAAAAAAGTTTTTTTTAACTTGGAAGTCTTTCCGTGAATCGTTTTAAAGGGTTAACAATTTTTATTTTTAATTGTGGTAAAATTTTGTGAGAAATTGAATAGAAGTGGTTCTAGACTACTCCCTCCCAACTAGTTCTGAGGTCGAAAAATTTGTTTTCCAGCGTGTAGTTTGAGTACAGGAAAAAAATTTAATCGGTAGTTTCAGAGTCGTAACAGGTATGTTAACCATTTACATACATACATATCGTCGCGTTTATACTTTAACCACGTAAGCGTCAAGAAATCGTTTTTCAAAAAATGAAAAAAAAAACTTAATATAACTTCTTTAACATGGGTTTCAAAACAATTTTATACATGGCTGTGCAACTCTCGAAAGGCTATAACTTTTTTTAAAAAAAAATTGTTACTTACAATCACCTATAGCCAAATCTGTCGCTAACGTGGTTTTGGCGCAAACAGCAAATTGCAAATTTCTGTGTGTAAATTAACATTTATTTTTATATTTATTTTATCAAAAATGCTCCAATTGGCTGGAAACTTTCCGGATTTTTTTAATCTCAAATACAAAAAATTTAGTGGTTGAGACTTTAACATTTTGAACTTGAAATATAAAAACCATTATATTTTGAAAGCAAATGTCATTTGTATGGCGCATACGAGGTTTTTGAAATGGCTTTTTTATTTTTCATACAATCTTGTTAAGATGAGAATGTAGTCTGCTGGCAACTGTTATTTTCTACCATAAAAATCATAAAAGACAATTTCCAAAAATGGCGCTTACGTGGTTTAAGACGAAACGCGTCGATATGTATGTTAACCATAGCATTTACACTTGTAAAAAAAACGTAGAAAAAGAGTAAATTTTATAGGAGTCTTATATAAAATTTAGTCTTTTAACCTTACTTAGGTGCCTTTCTCTTTTCGCTGTCACATATACGAAGTGGAAATAATTCTGATTTCAAAATCGATTTCAGTCACATAGCTGTAATTTTATTTACCTGTATGTTATTTTAGATGTAAGAAATAAAGGTGATAATGTTGATATTATTTTTGTAAATAAAATATTTTTATATAAAAAAAAGTGTATTTTTATTTCCATAACTTTTTTTTAACCTTCGTCATATAACAAAATATATCTACAGCTAATAAATATTAGTAGTGCTGCCGAATGTAATATGTGGGAAGTACCTGAAACAAAGGAACATGTGATTTTTAAATGTCCACGCTTTGAAACACACATGAAATTATTTAATGGTTGAACCAATCAATGGCTCGTAAAGACGTAGAGATCGATAGCAAAGATTAGAACGTTAATAAATTTTTATTAACCATCATTTACGGTCACTAGAAAAACTTTACTACCGTATTGTTTTTCTGTTTTTAACGGTTAGTTGCAAGCAAAGAGAGCCCTCTTGGTTAATATACCCAAAAACTTACTTATGTACAATTGCGCCGCTATGGATTCTCTTGATGAAGTATTCTAAAAACTCTTAAATAAATATTTTTGTTTGATAAGCTGGTGGAGTACCATTGAAAAATCAAAAGAAGACTAGTCTAAAAAAGATGTTAAGTAATTATTAGATAATGCTAATGATTGCTAATTAACCTTCTTTTGTGAAATTCTCTAATTCATTAAACAATTAGAATTAGTAAGAGTAATTCCCATTAGATAATTGAAATTTTTATTCCAATGGTAAAACTAATTGCAATTAGTTGCCATTAGCAAAAAAAATTGGTTTACCTTTACAATTAGAAATCTAATTGATTTCTGCTAATGCAATTAGATATTCAATTAGCGCGAATTAGAATCAATTATTTTGATATTTCAAAAACAAAAAAAAAAACTAAAATATTCATAATATGAATTTCACACATACATATGTACATATATATATATATATATATATATTACTTATTTACGTATATTATATACATACATGCACATATATTTAACGTACGTACTAACTGTTTAATAACTACAATGACCGGGTATATTCGCTTTCAGCAATACGAGCTTTTAAAAAAAAAGTCCATCAAGCGACCCCGCCTTCGACTATTAATAATGCCCGCAAAGGAAATTAGTCGCTCCACAGGGGCTGAAGACTTAAGCGGTGTGTTGCAAAACAGTGCTATTTCCTTTAATGTAGGATATTTGGAGCATATATTGGAAGTTTTATCAGCATCATTCAAATATAGATGCATCCTTTTCGAAATAAAATGCAGGCTTTCAGCCTTCTCTGTCAATTTTGACAATGAAGCAGTACTTTCTTCTGTAAAAATATAATCTGATTTACTAAAAATTCCATATATGTATATGTGTCACTTATGCAGAACTTACCACCATCACTGAAATCATAAAAGGTCGATTCAGTATACGAACCCTCACATTTATAATTTATGATCGATTGCGTAATCAGTGATGATACGAATAACCCTTTCCGTTATTCGCGTATATGTAAATTGCGGTGATTTTTTTGTAAGATTTTCAGCCAGCTCAGCTTTACGTTTGGAATCAGTGCAGCTGCAGCTAGCGCCAAATCTGCCTTCTCATTTAATTCAAAGAAAGTCCGGAATTCTAGAGAATGGATGCTCGATTTTCTGCTGGATTTTTATCAATTTATTGCTCAGAGTTATAATTGTAGGCAAAAGGCAACCAACACTCTGTTCGCCTTGCATGAAGTCCAGACTCTGAGCAATAGGCGCCACAATCAAAATAATTAATTCTAATTCTAGCTAATTGAATATCTAATTGCATTAGCAGAAGTCAATTAGATTTCTAATTGTAAAGGTAAACCAATATTTTTTTTTCAATTATTTTCAATAATTGCAATTAGTTTTACCATTGGAATAAAAATTTCAATTATCTAGTGGGAATGAGTTGAACTAATTATAATTGTTTGATGAATTAGAGAATATAAACCAATTGCATCAATTGCTAATTCTAATTGGAATTTAACATGTATGTCTAAATTATTGAACTCTACGAGCCGATACAGGAGTTATTATTTTCAACACAATGGAATAGATTTTGTGAGGAGGTACCTTAGTATCCTGATTAAAATATAGGATTTTTTCCGCAAAAATATCTTATTTCCAAGAGAGTGCAGAAAAAGTAGTGAATTCAGCATTTCAGCAATATCTTATGTATTTCAGAATTTTTCAATGATACAAGGGAAAGTTAGTAAGTCTCAAAGAGCATAGGAAAAATGCCTTATATCCCCATACATACAGCAATTTGCCTTTTTCTTAGTTCCCCAAAAAAAAACTTGAAACTAAGAAACATACATATTTTATTTAAAATAAATATTCTATATTTAAAATAAATATTATATATTTAAAATAGCATTGATTCTAAAATTGTTATAAAAAATTACAAAGTTAATTTACAAGAAATAGATGAAAAGATAAATAAATTGAAAAAAAATTACTTTTTATTGGCACTGCCAATTTTTTCTTTGCGTTTCTTAATATGTTTCTTAATTTTCACTTTCCGTTTCTCGGCTTGGGCTTCTTTAACTGCCTTTTTGCGAGCCTTTTTACTTTCAGGTGATTCATCACGTGGACGGGAACTGCTTTTAAATCTAGAGTTCTCACCATCATCCTCTGAATCAGAATTACTAGCTTCAGTCTCAGAGGCTTCATCTTCATTTTCTTCTGATTTTTCTAAGCTCCCAGATTTTATATTTTCCTTATCTTCTTGTAAAAGAACAGCTGGTTCCTTTTGTACTTTTAATTGATCATTAAGACCAGTTATTTTGCCATATATTAAATTAGTTTTTTCACCTTTTTTAGCCTTGTCAACATCCCTTTCAAAGTAGCGTACCTCATCCAGCCTCTTGGGTATGAAAGTATTTTGCCATACAGCCTCATCAATTTTTTCTTGTGCCGTTATGGCTTCAAAATCTCGATCTTTTATTTGTTCGGAAATTTTTTCCAAACAAGCTTCCATATTTTCCTCGTTAATTGTTTGATCCGTTATAAAATCAAATAATTCCTTAACAGTCATGGTAGCAACGGATTTTTTGCGAAAAAAGTCTGATATATTTTTGCAATCCTTGCGCAAAAAATCAAAGGAATGAGGATGATCATGTTCTACTGATTGGGAAACATCTATAATAACAAGTTGACCATCCTGTACTAAAATATTAAATTCAGAAAGATCTGCATGCACTAAACGACATTTGTTGTAAATTTTCCACATTAAAATCACACAATCTCGATACAATGTTCTCGCCTTGGATGTGGTTAGTTCTACGTCCTTTAATTTAGGAGATGGCCAACCATTTTTGCCACAAAATCTCATTACCAAAACATGGGAACGCAGTAAAATGGGTTCTGGCACCGGCACGCCTGCATTAAACATTCTCAAATAATTACGCATTTCTTTTTCGGCCCACGTGCGTACCATTTTACGAGGATTAGACTTACAATAGCCATGGCGAAATCTAAATTCTCCACTTACATACTTATCACGATCTTTGAAAACTAATATCGAAGTTTTATAAATTTTAATGGCGAATTCATCGCCTGAATCTCGTGCTACGGCATGATAAACATTAGCCTCTTTGCCCGTAGAAATGCAACCATTAATTTCTTGTATTAAACCTCTGTTTAAAAGCTTAAATAAAATCATTCTGGTTCTGGGATCCATTACCTGTTCGGCAGTGGCTCTGTCATGTTTGTCACGTATTTTAACTTTATTATCCTGTTTGGAGTCGAAAGAAACTAAACGATTAGCTGCCTGAGCCGACATATTGGTAGTAGGATCATATTTTTCCACGTTTATACGGGCCGAATAACGCGTAAATAGTTTTTCGTTGGGTTGAAAGCTATTTAAACGTTGTGTGTTCCGATTGCCACTAGAATTGGTTAAGCCACTTCCACCACCACTTAGAGATAATTGATTATGATTATTTTTTTGAAAGCCGTTATAATTTTCCTCATAATCGTAATTATCATCGTAATCATTATCCTCCTCATAGTCTTCTTCAGTTTCAACGTTCTCCTCGGTCCAGTCATCATTTAAAATCTTTTCATTCAAATCATCTTTTGTGTCCAAAAGTTTGTCATCTAAATCTTGGAACATGACATGTTTTACCGTCAGTTTTTTAAACGTATGAACCAAATTTTCCTTACAAGAAAGAGCAAAATATCAAAGTTTAAATTAAATGTAAAATACATTTTGGAGATACCCACTTTGTAGGGCCTTAAAACATTGTCTTCCTCTTCGGCATCACTAAATTGGTGTAAATCTTCCATTGTTGCGTGACAAAACAATATATAAATTATTAAATTTCTTTTGTCTGTTTTATTCAAATTAAAAGAAGAAAAAAAAACAAAATTTCAACAAATGTTTTTGGATTCTACACGTGTTTTTGTTTACATTTCGTTTGATGTTGAAATTTCATACGAACAGCTGTTTGTGTTTTTCAACTTGGCAATACTCAAAAAGCAGAGATGGGTGTAATAATACTTTGTGAAATTTAGGGAATTGGCAAGGCATAATCATTTATACCGGTTAACTAAATGGCGAATTCAACATCACTGGGTTTTTTCTAAACCCCCGTCTTCATTTGCTATCAACATGTCTTAACAAATGTCAAAAACCATAATAAAAAAAACCAGTATTAAAAATAATGTTTTTTTTTCATATGAAGTTTGAGTTTTGTTAACGCATGTTAATGTCTAATGGTGACGGGGGGTATTGTCGCTTTTTTTTCACCTTGTTTTGTTCAAGGCAAGACGAATTCATACCAGGTGGAGGTGAAAGCCCAGCTGATTGTTTTTTGTTCTCGTTTTTTTGCTAATCTGCTAATCTAATGTTAAAGTTGTTGTTTTGTTGTAGTTGTTGCTCTACTGCTCACACCTGGTATAAATTCACCTTGGTTCAAGGAAAAGGAAATATCTGCAAAAAATTTTTTTAATTTTTTTTTTTATATGGATTTTGACAGTAATGTGTCGAACTCCATATAAAAAAAAAATAAAAAATTTATCTTTAATATTGAAAGAAATAAAGAAAAAAGATAGAAAAAACGTTTGTGTTTGTAATTGTTGTACTAATAAAATTGCGTCGTAATTGTTAGTTATACCATTAGGCGGCAAAATGAGTCCAAGTTTGTTAAAATTTGATAAAATTTATGCACGAGTATGCAAAATAGTTATAACCAATTGACGAAACGTCTGGAATAATGTAAAATACATTGTTTTATTTACATTAAAGAAATCAGGCCATATTATTAAATAAAGAAACCAAGTAATACCGGCCAAAATATTCCAATAAGATAACCAAATAATTTTGACCCTATATGCTGGACCGAAATAAAAAAAAAATAAGTCGCAATATACTGATGCTTTCTAAAATACCTCTATCAAGTAACCGAATCAATGCAGAAAATCCATTAAAATTTCGATATGTCGGAGCTGTATTACAATGCGAAACTACGATGTACACAGATTTAAATTATGTATAATTCTAAAAATATTAGCATCAGTATGGTTGATTTACGAAATTTGAGTGGACTCCAGATAATCGTGCTATGAAATAAGCATGGGTGATTTGTAACAAAATTACTTTTTTCACCAATTTTCTTTACTTTTTTAATTCTAATAGTATTTTGAAGGCTACGAGCGAAACTTTAAATCTTAGTACAAACCACTGCTTGTATTTTTCTTATGTATTCGCTCAAAAGATGTCACGAGTGAGAGCGAAGCTTGATGCGAGTTCGTGCTATAAAGCAGGTTATGTAATGGTTTGTAACGCATTGCAGCAGGTTGTGGCTTCTTCCGTTTGTTTGTTTATTTTTTACTATGCTTTAAGAACTTTTTTCGTGTGTATCTGTGCATTTCTAATACGTTTTTATCATTCCCAACATACCAAATGACTTGTGAAAAATATTTCAAATAGCTTATACAATAAATATACTCGTAAGCCTTAAGCTTGAAAAAGTTTTTAGAAAATATTGAAAAATTATATCGTAACAATCGTAGAAAAATCAAAACGTAACCCTTGTGAAAATATTATATGTACATGATTAATACAAGCTTATATTTGTAATTGTAGAATAAGCTTACAGAAATAATATTTTATTAATTTTGGTTTAGAAAACCAATATTTTTTATAAGCTTCTCTACATAATTGTAGACTTATATTCGCAAATAATGTATATTTGAATGTATATGTAATTTGTGGCTAATTTCCACAAAAATTTTCACCTAAAGGAATATGAAGAACAATGGAGCTCATAAACTCATAAGCTCATTATATATGTCAATATATAATAAATAGTCAATACAAAATTTAGCACACAATACTACTATGAAGGAACACTGCCTAGGAGAGACTGCATAGCTTGCTCATAGATACTCACTATTAACCACATCTTTTAAGATTGCCCCAGAAGTACCGCAAATGAGACGCTTAAAGAGACTCTATACTGCAATTACAAGAACTCTTAGATCCGCCAATGAAATTTAAATTATTAAATTGTGTTTTGGGCCTAATAGCCCAAAACATTCATTTTGTACATTTATTTTTAAGTATATTAACTATTGTTAAATAATGGTTGTGAATTTATATTATAGTATTATATTATTTATATTATAGTATATATTATATTATAGAATTTATATTATATTGTAGTTCGATTGCTATATGGTATGTTGTGTTTTGTTTGTAAAAAAAATTAAATATAATTGAAAGTGCTTATTGACATTCTTGCTCTTCGACTGAATTTATCACACAACATTGAAAATTTTTAAAAACAAGAAATCTCTTTGCTCAATATAGCATACACTCTGACAAATTGTAACATTAATATAGCACGACTAATATAGCTTTTAGCTTCGCTTGTAGCGCGCACTCTGACATCAGAAGTGTTTCTTAAATAAATCGAAAATCCTACACATAAAAACGTTTTTATCCTGATGTTATTCAGATATAGACAATTTTAAACAATAAAATACAACATTCCCATCCTTGCCGGTCATATGTTTTGCCTTTTTTATTCGCCTATTTTATTCCACTGCGTTTCTCTGTAGTGCATTAACACATTTATGTGTCACTCAGTCTTGCAATAGCATGTGAAAAGGTAATTTTCTTGGTCGAAGAGTTATATTCCCAAATATTTATCCAGTTTTAAACTGTGATAATAAAGTTAAAGAAATACAAATATTGAAATAAACTACATGTCTTTGCAGGTGCTAAATAAGTTTTACAATTTTCCCCTTAAGTTTCTTCATTTGAAGCCGCTATTAGCAGTGCAACATCAAGAATTTGCCAGCGTAGCAGCAGTCAAGAAGAAAATCCCAAAACGAAATTTGCAAATTGATTGTGAAATTAATCAAAAAGCCCATTCCTTTGAAAAGGGAAGTTTACGCCATAAGAGTGCGCAAGCATCTGTTAAGTGGGGCACTAAAAAAACCAAAAGAAACGTTCGATTACAGCTAACAGACATGATTACACCAGAAATGGAAAAGCAGTTGGCTCCTTTAAGGGCTTTGGTTTTGGAGCAAGGTAATTTGGTGCGTGATCTGAAAGCCAATGGAGCAGCAGAAATTGATATTAAAAAAGCTGTAGCAGAATTAAAATTGCGTAAAAAGACTTTGGAGGACAGAGAATTGGAACTGACACCCAATGTTGTAAACTTTGATAGATCAAAAATGGAAGACTTGTTAAAACGTAGATTTTTCTACGATCAAAGTTTTGCCATTTATGGTGGCATTACGGGACAGTATGATTTTGGACCCATGGGTTGTGCTCTCAAATCAAATATTTTATCGCTATGGAGACAATTTTTCAGTTTGGAAGAACAGATGTTGGAAGTGGACTGTTCTATTTTAACTCCCGAGCCAGTATTAAAAGCTTCGGGTCATGTAGATCGATTTGCAGATTTAATGGTAAAGGATACCAAAACTGGTGAGTGTTTCCGTCTTGACCATCTAATTAAAAATGCCTTGGAAAAATTAGCTAAGGAGAAAAATGCCACTGCTGAACTTAAAGCTGAGTGTGAGGATATTGTAATTAAGCTTGATGGCATGAATAAACAAGAAATGGCTGATGTTTTAAAAAAATATGTCATTAAATCTCCACTTACTGGCAACGATTTGACGGAACCCATTGAATTTAATCTTATGTTTGCCACCCAAATTGGCCCTACTGGCTTGGTAAAAGGTTTTTTGCGTCCAGAAACTGCCCAGGGTATTTTCGTTAATTTCAAGCGTTTGTTAGAATTTAATCAAGGCAAACTTCCCTTTGCTGTGGCTCAAATAGGTAATTCATTCCGTAATGAAATTTCTCCACGTTCGGGATTAATACGTGTAAGAGAGTTCACCATGGCTGAGATTGAACATTTTTGCGATCCCTCTCAAAAAGACCATCCAAAATTCGAATTTGTCTCTAATACTGAAATGACTCTCTATTCGGCCTGCAATCAAATGGATGGCAAATCGGCTCAAAAGTTAACTATAGGAGAAGCTGTTAAAACTGGCTTGGTGGCAAATGAAACCTTAGGTTACTACATGGCAAGAATACATCAATTTTTGTTAACTATTGGCATTAAACCGGCATGTCTGCGTTTCCGCCAGCATATGAGCAATGAAATGGCTCACTATGCATGTGACTGTTGGGATGCTGAATGTTTGACAAGTTATGGTTGGGTTGAGTGTGTAGGCTGTGCTGATCGTTCGGCCTACGATTTGGGTCAACATATGCAAGCTACTGGTGTGCGTTTGGTAGCTGAAAAACGTTTGCCGGCACCGAAAACTATTGAAGTTTCAGAAATTGTGCCCAACAAACAAACTTTAGGCAAAACATTTAAAAAAGATGCTAAAACTATTACTGATGCCTTGGCTAAACTTTCAATGGATGACATTAAGTCTGTTGAGCAACAACTAAACGAAGCAAAGGAATATACCCTTAACACAACAGGTGGCTTATCATTCAAACTTACTGATGACACTATTTCGGTTAAACACTCATCAAAAACTGTGCATGTAGAGGAAATCATACCTAGTGTGGTAGAGCCCTCGTTTGGTATAGGCCGCATAATGTATGCTTTATTGGAACAAAACTTCCTGTGCCGCGATGGAGATGAACAACGTTGCTACTTTACTTTGCCCTCGGTGGTGGCTCCCTTAAAATGCTCTATCTTGCCTTTGTCAAATAATGCCGAATTCCAACCTTTTACACGTCAACTCTCCCAAGCATTAACTAAGGCTGAGCTCTCACATAAAGTAGATGACTCTAGTGGTTCTATTGGCCGACGTTATGCCCGTACCGATGAAATTGCCATACCTTTTGGCATTACTGTTGATTTTGATACTCTACAAGAGCCTCACACTGTTACATTAAGAGACCGCAACAGCATGAAACAAGTTCGTGTGGATGCTAATGAAGTAATTGATGTAGTCAAGGACTTATCTACTGGCAAACTACAATGGGCTCAAGTTTTGGAGAAGTATCCTTTGTTCGAACAACAAGAAGCTACTAAGTAAATATAGGATTTTTCTTTTTAGTTCTATTTATTTTTAGTTTTGATTAATTGTAATTTTGTATTGATGGCTTTTGCATTTTTATATACGTTTATCATAAATACTTTTTAAATATTTAACTGCATTTAGCTTCATTAAAAATAAAGTGTTTGACACCTTCATAAAGTGCTTAAATTGAATATTGTTTTATTAACCTTAAATATTTCAGTTCGTTTGAATTTAATTAGGTTATCAATTTTTTATTTTAATTAGGTAAAATAAAATATTTAATTTAATTATCTAATGTAGAAGTTTTTGTTCATTTTATTCATTGGAAGTATTCTGAACAAAATAACGTATTCTGTGTTTCCGTTCAAAGTGAACCATTCCGTTTCATTTGTTTTTTTACCACTCGGTCATATTTAACAAGGTGATAGCGTAAGGGAGAGGAAATTTCAGCAAAAAAAATTTTTTATATGGATTTTGACTAGAGCTGGCAAACTATCGATAGTCTCGCCATTCGATAGTTTGATAGAAAACTATCGATAGTATCGAATTTTGTGGGAATGTTTGGTTCCATATTTTATATGACAAACTATTCTGTATTATTAACTCCAGCAACTTAATTGATCAAGTTTATTGAATTAGTTTATTATTTGAAATAGTTTAATAAAAGAAAACTAATATATTAAACGATCTTAAGTAAAGTTCAGAGTTGTTTTATTAAAAAAAAAAGATAATACAAAAAAAAAAACAAAAATATGAAGCATAAAAACTTAGCATAAAAACAAAAACCCATTTATAATTAATTTTTTACAATGCATTTTGAGATAAATTTTCTAAAAAAAATTGTACACACATTATAACTACCATACTGGGGATTTTTTCCTTACCATTGAATTTTCATTGGCATTATTTCAAATAGTTACAATGAAAAAAGTTTAACTACCATTTAATGCTGCTGTTTTATTTTTAATTACAATTGTTTTTACCAATGGTAATGAAATTGTATAATTACTAATTATGATTGATGAAAAAATCATTGTTTTTATTAAACACAAATTTATGATTGCTTTTGGTTTTAATAACTACGAATAAAGTACCTATTTCATGCCTGCAACACTACTACTGCATTCACTCTAGTTTTGAAAATCTGTACTACACATTCTCCATCGGGTTAAAAATTTGTCATAAAAATTTAATTCTTAGAAATTTTTTATATTTTTTTATGATTTTTGTTTTTTTTTATCTTTAAAAACATCACCACAAAAAGGTTGATTGCCAATGTGGCCAATAATGATAATGCCTTTTTATAATTTAATCATTAATTAATGGTAATGATTTTGATTTTTAAATAATTACTAATGAGACATTTTCATTAAAAAGCATTACCAATCAATACTAATGTAATGTTAATGAACTGGATTAATTAATGAAATTGTCAATAAATTACTCAATCTAATTATAATTGTCTATCTGACATCATGCCGGAGAAGATTCCACTGCTGTAGTCTTGAGCCTAGAAGTTCTGCCTTATCCTTTGACAAATCAAGGTCTCGAATGAGATCACTCAATTCCGCTTGACTCAGTCTGTGCGGTTTATCATTTGTTTCCTTAAAATCAGGGTCGTGAGATGTGCTAGGCTGGCTGAGTTCTTCTGCACTATCTTCATTTTCCACTTCCAGTTCATAACTGTGGGGTGGGTTAGGTATTGGTAAACCATCTGAATGTAGAATTGGTCGAGTAGCCGAACGAATATTTGGGTATTGAACTGTTCTTTTTTTCTTTGTTGACAATCCCGCCTTTATTGGTGGAGTCAAGCAGAAATAGCAGTCATTTATATGGTTTGTAGGCTCCCGCCAAACCATGGGCACAGCAAAAGGCATAGTTCGTTTTTTATTTTTCAGCCATTCTCTTAAAGTAACTGAACAAGAGTTACAACATATATGTGGAGACCACGACTTATATCGGTCACTTGCCGTAACTCCAAAATAATGCTTATAAGCAGTCTTAACAGCAAGAGTAAGATTGCGTTTCTGTGACGAAAATGTTACTTCACCACAAATGTAACAAAAGTTATTCAATTCACACAACTTCGTGGATTTTGGTTTAGTACACTTAAATATCACTCCAAAACATTAAAATCGAATAAGAAAGCAACAGAAACCACATCAAGCACTATCTGAAGAACTGAAATCACGTATATAACCTCAAAATAGCTGTACAACTGTTGGTTTTGTCAGTTAACAGACGTACCAACATCCAAAATCTAAATTTCTCGACAAAGTGAAAGCTGAGCATTAAAAAATGACATGTTACTGTATCTTGAAAACAAGAGCTAATCGGTCATTTTCGAGGTGATTTTTGAACTCAGGGGGTGAAAATACATAATAACTGGGTATTTTTAAGACCGAAACAAATTCATTGTTGTTCAGTGTTATTTAGTCCCATGTATGATAAATACTATGTACTCGTATATCACATAAGTTGTGCATATGTAGGCTGCCCAAGGAATTATTTTATAATCGTAATTTTTTATAATTCTTGAGTATATCAACATTTTTTGGCTTTAAACTAGATCTTCTATCTGAAATAGATCAATCAATTTTGAACGAACGAAAATTGCACAATGCAAGTGTCAAAAAATCCCCTCAATATTCAAGCCATGCCATTTTGTTTACCCCACTTGCTTCTCTACACCTCTTGCCAACAAACAAAAATTGCATGCCACCAGTTTCATGAAATATGTCATTGTGTAAGTTGGCTCTTAATTTCGACGAAACTAAGTATAATGAGTTAATTTGGGCAAAGGTATAATGTATGCAAAATTACGTAATTTCAACTTGATTTTGGCCAAAATCTCGAAATGAATTAATTTCGAAGCAGCCTGAACGGGCTATATGAGGGAGGATTAAATTAACTTTTGCGCGCCACTTAATCCTAAATAAGCGATTTTTATTCATAAACTGTGTTATCACTCGCGTTTTATTTATGCTCTCACATAAGTTGGCAACGCGCATTAAAACCCAAACATGTGCAAACTGACAGCAATGTGGTTAGTTCGTTGAAATGTTTTTGCAAATAAAGATTTTTAAGTTCGCCCAAATAAGTTTATAAAATATATGTATATAAAAAAGTTAAACGTTAAATACATATACAAATAAGGCAGACAACCAAATTTTCGTTATGCACTCAACAGTAATTCAAGAAAATCTATATAAAAGAAAAAATCAAAGATAGACACAAAAAAATCCTCAGAACAATATAAAAACAACAATAACATAATCTTAAAAGACTGCAATAAAAAGGTACAAAAGAGGAAAATTCAATATTTTCAAGCCAAAAAAGAATTGTTTAGTGCAACATATTGCAAGTGAACAATATAAACAAATTAATTAAACTATATTAGTAGAAACGCGAGTTTATTTAATTTTTAGTATTAATTGCTGCTATTTTGATGAGGTCGTCATAAATAAACCGCGTGTTTTCTATTTCTTATTTTTTCGTTTGTTGTGTCAACCTTCCTTCACCACAATCAAGCAGCGCCAACATCTTTTGTTTGATAGCTATTAGATTATATATTTGTTGAACGCTTGCAAAAAGGTATGAAATATGAGAAAAATTAAAGCTTTATTGAAAATCTATGCATATTAATGTGTTGTTTTAATTTTTTAGTTTTCGAACTAGTAAACAAAATGAAATACATTTTAGTAACCGGTGGCGTTATTAGTGGTGTAGGCAAAGGTGTTATTGCCTCTTCATTTGGTACTTTATTAAAATCATGTGGCCTGGATGTCACATCAATTAAAATTGACCCCTATATAAATATAGATGCCGGCACATTTTCACCCTATGAACATGGTAAGTTTTTTTTTTATTTTTGCAACGCACAGTTGTAAGAAAGTTGTAAGAAAAGAAAAACAAACAACTTGTTTTAAACATGTACTTCATTTATACATACAATTTATTACTATTTTAATTTTAATTAAGTAACTGAAAATACAATTTTTTATTATTATTTACTAAGGTAATTTGAAATTTTGTGCATTGTTTTTTTTTAATTTTTACTTCCTCTTCCATCGTAAATGTTTTGTATTTTTATCCTTACATTTGTTTTGATTATATTTTTATATACATAATTAAAAAAGAAAGTAGGTATATTTAGTTTATCAAAGCTTTTGTGACTATTATGTATAAAATCTATAAATCTACAATGAGAAGTTATTTTTTAAATTATTTATTTATGTATTTATTCATTAATTTAACCGAGCCCTAGTGGGCCATATGTGGTTAAAAGTATTTACAAAATAATGTACAAGGTAATAATAAAAAAAGAGTTAAGAATAATAAAAGAAAACATTACAGATGAAAAATAAGCAAAGAAATATACATATTTGTAATTATAACCATTTATAACAAGGAACAACATATTACTGGGATGCCAAAAACTCACAAAATACAAATTTAGCTTCAGATATAGAAAAAGAAAAAAAACCTTCAATTTGTTAGGGTGAATATTCCAAATACGCGCAACTCTAACAACAAAAGAATGTTCGTAAGTAGACTTATGAATTCTATTTATTAAAATCTGTGGTGCACGTACGCAGTGCGAAATATAATCTTATAAAACACTAAAATTAGTCTCCATCTAACAAACTTGGCAAAAGATACACCAAGAAATCGTTAGACATAAGAAGACACACGAACTCTCAACCTTAATCTATAAACCTCAATCTATTAACTATTTTATTGACCTCCTTTAAAGTTGTACGGTTGGTCGATGAATAAATTTCAATACCATAATTAACAATTGAAAGAAGTAATGAATTAGAAACCATAAAGTAGGAAGATAAAGATCCAAATAATATAATTTCTTTAATACAAAACAAACTTTGGATTTTACAAGGTTAATATGTTTGCTAAAAGTAAATTTATCGTCCAGAGTCACACCCGGACAAGACATATGATCAACCAATTCCACATCCATGTTACACATCTATAATTTTAACAAGAACTTGTTGTGCAGACCAGAACACATTGCTTTAGTATTATTAATATTTATATGTAAAAAATTGTTATTCATCCAAGAATAATTCCTATTTAAAGTATAATTACACGTTCATTGAATGAGTCAAGAAATTGTCTTCCATCTAGAAAAACTAAATGAATGTCATCAGCATACAGAAAAATGTCTGAAGTTGGCAAATTGAGAAACGAAATAAAGTTATTCATGTAAAGCATAAAAAGAAAGGGACCCAAGATGGAACCTTGGGGTTCACCACTACGACACATTAGCTTTTTGGGAACAAGAATTATGAATAGATACAAATTGTTGTCTACCGGTAAGATAATAAAGAAATAATTCACTCAAAGATTTATTAAACATAAAGTGGGAATGAAGCTTATTAACCAAATTCTTATGATTAATAGTGTCGAAGGCCTTGGATAAATCTAGTAATATACCCACCCCTTGGTTATTAAGGCACTTTCTAATCCTGGCAGTCAGAGATAGCAAAAGTGTAGTAGTGCTATGATTCTTACGAAAACCAAAATATCAAGAACTAATAAGATTTTTTCATGCAAGGCGAATTAAATTTACCAGGTGGGTGTTGTCGATAGACCAGCGATTATTTTTTGCTCTCCTTTTTACAAATATCTTGTCAAAATTATATTATTTTATATATGCTTGAAGAATGTCACAGTTGTTGTTTTGTTGTAGTTTTCAATTCAAACGTCTTTTGCTGATGAAAAATTTTTACAGTCCAGGAAAAAGTTAACAAGCTAAATGATAGACTGTATATCTAAGAAAGCATCTGAGCTCATCCCACGAGTTGAAAAATGTCCTCATCCCACTGCAGTCTCTTTTGATGAAGTCACTGACTTGCATTTTTGTGAACGAGGGGTAAGAACATCGGCTTAAGTTTGTTCAGAATCTGTTTTGGAAGCCATTAAAACCTGGCTTCGAAACAGTTTGCCTGTTTTTATTTGCTCTGAAGAATGCCTTCTGGCAGCCATAATCTGAAACCTCTCTATTAGAAATCGTTTTTTTTTATATACAAAAGTATGTTAACATCTTGTAAAATAACCACCGCATTCGATATCAAATATTTGGTATCATGGCACTCAATATCGAAAAAAAGTATCAATATTTAATTCGAAAGGAAATGTTTTTAAACCGTGTTTTCTTGTGCACTTGTTGATTTATTATTAATCTATTACAATTTGATACAAATAAAGTTTCGATACATGTCGAATGGCATTACTAGCATATTCGACTCGACTCGTATCGAATTTGTTATTCGATACGATAGTTTACTCGATATCTAATGCGGTTTTTAGGCCCCTGCCGTTTTTTTTAAAGTTAACTAATGCTTGGCTGCCTATGGCAAGAATTTTGCAAGTGTTTTATGACTAAATTGTGTGCCAACTTCGTATGAGTATTTTGCTATGCAGAATATTACATCGGGAAATATGGAAATGAAATATTGAAATATGGAAATGATTTTTCTATAGTTTTTCGTCTGTCTCAATCTACATAATTTCCAATAATTTCTTTGAATAGAAGAATTTTATAGAAAGTCTTAAATACACGAAGGTTTTATTAGGATTTATTTTAAACATAAGGTAATAAATGGAAAATGTAGGTTTGTAGATGTTTTTGAGAGTAGACATCTTGATATAAAAAGATACTAGTGTTTTTAATGCGTTGGATTTTGGATCGAAAAATGTACTCTATCCTTTAAACTTCGAAAGATAATAAAATTTATCGGATGGCGCTTTTATCAATACATGTTAAAGTGTAATCTGTATCTATATAAACAATATGAAATAAATTATAATTAATATTAATATTAAAGAGGTAGCTGTAGAGTGCACCATATTCGTTTTAACTATTTTATCAATTTTAACATGCCTTAGGTTTTTTGGATATCTGCCAAATTGCTAATGCGAATGTTTTTCTTTATTCTCAACAATATTAGCGACAATCAAACTATTTTAGGTAATAAAAGAAAGCAACTCTAGCAGTATTTTAAATACATTTATTTTTTCCTTTAATATAAATATTAAGGGGGGAAATTTATGTTATCTAGAACTAGAAAAAAGGAAAATAACTTTATTTTTCTTTTTTCCTTAAATCTTTAAGTAATTTTTTTTTTATTGATATTACATATTTTATTTTTTTATTTAAATCGAAAAACAAAGAAAAATCAACCATTAGAAAGAATAAAATTAATCGAAGTGTGGCAACGCTATTTACCTTGTTGCAGAAAAAAAATAAAGATTAAGGCCAGGATTCGCTATTCTACATAACCAAAGTGACGTTGTAGATGCCACACTATTATACAAAAAGAAGACAACGCAATTTTTAGACTATTAATAATGAATCGATTATATTGAAATTTAATGACTGCAACTTGAAGCTGTTCCACCAGAAGCTTTAGCGTAGAACAGTGGTCTTATCTCTACTCAGTGACAAAAGAAAAAAATGTCATTGTGAAGTGTTCTTTATCATTTAATTTAAGTTGTGCGAATCCGATTTCTTTCCTAACAGTATTCACAGCCCGTACCCACCATATCCTTCTTAAACGCTAAAGCAAAAGCATGATGTTTCAAATATTTTTTAATATGAATTATCAAGAATTTCAAATGACACGTCCTAATTTTGTTAAAGTCTACGAATTTAAACAACGAATTTTTGTCGACAAGTTCGTCGTACTGTGCGAAATTCGTCGATCGTCCCAGTTGTGTTTATACCATAAAACACACTTTTATAAGCTTATTCGCATGTTGTATTGCAGTTTAATTACTATATGGTATATTGGGTATTTTGTGATTTATATAAATATATAGATAGATATGAGAAATATGTACATATATAACAAAATTTGTTGTAATTAAAAGTGGACCATTTACACTGTGACTCACGGATGATCGGTCGGGAGCAAAGTTCAAGGCCAAATTGTACTTAGCTATGTAATTAGCTATGTAATGTAAATAATTGAACCAGTGTTGTCAAATTGTCGTTTAATGCACAACAAATTTTATTTACATACATACATACATACATACATACATACATACATACATACATACATACATACATACATACATACATACATACATGGCCAACATAAATTTTTGTTTAAAATCAATTTTGTCAAAAGCAAATTAAAAATTGCGCAAATTAATTAAGAGTGAAAAAAATTTGAAAAAATTCAGTTTTTTCTGTAAATTACTTAAATCCATTTAAATTAACAAATAAAAAAATAAGCAAATGTTTTTCAATATAATATATAAGAAATATTAATGGCATTTTTTTTGTTTATATTCTACTGTCACTTTCATGTTTTTATTTTTGTTTTTGTTTTTTTTTATGTTAAAACTACGTAAACTGTATGTTTTTATTTAGTTGTTTCTAAAAATTTACAAATAAAAAACATAAAAACATTTGTTTACATGACGTAGTTTGTTTTCAAAGTTCTCTTTAATTTATTTTCAACAAGTGTTGGGTCGCTAATGGCGGGAAATTTCGAGCGTTTTATTTAATTTTTTTTTCGTTAATACGATAAAAATCTGCATAAAATAATCAAAAAAATTATATAAAAAGCCTGTGCCTAGTGCTAAAATAAATTATTTTTATTAAACAGTTTAATAGGATTTCAGACATTTTTCATATTTTTAATTCTGTGATAAAATTGATTAAGTATTTATTATTTAGAAAATGCATGCCATTCTCCTAGTATCTAAAATAATATTTTCCCATTTTTTCTTTAAAAATTGATCACATAATTTGTAAAAAAATATTCTTTCTACTTAGAAAAAATTAATTTGTATATTTTTTTTTGTCCGCACAAATTTTAGACTTTACATATCCCCACAGAAAAAATCGAATCGGCTCACCACGGTCTTCGTGTACACTCTCAGCTACGGCCGCTATATTTTCTTCACAGCGTGCTGGACGTGGTCTATTCGGTTGAATATTATCCAATAATGGATGCTGGGTCTCAAAATGGGTGATGGTGTTGCGAATAGTACGCTCAGAGCGAAGTGCACGAAATACATTCCACACAGAACGTAAATTTTCGTAATAAAGTTTAACGATTTGTAAACGTTGTTCAGGCGTAAGTCTTTCCATTATGAAATGCAAAACAATACTAAACAAAAATAGCATGACAGCGTTACACAATTCACACGTGATCTGTCAAAAAAGGCTATTGAAAAAAGTATCTCTACCTATTATTTAGGTTTATTAATATACTGCCGATTTTCGGCGAAAGTGGCGTGTTTCTAAATAGGCGATTTTTTAAAATAAGTAGCGTTTTTTTTCGATTTTTATTTTTTACAATTTTTTGTCTTAAATAAAGTGAACCTACTGCAATTAAAAAAAGTACAGAGATATTGAGATATATGTAAGAGAAATCAGATTGTTTAAGCAGCATAATTTAACCGATTATGGTAAAGAGGCTGGTTTATAATAAAATATGAATTCATTTCCGTCTGTCTGTTTTTCTTTTGCGATCGCATCACTTAAAAACTACTGGATGGGTTCTGTGAGCAGGTACCTTAGCACCCTGATTCCAAAGTATCTCATTTCCAAAAAAATGGTTTAAAGGTACTGAAATTTTCGGTTTAAAACTGTGATATTTTAAGCTGTGTACCTTTTATTTTTTTATATTTTAAGCAAAATTGCGCTACAGATGGCCCCAATTCAATAAAATTTGTATTTTTACTTTGTAGAATTATCTTGTTATTAAAATATTTTTAACAGCGGTTTACTTACTTCTCTTTTCTGCCGTTTTCCAATTCCTCCTGTAATCAGCAATTACATCAAGCAGTTCATCTAATTCAGATACGCCATTGTGGACATATTTACTGATGTTTCATTGCTTATTGCCGCTTTCATTTATCGAAGGACGTATTGGCACTTCGTCAAGACTTCCTCCTCTGACATTCTCGTTTTGAGAATGAACTCTTGCATAGGGAAGCTGTCATGTTTCGAGGTTCTCGTGCGTATTTGCTTCGATTTCTACAGTGACAACAGGGGAATTCACCTAGGGGTCCCCTAGTTTTTTCGCTGTTGCAGAACACATTTTCTTCTTTGGAGGTTCTTTGGGTTTTTATTTCTGACATCATCTCTGTGTGGCAGTTGAAATAAAAACATAAACTTTCAAATATAAAAGATAATCATTTTTTAATGATATATTCTAAATGAGAGAAAGGCTGCTACTACTAATGGGTTTCCTTGTCGATACAAATTTGGTTTCGAATAGTCCAAAATGCTCTAGAAAATTCCACAATATTCGAGATGTTCCAGAGTCACGAACATTCCACACAATATTTCAGAATTTTTTAATTATTCAAATTTAAAATTTAATTGTTTTTAAAAATCTTAAAATTTTTAAATTATAATTCTAATAGAGGGTATATTTTAAGGAGTGGCCGAGCCAAAGAACATTTTATAACAGGATGTAGCTTTAATGAAAATAAACGACTCTTTAGGCCGCGGAATATGTATATATGAATACGTCGTCTTTTTCAACGGAGAAGAAATACTGGTTTTCTTATGAGCGTTGTCACAATCAGTACGACTCTGTTGACGCAAAGTACGAAAGTTGGAAACTTTTAACCTTTGACGTACGTTGAGCAGTTTGATAGCTATCAATTGGATTTTTCTTTGTTTTGATTGAACTTTTGTGATAAAAAAGCGCTTAAAGTGTTTTCTATTCTGATTTAATATCCTTCAATAAAGTACTCATTGTGTCATCCTCTTCCGTCGGTACTTTAATCTTAGTTGAATACGTCAAAGTATAACGTATGACGAATTCTATCTGCTTCAAATTAAAAAAAATCTTGAATTTTAAAACGGTGATTCTGGAGGGGATTATTTTAAGGTGTTATTCGTTAACACTAATTAAAGTTTCATTTAAAAAGTGTATTAAAGTCTGTTTTATCTTAACGCTATTGTTATTTTCATTTAATAAATATTAAAAAAAAATTAAATCCTAAATAAAAAAAGAGTTGAAATTAATACTAATTAAATCTTTAGCAAATTACCATTTTTTTAAGTTTGCGAACTAAAATACAAAACGAGCAAATAATACAAAAGTTTGTGTATTAAATTTAATGAATAATACGTGTATAACAAAAATTAAATAGAATTCCCAACAAAAACTAACCAACAACAGCCTAAAACGAATACAAACATTTTAAGCTTTAACAAGATTTCACTGACATCACCAAACAATAAACCTAAGACATGGTTGCGGGTAGTTCATTATAAAAAGGAAAGCAAGGAAGGGTGTTCTTAAATTTATGCAATTTTAAAATATGCTGCCATTTATCCTATAAATATTTACGGTTTCATAATTTCAAGCTTCGGATGATTAGCTGATTGGGCTAACGCATCCTAGTCTGGTGCTGGGGCTGCTAGCTAAGCCTAACAGACAGGCACAGAGAACATCCGAACACATTTATATAGCGACCCGCTTGATGCAAGAACAGACGCCCGCTTCTCGACGTACCAAATCGGCGACACCCGGTAGTAGCTATTGGTTTTGAATGGCGCAAATGACTCGCCATGTCATTTCGAGTATCATTGGCACTCAGAATTTAGGTGGAGATCGATGCAACCCGATATCCCTCTGAGACCCTCCTCTCGAAACCGCTGATTGTCCGCGAGTGCATAAAGCAGCTACCCTGCATATCTGCGGGGCGTACCATTATCCGCAACCTGTGACGCGTCCGGTAGCATTCAGCTTCCAACATGCAGATAATAAATCGTGCACCACCATGGTGGTAGTGTCCGAATTATTATCCGCACTCAGCGGATATTTTTCGGCCCTATGCTCCTTATAGGAACAATAGGAATTAATATATATCCTATAAATATTGTTAAAGGCCGTTTTACACTATAATATAAAAAATATATAATATAAAATGCATCCCTGATCTAATTACTGTTTGAAATTAAAAACACAATAACTCATCATGCCAGGGTTTCTTTTTCCTCAAAATTTTAACATTTGAGTTAAAACTAAACTTTTTATGACATTTTCAAAAAATTATATACCCAAAGTACCCAACTTTGCGATCTTACCCAGAAGCTCCTCTTTGGGGGGCCGAAATTTCATTCAGATATCTTCAGTGGTTCATGAGATACTGAATTATGTCCAAAATTAATCGTTTTCAAACCACTGTGCATTGCATTGAAGAAGATTCGATTCGGCATTTATTTTGGGTCACCCTTTATTCTCATCATATTTTTTAATTTTGCATTTTGAGTGTTTATCGTCGAATAAAATCAAAACACTTTTAATGTTTTTGTTTGGTTGCTTATGGAATGCCCCATATATATATTTTAAATGCCCATTTGTATGTTTGGCTAAACAATGCTCTAGAATTTAAATCTTTTAGACTTGTTTTTCCTTATTTTTTATATATTGTAAATATTTTCGAATACCGAGAGGTGTTTGTTTTTATTATTGAATACGGGGGGAACTCGTAACAATGTTTACGAAAACATATTGTATAAAAAACACTCGTAACCTCAGCACCCTTTATCCAGCGATTCTCCAAATTTTTTAATTCCCCGCATAGTAAGATTTTGGAGGGTCTTAAACGCACTTTGTTTTAAATTCTTACTTTTTGTAATATGATTTTTAAAAAATAAATTGACTTAACCTCGTATTAACTTCCACTGTATATTCTTTTTGTTTTTGCAAATTTTCAACAGTCAAAATCAGTCACATAGTATGGATGAATGGTTGACTGGTTGTATGACACATTGGTCGGTGGATGTTTTATACTTTTATTTTATTACTCAGCTTTTGCTCCTCTTTTAGTTAATTTTGTTTGGCTAGTGTGGTTCTAAAGCCGCTACATGAAATATAAAAATCAACAACGAACGGATTTTACGCACAACTCCAAGATGGATGGAAGTATGGAAACTGGATTAGGGATCTTTTCTAATGAAGTTGACCTTAAGGTCGCATTCATGCTACCCGAAACCTGCACTATGTTCCAGGCGGAGGTGTATATGTATGTGCCGCTAATAAAGCCTTGAATGTAAAAGCGTACTGACGTGCATTCAATATCATTCAATTCAATTGTCACTGCAGTACACTCTCAAATGCTTTGCCGCGGTTTTCTTGGGGAAAATATTGGCACCAGACGCTAGGGTTCCTAGAACTTAAATCTGGAAGAAAAGGTCTGTTGTTTGTATGTTTGTCACGGGCTTCTGACAGGTCTGTACGATTAGATAACTTTTGGAAAAAATTGATCAGAGTTGGAAAATATTTTTTGACATCAACAACGCCATTTTGAAACGATTTTTGAGTAGGACAGAATTCTGTCAGATTTTTTGTTATTGAATCGTACCATTGTGTAAGATGGTGAATCCTGGCCTGAAGACGACACCGCGCTACGATTGTTTAGGTTCCGGGGTTTGAGGGCATATGTGAAGAATACAGCTGGAACGGGTAGAAGATGGACGCACAATAATATTCTGCTGACGGAATCGTGAAATACGTTACGGGAGTGTTATTTGTCCCTCACTGGATAAGAAAAAGACGAAGTTACCACTAGCCCTCGAGAAAAATTTCATATCGCTTCTCGGAGGTGGACGAGTCTGTTCAACACATTCTCTTCAGGCTTTGCCAGAACGCAGGCTCAAATATTTGAAAAAAAAAGTTATTTCAGGTACCGGGATGCGGAGTTAACTCGCCTGCTCCTTACAGACTTGGGATACTGGAGTTCTACAGGGAACTGTGGGGGCGGATGATCGTCGTGGTATCTGTGAGGCTTGTGAATTTCGAGTGAACTCGTTTCATTGTGTTGAAGAAAGTATTTAGCGAAATTGACTAGTTCACTAGTCAATTTTGTTGAGACAGACTGTAACACATGACACAATATTTCTCCCGTTTTATACATTGACTTGAGCTGTGCCAGCACACACGTTGTGTGCGTCCTGACAATATTTTGTTCGATTTTGCTTTAAAATTAATCCACACCAAATTTTAAGACTTCTACGTATTTACTTTATATAAAAATACCCATTCCTGGATAAAGTTCTAAAATTTATATAAAATTGTAAAATTCTAAAAACTATTGTACGGCTCTGTAAAAGGTGTTTAAAATATTTTAATGACAATGTAATTCCCCAAAGTAAAAATAGAAATTTTATTCAATTGACTATTTGGCAGTAAGTAATTCTTATTTTGTCATCATTTTAAAACAGCGGCATCTGTTGTGCAACCGTGTTTAAAATATTCCACTTTCAATTCATATTTTGTCATTATTTTAAAACAGCGCCATTTATTGTGCAACCGTATTTAAAATATCCTGCTTTCAATTCATATTTTGTTATTATTTTAAAACAGCGGCATCTGTTGTGCAACCGTGTTTAAAATATCCCGCTTTCAAAAATAAAAGATGCCTTAAAGTATGCAGTAGCTTTAAATCGGTAAAAAATCGGCGTACATTCACTGCCTTTCCTCCATTTTCTCTTGGAAATAAGATATTTTTGCGGAAAAAAAGTATCCTATATAGGAATCAGGATACTAAGGTACTCCTCATAAAATTTTGTTAAAATCCATCCAGTAGTTTTTACGTGAACGAACACAGACAGAAAGACAGACATACAGGAAATGAGTTACTGTTTTATTATATCTATATAGATTACATTACTTTTGACAGATCCAGATTTCTGCACAGAAATCATACCATCAAACGATGTGTGATGTGAAGCGCTATCAAAAATCGTTGTTGCCCATTCACTGAAATACTTTGACATGATGTTAAGTAAGTAACCAGCAAACAGCAGCCATCAACCTGGTTTGCTTGTGCGACTGCCTGCCTGGCTGCCTGTTTGCTATTGCTGCTCGCTTCTTTAAATAGTTGATTACAAATTTTGAGCACAACAATTGTTATTTATGCTGCAGCAATGTGGTCTCTACATGAACAAATTTTTTTTAACATTGTTTTTACCCTGAAAGCAACTGCAGCTGATACTCTCCATTCAATAGGAATAATGAGTGAGTTTGGTTGAGTGGTGGTGGGCCATCGTCATCGTCATCGTCATCATTATTATCATTTCTATGTATGTTATTCGTTTGGAATAGCATGTGTGCAGCTAAAACTATTGCAACTACTGAATTAAGCCATCCAAATACTTGCTACAATAAAACACAAAAGTCTCTACATTTGTTGAACATTGTGGACCTCTCAAGCCACCATGGTGCAGTATCATACGTTAATGTCGCCATACTTTCATTGTGTGTAGTATTCCCTTTTGATGACGTTAGCTTTGTTGGTTGGCTGGTTATTGGTTTTGCTTTGGCAACATGCTTACACTATCGAATGCGAGTTGTGTTTTATGACCTCTGCTTTAAATATTTTTTTGTTTTTTGTTTTTTGTTTTTGCAAAGTTCTCTGCTTCATGTGTGTCTGTTTGACTATTTGGCTGATTGCATTTGTAGCTATGTGCATTAGCGAATTCATCATGTTCTTTTTTATTTTCATTCTCCACACACCCATCATTTATCCATCCATCCATCCATCCAAACGTTTTGTACTACTGCTAAAGCAATCTGCAACTCAGTAATTTTAACGACCCTCCAACGAGCGACCAGACCAACCGCCATTAAGTGAGTCATGCATTTGCAAAACAAACGATAACACGGAACAAAGCATACAACAAAATTGTATTTGCCAGCCGAGCTGTTAGTAAAATACAGAAAAATGGAAGAATGTAACAAAAATAAAATCCATGTCGTTGTTGTTTGTTTTCCACACTTCAGTTACTATTTTATTGTCGTTATTCCATTTAGTTCTTTTTCATTTAATCATACTCAACATCATCATCATCATCACTACCACTACTATCACCATCATAAAGAGGAACTTTAGCAAAAACCAACAATTGCTATGCATTCTGTTTTAGTAGCCAGCAGGCGGCAATTTGACTCTCTTGTTTCAAATTCCGTTTCATTTAAAGTGCGTTTTTAAGATTATCAATTCGATTTAAATTTTTCAAGCTTATGCTTATAGAACTGAGTTAACGTTGGATTCAGTTCGAAAATCTTAATTAAACTCCAAAATCCTTCTCATCTATCTATATATATGTATATAAACCACAAAAGTGTGAAAGCTATAGCTGCCTACACCAGTGAACTGATATTTCTGAAATTTTCACAGTTTGGTAAAATAGGGTACTTTTTTTTGATATTCGACGTGGGCGTGGCACCTCCCATACAAAGTAAATATTTATCATTGTGTTGCTTGGTAACAGTAATAGGTAGCGCCTTGAAATTTTGCACCAATAACATCTATATTACCATACATAGTTTAGAGAAAGAGAGATTGGATTGGAACAGTGAAAAATTATTATCCTGTATCTAGAGAAATGCAACAGGTAGCACCTTGGAATTTCACACCAGTAACCCTCATATTTTCGTACATAGTCAAGCCAAACACAGACTGCGCTACTCTCTGCGCCGCTATCTCTAGGATCTCGCGGGTGTAGGTGGTTGCCTCATAGATGATTGTATTTAAGAAGAGATTCTACGGGGTTGCCTTCTGAATTTGTTTACTAAAGCTGGAAAGCGCTGTAAAATGGGGAGGATGTATAGAATACCTGATTACTGACCAATTTTTAAAAAAAAAGCGTGTCGAATGGACAGCTGTCTTGATGGACAGCAAAATAAATTTTATGATAAATACCGTGAAAAAAACGAAAAAAGGCAATTGTCCCACGTCTGCCCAAGTGTGAGAGGACGTATCTAGGGACTACAACTCAGCATCATTCGACGTTCTTGTTTGAGGTTATTGGATCTACTTTGGAGAAGAGGTTTTATTTCGAAATTCTTTAGAAGGTTTAAGCTCGATGTATATCACCCTTCGCAAGCGCAGGCTTGAGGTAAACCCGAAAACTGAGGTAGCTTACTCACTTCACGAATATGTATATATCTCATCAATCTTTCACAACAATACTGGGATCGGTAAATCAAACGGTACCGAATCTTAGCGTTATTCTGGACTGCAAGATAAATTTTAGGATGAGAACCGTGAAAAGAACAAAAAGTACATCTATCGTACTCCTGGAGAAGTGTGATAGGAAGAAGCTGGGGACTAAATCTTTGGATCGTTCAACTTTCTTGTTTGAGGTTAGGTGTTCTGCTTTGAGGAATAGGTTTTATCTTGGAATATTTCGGAAGGTACAAAAATTGGGCTTAGGATATGCATATATCACCAGTGCTCTTCGAAATACAACTACGAACGCCCTAGATATATTTTTAAATTTACTTAGTAGATAGTAGTGCTGGCAATTTCTACAACTTCCGCTTACATAATAGCATCGGAAATTTATCGTCGTAGTCGTGAAATATTATATTCAATTTTTTTTTCTAAAAGTAAAAGTATTGATTAATTCCTTTTGTGTAGGGAGTACTCAAAAATTATCAAATGCTCGATACTCGGCACCCACTACTGAATACCTTGAAACTATAGTAGGTAGGGAAGTAGTATAGTAGTACTCCGCAACATGTTTTAACTGTATAATTCGCAGTGGAGTGATACCAGCTCTTTGCACAAAGTATTATATGCGGAAACTGCTTGGTTAAGCATAGGTGCCCCACCTGCAGTTACCCGTAAACGTCTCTACAAGCTTACCTCACTTATATCGAGGTTAATGTTGATTGTTTATACTCTGGTGTGGTTGAATTTTAATCTGGGGAGCTAAACCTCTTTATAAATAAGAGTCTTCCAGATGACTGCTACTATTTGGAAGTAGAGATTCTGCCGATAAAGATAGTTGGTTAAGAGAGAAAATCTTTTCGACAACTATGGGGTGGTTAAATTTAAAGGGCTGATGTTGAATGTCAACCACACCTAAACGTCAACTTTTTTTCTGCATTTAATTTGACATTTCTCAATCTCAGACTAACTAACTCAATTTCAACCATGGAAAGATACACAATCGAGCAATTGTCAGAATAGTGGCAAGAAATGGCAACATTGGATGATAAATTTTCAAAGAAAATCATCTTCAGTGATGAGGCACATTTTCACCTCAGTGGATTTATCAATAAGCAGAATTGCTGCATTTGGGCGAATGATTATCCAAGAGTGATTGTCGAAAAACCAATGCACCCACAAAGAGTGACTGTTTGGTGCGGTTTATGGGCTGGCGGCATCATCGGGCCTATTTTTTCAAAAACCACCCTTTACTATAAAATAATGTTGCTACTAAAGCCTTGAAGTTCTATTCTTAAGTATGAAAACTTGCTATTAAATTTATAGACTTAAACTGGATTTGGCTTGCAAGAATTGGTAGCACCTTACAGGTTCCACCATTCGTAGAAGGCATGGTTATGCTTACTTGTAGGTTAAGATTTCGATAAAAAATTGAAGAGAAAGATGATAAATTACCAGGGTAACTGCGGAATTGCAAGAAAACTGTGGTCTCGATAGAAGGAATATTTCAGTTTTGTTGCATCAATGAACGATATATAAAGCGATATAGAGCCGTATATAACGATTTCTGCGTAGCTGCGAATATGAGGATGAGAAGGAGAGTGTAAAACACCTTCGATGTCACTGTTGTTTATTAGTAAGAACTCAAGAAATGCTATTGGTATACAAGCTTTCGAGGATCTGTCTGATGTCGGTGACGTTAGGGCGGATATTGAGCTCTATAAGAAGCTCCGGATTCTATTTAATGGGTGTAAAGTAATGAAAAACCAATTTGTCATATCAGTGAAGGGAAAATCCCAAAAATAAAAAAAAAACCCCGGGAGAGGGATAGAAAATACCCTTTCCAACCTTCTATCTCTCGTGTGGTGCTGAATATTAGATTTCAATTTTGTCACAAATTCAAAGTTGCAAAACAAATATTTTAGTAATTTTCTTTAAAGTAAGTTTCCAGTAAACTTCAAGCGTCCTCCTTAATATTTTTTTTTGTAAACCTCTATTTTCTACACACTCGGTCGTCTTATGCCAGCCAGCGTATATGGTGTCCATTAAATTAGTTGCTACATACATAAAAATATATGTCTTTTTGCTTTCCTTTCTTCATCGTTTTGCAAAATTAATATAAGCGGAGAGAAAACGCATTAACAAAAATTATTAAATCTCCAAATGCTTCTCTCAAGCTTTCGATGCTTGTTGTTTAAGTGTGTAGTACCCTTGAATAACATTAATAACATCAGCCAGTCAGTCAACCAGCCAGACAGTCAGTAATAGCGTCAGCAGCAGCATAAAAACATACTCAAGTAGCAAACTTGACAAAGCTTTACCTCTTAAATGGGTGGATATGGTCGGCAAGGGAAACATGATGTGTGATTGTACATATCTTGATTGCTTTCTTTTCGCTCATACACAACTAACAACTGACGGAATAAGTGAGTGAGTGAGTGACTGACTGACAGGCAGACGGATGGCCTTACTGGCAACTCATGTTTTTATTCTCTACCTACAAACAAAAAGCATCTTTACACACGTAAAATTAAAGTCCAACAGCAGTATCTTTGAAAACAACGTCATCATCATCGTAATCGTCTTCGTTATTATCGTCACAGTCTTCTTCCTTTCCTTCGTCAACAGCAAGAACAATAATAAGAAAAACTATAGCAACAAATATTTAACCGACAACGCTTCCTTCCTCTGCTTCTTTTTCATGCTTCATATTAAAAACAAACAACATATGATTCTGCTCGTTTGAATTCTCTTTTATTCCTTATAGTTTTGTCGTACGTGAGTATGTACGTAATTTTAAACGTAAAAGCTTGTCATGGTGTTATGCTTCGTATGTGATGTGTATCATTCTATAGATTCGTATTATTGCAGAGACCCGTAAGCGCTTGTAAATATAATTTTTTTATTCAAATGTGGATAATTCTACCAGGACTTGTAGTCTGAATTCCATAAAGAAACTAAAAATCTCGAGTGCATAGCTACGCCATTTTGCCGATGCGATACCGATATTCAAATTAAAATATCAGCGACACCGATCAGACATGAATCGAAACGAGCGATACTCTATACTTTTCTATAGATACCAAGTACTTTTAGCATCGATACTTTACCACCGAGTACCTTGTAGCTATCGGAAAAATATTACTTATATCAGCAGAAATATTAGGTTGGGGAAAAAGAAATCTATCATTTTTTCGGTAGATGGCCTTTTCGCTTTTATTAAAGAAAAACTGTGAAATGTACAGAATTTTCTATTTGTTGACAAGAAAAGATTTTTTTTAGTATGAAATGTCATCTTGACAACGAACATAAATTTGAAATTCTTTGATCGATACTTTACGAGATATCGATCACTACAGCCATCTAACGAAAAAATAATGGATTTCTTTTTCCCTAACCTATTCTTTAACAGCTGGGTTGAGTTATACCCCACCTCTTACACGGTAGATTAAAAGAAAAAAAAATTAAATATTTCCACACTACTTGCCTAACATTTTCTGAACAAAGATAGTTTTAGAAATTCTACACGGAGAGAAAAAACATGGTCACATGAACCATCTTATGTTCCTTGTAACAATCTATGGTTGCGTATGGTCTTTGTAACAATGCGATAAACAACTTATCATTACTATGGTCATGATAAATAAGCTTTTTTACGACACTCAAAAAATGTCAAACTTAAGACCACAACCAACGTTTGTTTAATTTATTAGTCTTGCACAACAAAAAAATATCTTATAGGTTTCAGCGCTAATGATAATGCACAGAGGAGGCAGAATCAAAAGGTGTTGGAAATAATTCAGCCACTTGCGAAGGGCTTGGCCGATTAACCTAAAATTTCACAGGAGCATAGCAGAGGCACAACTATGGCTAAAAGTAGCACTTGGAGACATAATTAATGAAATCCGCAGAGGAAAATTCGGTTGGATTGGCCATACCCTTCGTAGACTGTTAGAAGAAGTATGTAATCGCGCCTTAGTATAGAACCCGCAAGGAAGTAGGAAAAGAGGAAGACTGAAAAACACTTGGAGAAGGTCAACATTAATGGAAATAAATTCAATGTCGCGTAGTATTGACAGATCCTACAATAACATTGCAGATCTAAGTGAACTAGCTAGAAATCGGCAGAGGTGAAGATCGGGTGGGCACCATTCACTTGCCAGGGTTCACGCTACGTAGTCTCAAAGTTGGGTACCTCGCCTCTGTTTACTTTTGTAGTCCTTTAAATGGTTCAATAAAAAGGCCATGTAGATGCAAATCACGTCACTGTCGGAACATCCTTTAATTTTTATTTTTTAATAGCCGTGCCCACACACGTTTCGTGCGTCCTGACATTATTTTGTTCGATTTTGCTTCAAAAGTAATCATCACCAAATTTTAAGACTCTAGCTTTTATAGTGCTTAACTTCCGTATTAACTTTATAAACTTACATTGAGTCATATGCTACAATCAGCCCTTACTCTTGACTTTAGTGATTTCATACTGACGGCTGGTAACTGTCGGCCTTCTTTCTCATCACACAGTCTCTAGTTATTGTTAGAATTTGTTCAAAGCTCAGGTCGCCCATGGCATCTACCAGTGGTCCTGAGTCTTATGCTAGCCAGTGCTGGACATTCACACACAATGTGAGCTGGCGTCTCAGCTTCTTTCCTTTCTCCGTCTCCTCTTCTGCCTCTGCCTCTGACTTTTAGGCATGAGCTGTAGAGACTCCGACTCGACGTTGAAGGAACGTTTTGAGGTGCCTGCTTCCGAAAAGGATTTTCCTAAGCCCACAGGGTCAGGTGCGACCAATTCATCCACATTTACCTCCATAGCCGCAGGAGTATCGTCATAGACTGATCAGTCCACCCCTTGCGAGATTTCTTTGTCATTCTATTTCGATATCCTCCCCTGGCCAGTGGCAACCGGAATTCCTAAAGGGATTAACCTCTCCACCTCTAACGAGGTTTCCTTGTCCATCCCTATCGAAATATCCCTGTTCAACGCCATAGCAGAACCTTTAGAGATTAACCTGTTCACCCCTTGCGAGGTGTTCCTGTCCATCCCTTCTGAATTCTTCCCTAGGCCATTATTGGAGAAAACTTTGGCCACCCACTCAGAGCTCCTTATGCATATTAACGGCCAAGCACCCTCCTGACCACGCATCCCTGGAGTATGCTGTTCCACCGTGGATTAGGGTGAGGTTCTTCCAGATTAAGGTTCAAGGAACCCTGGCTGGTGCCCCCATTTTCCCAGATAGCACTGCGTCAAAGCTTTGAGATTGAACCGCAATGACAATTAGTGCCCCCGGGGGGAAAACCGTGTTTAAAATATCCTGCTTGCAAAAATAAAAGGTGGCTTAAGGTATGCAGTATCTTTAAGTTGGTAAAATTTTCGTATTTTCACTGTTTTTTTCCTAAGTTACCTCCTCACAAAATTTTGTTAAAATTCATGCCGTAGTTTTTACGTGATGCGAACGTAGACAGACAGGCAAACAGGAAATGAGTTACTGTTTTGTTATATGTATGTATAGATACTTCTTTAGTAATGGGTATTTTTTCTGTTACCCGGTAAACAAAATTGTTTCAATATACCAATTTGAATATACATATGTACATACCTTAACATTCTCTAAAAATAATTGATTAATAAAGAGGCTTTACTTACGCATTTGTACACTGTATTCTGTATATAAACTTTTATGATTTCCTTTTTTACTATACATTTCTTAAAATAATTGTACATACATATGTACGTATGTAAGTCTGCTTAACGTTTTTTGCTCCTTTTTCTGTAAATGAAAACGTGTGTATGTTTGTATGTTTGTGTAAGAACGTGGGTTTCGGTTCTTACTTTTAGATTGTGGATTATTTCTTTGTACTATGACATCAAACTCATTTTACAAATGTCGTCATCTTCCTCTTTTACTTGTTTGCTTACAATTTTTTGCTCTCCTTAATTCCAGCTTTACTTTGTTGTATTTGCTTGTTGCCAGTGTCTATGTCTGCCAGCCAGCCAGCCAGTCAGTCATCCTACCCGCTTTGCTTGTTTTCGCTAAATTGACAGGCCGTATTTGGCTGGCTGGTTGTTTGGGTCTTTATAGAAAACTTTTTAAAGCAACGTTTATTGTTGTCGTCAAAGGGGAGCTTGGTATTCGTAGCTCGCTCTCCTCTTTTTTAAATTTTAGTTCTACTTAAGCGTGTACATATATATAATGTTTTATGCCAGCCTGTGTGTTTATGTGTTTGCGTGTGCTTGAGATCGCCTTTTCTGCTTCTTTGCTGAATAAATATATGCAAACGTGAGTATGTATGTGCTGTGCTTAAAATGCTGATGGCTCTGTTTCTTGTTGTTGCTGTAGTCAGTCAGTCGTTTTTTAACTTTATATGTTGACTTTGTTTTTCTTTAGCTTAAAATTCTTTGCTTCTTCTTTGCTTTGAATGACTGCCGTTATTGTCGCTGCTGTCAGTTTAATATTGTTGACGATTTAACAGACTGACTTGTTAAGTTTGTTTGCCAATACGTCTGTATGTATGTCTGTCTGCCTGTCTCGTCAGCATTTCTAGTCAAAGTACTTTTGCTTGTGTCTAAAATGTCCCTGGAATTTGCTTCATTTCATGCTTATTGACACCGCTTGGAAACTATTTCGGTTTATTGTTCGTCTTCATTATTTGTTTGTTCGTTTGTCTGTTTGCTTTTCGTTTCACTACGTTTCGAAGCATTTTAATGTATTTTAGGTGTTTCAAATGTAAGTTATGTATTTTTCTTTTGTATGAGCAGAGAAGTTAAAAACTATATTTCGTTCATATGCGTGTATGTCAGCTTTGTGTTGCGCGAAGTGCCGTTCTAGTGTTTAGAGTTGCCATATACATAGTTTGAAAGTTTTTTTATGACATTTTTTTTAATTGCATGTTATAATTTTTCTTGATTATTTAAAACATTCTTCAATATTTTTTTAGTATAACAGTTTGCTGTAGTATGACAGTTTTATATGATAGTTAATAAACTGTTATATTGGTTTAGTAAGCCTGTCTTTTAGCAAATAACAAATACAAAATTAGTAGTAATATATTGAAATAATTTCTCAACTGTTTACAAACTGTTATACTAAAGTAAAATCGCATTGGATTTCCAATGAGCAAATTGTGCATGTTATAGAGATGGATGGATCAAAGAAAATTTCGTACTTTGGATGAATACTGCGTTGGTCAGGCTCATTCTTAACAATGAGGTGCATATCTGGTGGAGGATTACGGAAGTACAACTCCCTTTTTTACTAAGGCTGCACCGTCCGTACTTTAAGACGCACTAAGGTTTTTTTAGGTAGGCACAGCTACCGAGGCCGAGGTATGTGTTTACACGATTTAAATTTCTGGAGTTTTCTAAACAAAAGAGATGAAGATAGCCGATTAATGCCCAAAGAACAAATCGAATTTGAATGAATGAATGCTCAAATGTCTGTAAATGGCCTATAATTACCGTCTGTAGATCATCCCGAATCTTTTGGCCTTTCATAAAAAGAGAAAAGTCAAAGGCATTCCAGAACTACGGTAATTAATCATTATCGCTTCTGGTAGGGTCTTACTACAAAGCATTAAACAGTTGGACGTATATTTTATAGCAGGTGCATTCTTTGTATTTTATACTTCAGAAACTGTTTGGATGCAGAATAAGGAGATTCATTACAACACCTTCCTGTGACTGCCTAGAATTGCAGGAATGCAAACTAATATTTTTTGCAAACGGGACGAAACTGGTCTGATCGGATTTGTGAGAAGTTGTTCGACCCTGTTAGGGACAGGAAATTTTGTAAAGATTTTTATAGCATTTCCCATCCAGAGTTTGTTTTGAACAAGTTAAAGTTATTTGTATCTATATAAACTGTTTAATACGACCGACGACTGCGTGATAATACCGTGTCTTATGCACTGCACTGCGTTAATGGTTTTCTATTACTGCGCTACTTTCGAATTTTGATCTTCCTGGTTCTCTTAGCTTATATTTGGCAGCGATTGATTCTAATTTAAGTTATCGAAAGCAACGAAAGGGTTGATCAATACTATGGGAATTTTCCAACATCAATTTCTTTTCAATTCAATTTCAATATTGGTATACTGAACGTGCGATGTATGTGGTGTCATTCACATTGATATTATAGAAAAGTATCGAACGATTATCGGCAAATATTGTTCAGAGGTCTTAGAGAGATCCAATATTGATTTGAAACGAAATCTCTTCAGCTAGCGAAGAAAAAAGTGCTGTTCCATCAATACAATGAATGCACTTGTGCCCTATGGCAAAAATCTATGAATTAATTGTGCATTTTTTATATTTTTCTGTAAAGTTATACATATGTATATCCACATTATATTATCCCCGTTACATTCAGTATTATAACTGTTATATTGCTAAAATTAAAATTCCTCAATAGCATACAACTTTTTTGTTACTTTAATAGTTGCTGGAAATTTTAATTTTTATAATTAAAAAATTATCTGTACCTATAAAATTTTAAAATAAAACTGTTATACTAGTATAAACATTATTTTTCGTGAATAAAAAGTTTTCTTTTCTATCATTTACATTTATATGTAAAATATTGTTGCATTTTCTTCAACTTTTACGTGTATAACAGTTTTAACTTACTATTACTAAACTATTTAAAGTATTACAAATACTTGAAAATTTTAAAACTTTTTGAGATAAAAAAAAAACCAAAAAAAAAAAAAGTCTTGCAATTTTTATTATATTATTTTATTTATGCTTTTGGACTTTATGCGTCAATTGCTTGAAATACGTATCGTGTTATTGGCTTCGGGTTTTCTGCATCTGTATGTGTGCGGTTTTAGCTCTTTTCACAGTTAAATGCAAATGTAAGTACGAAAGAGTATGTTTTTGGATTCTGAATAATGTGTAGTGAGTTTGATTAGTAGAGTGTTTTTTGCTTTGCAAGGCTTTCAAAGCACCCTGATTGTAGGATGTGTGTGTTGCTCACATACATTATAAATATGTATATACACTTAGGCATATGGTGCGGTGTGGTATGGTATAGTTTGGCTTGGCAAATGCTGATTATTGCTTTTGCTGGCCTGCCTGCTTGCTTGTTGGCTCGTTTCACAATTGGCATGCTGGCTAGATGTCATGACTAAAATTATAACTCTTACCAGCTTATAAAGCAGACTAACAAATCTCCCCTTATATTCTTTTTAACTAGGAATATTTGTATTTTGTACCCTAATAGTTATTAACTAGCTAGAGTTGAGCATAAAATACATACGAATCTCACTTGTGTGAGAATTGCGAGGATAGATTAGAAAGAAATGTGAACTTAAGTTAACTTTAATTAATCGGTCAAGTTCTTTTCGGACTCACACACGATGACTTCTGTACCATATTTTACCTAACATTGAAAATAGTGACATTAAAAAAGATCCAATCAACTTAATACAAAAATTACATTTTTCACATAAATTTTTAAGGTATAACAGTTTTTTAGTCAGTAAAAACTATAAATTTCAAAACTTATATCTGTTTTTAAACAGCTGTAAAATTTAGAATTTTTTAATGATGTTAAGTACGGTTTTACAAAATTTTTTGGTTATTATAACAGTTTCGTTTAACTAATATTAAACTGTAATACAATTCTTCGTTGCATATTTGTTTAATATTTTTTTACAAAATCTTCCTCTTAAATGTGATGTAATTACACTATAGCTTTTATAAGTATAACAGTTATAAATAAGTGTTATAGCTGTTTCTTCTTGAAAACTGTAAGAAGTTCTAAAATGTGTATCATAAAAGTTTTAATATAAATTTCTTATGTAATTTTACAAGTATAGCACTAAGTTTATAGTTATAGATAAGTGTTATAAAGTTTTATCATCTTGCTAAGTTCTGAAATATGTTACTTAAACATTTTAACATAAATCTATTATGTTGATATTTATGTAATTTTACAACTACAACTCTTACTTTACTGTTATACAAGTGTTTTAATCAACAATCTTAATCAGTCCTATTACAGATGTTGTTGTCACAATCAGAAAATTCTGATTCTTTTCTTTAATTTATTACAATATTATCGTCGTCGATGTGTAACAACGACATCCGTAATAAATCTGAATATTTTTAAATATATTTTTTTATTATTTAAATATATATAACATACATATAAAAGTATAACAGTTTTGTTGAACTGTTATGCAAAGTTTTACCACATATTACTAAAATATATTTATTTACTGTGTTTTAACACTTTTTATATGACCAATATTAGGAGTATAACAGTTTTCATAAGCTATTAAAACGTGTAGTTTGTAATGAAAACATTGATGAAACCACATCTAGCGTACTGTATATTCGAGTTCAAATTGCGGCAGGTTTGTTAACTAATATCTGACCGATCTATCAAGAATATATTTTAAAATATACTTAACGTTTGGAGATTGTTTTGTTTGGAGAAAATTTAAAGTTGTTAGGTTTTTTATATATATATATTTTCTGTTGGTCCTTAAAAATAAAAAAATATCACATCGAGACCATTTTCGAATCCAAGTGTGACACACAGCGAAGAGACTTGCAAACCATTAGAATTTCAACTCTGATTTTAAAATCATTTGAAAAAATAAAAAAATTTCCCTTTTTGATTAAATACAAATAAAAACTATATCGTTTGTATAAAAGTTTAACATACATATCTCTTCAAATCTTATAATTGAAAAATTCTTAGATGTTATTTTTTAGTTATAACAGATTTGCAAATACATCCAATACAATGCAATTAAAAAAAAAAAACGGACCTATAGATCTCATAAAACAATTTAAAAATTACTGTTTTTTTAACAAATCCAACTTTTTGATCTTGTTTTTAAACACCATTGGAATGGTGTTTTTTAAGTCAAAGGCAAACAAGTCCACAACCACCAGAGCCATATGCACGGGTGCTTGTGGACTTGTAGGAAAATTGAACGTTATATAAAGGAAATTTTACCACATTGCCAAAAGTCCCGTTTGTTACACAGCTGTAACTCGTAAACCTTTAACCGTAGATGTTTAAAATTTTCTAAGAAGGTGTATTGTTTTTACCTATAAAACAATAATAAAGACCGACACAAAATATTATACAATTAAGAGTTAGAAAACTACTGTTTCCCCATACTGAAAACTTTTATTTATATAAATTTCAATAAACCCTAAAAGTATGCTATTAATAATGAACTTTAAATAGTATAAATATTATAAATATAATATTAACAAAACCGTCAAATTATGCAAAAAATCGTAAAAATCTTTAAAACTTTTTTAATTCGTCAATAATTTCCCAGGCCGTTTTTTATATGGTGTTTTTAATATAAAGTTGCATACTGTACAGAAGTACGGAGTCCTTCACATGTGTAATTCGAACTCGTATTTGGCCGATATTTTAATTGGTAATGGTTTCAAAAGTAGTTTTGGTAATTTTAAATCCCACCTCGTTTAATAAACTACTTGTGTTGATTTTAATTTTCATACGTGTATATGTATACGCAAGTGTGTGATTTTATTGTTACTTGTGTCATGACAACATCAGGACTGCTTTTCCCCTCTCAACACCACCAGAAAGCATTAAGTCTTTGTTTGTGTCTTATGTGTTTTCTTTTTCCTTCTATCATTTATTTCCTGTCGAAAGTCTGAGCTTTGTGTTGCTTTTATGGTAAACTACTTGTTAAAATAAAGATGATGAAATGGTGTAGATGTGAAATAGAAATGATAATGATAATAATGATGATTTTTGAATATCTAGCTGCTGCTTTCGAAGTTAACGTTTCAACAATTATCCTGCAGTTTTTTTCCAATTGTTTGTTTGACAAGCTTTGCGTTCTCTGCTTGTTCCTAATTCTTTAGAACTATTTTTCCTTGTTTTGTTGTCATATTATTTGCTGTAAATTTTCTTACGACCTAGACTCTTGTAATAGTTTGGGTTGTTTTTTGCCCTATACACTACTGCTTCTAAATTGTAGCTCTTCTAGCTGGTGTGAGTAAAGCATTTTATTTTTAGTATATTTGCTGGCAGTTGGGCAAATGCTGTCGTTTGCAATCTGTGTTTGGTTTTTTTTTTGTTTAACTACAAACGTAACGAAAATATGGTTGTCAAGCAAGAAAGCAAGCAGGCTGGCTAGCACAAAAGCATGACAGCTTTTAGGTTTCCTTTTTTTCCTTTTTTCCATTTTATTGTTATTTTGTTTCCAGCTCATGTACAATCTCCATTCGGTTCATGTGTATGTGAAAGTCTATAAGCTTTTTGAAAAAAAAAAAAAAATATTTCGTCCCTAGTTTTTCAAATAATGGTTTTCTACTTGTGCCTCAATATCAACAACAACATACATACATATATAATAATCATCATCGTCATAATTGTTGTAGTCCTCGTCATCATACTCCAGCTTAAAAATTGTTATGCTTTGCCAAAGCTAAACTAGCACCAGCAGGGCTTGTGCATACTCACACATACATATATATATATATTCAGGCAATAGCACGAGTTTAGGTTTCACAGTCACATCCAATCATCCCTGCCATTTTATACGTAACAAATGAAACCACCAGACATCATTCCATAAAACCAAACAGAACTAAACCAATCCAAACCAAACCATGCCAGCCTAGCCAGCTATCCAACTAGCAAACCATCCATCCATCTATACGATACGATACGACGATGCGAGACACACACGTACTCCAGTTTCATAATAAACGAGAACGTTTGTATTTATGCTATGTGACAGTGGGACAGGAGTGAGCATGGAATGTAAAGTGTTAATAGTATTAAGAAAAATTTAAAAAAATTTATTTAAAAAATAGTTTAAATAAAAAATAAATTTATAAAAATTAAACTTAATTTAAACATTTTTTCCCATATTTATAATAAATAAAAATTACTTGAAATATATTTTAGAACAAATTTTATATGAAAAATATCAAGGCATATTAATCAGGTAGCCTCACTACGGAGGGGAAATATTAAGGCGAAAATATATACATATGTATTTTGACAATTAAACTTACAATTTTTCGCCTTAAATGGAAGTCGAACTATCAAACTCTATAAATAAAACTATTAAAAATGTTCGCCTTAATATTTCCCCTTCGTAGTGAGGTTACCTGATGAATGTGCCTTGAAAAATATCTAAAAAAATTTCAAATCTATTTTATTTATAATGAATATTTTTTATATTTAAGTTATTTCTGAAAAATAAGCATCACAAAAGTGATTCTATTGAGTTTCTCCTGCTGAATGTGTTGAAAAAATTAACAAAAATGTATTTTGGTGATGCAAATTAACTGCAAATTTGAGTATTAAAAGCTACGCTTGTATGTAGGATTACGCATTTGATCAGTATTTAAAGTTTCATACCAATTACGCCAAGTATTAGTGCCAATTCATAATCATGGATAAAAACTTTTATGTTTTCACATCTCAGCGAAAAGAAACATCAAAAATTGAATAAAATGCGAAAATTCTTTAAAGAATTCAAAGTCAGGCGATCGTTTTTTTGTCAAAAAAATTTTTTCAAAATATTTCAACCAACAATAAGTACTCATATCTTAGGTCTAAAAGTAAAAATGGAAATATATACACTAGGTGTCATAAGTGTACGATCCCATTAAATTAATATATTTTTTAAATTAAATTTTTTAGTTTTTCTAAAAACAAGAAAAACCACATTATAAATGAGAAAATAATGCGTCAAAAATCTAATTTAAATATCTCAGTCAAGTGCGAGTTAGACTCACACACGTATGATTCCGTACTATGTTCAATACAACTTTAAAAAATCAAGTTGTTAATTTGTTCATGTTTTATGGTTCATCCTTTTATTTTTAATTATTTTTTGAATTAGAGAATAGTACTAAATACCCTGTGTAAATATCAAGTGTCTGCCTATAAAGTATAGAAAAGACATCTAGGGACACTCTTCTAATTTTTAATAGTCAGCCTATCTCTGTGCAAATATAAGGTATAATGCAAAATCGTATCATTATCGAAACCCTATAATTTTGGGTTTATTATTTGTTCTTGGTATAGTTAACAAAATTATACATAATGCGTATATTTAAAGTTTCTACCCGTTCCGGTTCAAAAATTTTGCTACATACATACGTAAATATTTGTCACTTTCGCAAAACCGTTTACTTTTTATTTTTTTTTATATTTTTTGCTCTAACGGACATTAATTTACACACTCTGTATAAATTCACGTTTAAAAAATTAAAGTCATATTCGCGAAAATTGCATCACTATCGGAACAACCTTTACATTTTGGTAATTGTTGTTATAGCGGCCATGGTACACTTTCTATAAAAATATTGGCAGAATACCTATTGCGGTTAAAGAAATAAGGTAATATCTATACAAGAAAAACATGTTACTGACGGAACACCCTTTAATTTTTAGTAATTGTCAGAGCCGCAGTGGCAACACATCTTCTGTACAAATTTTAAGAGTCGGTTCAAAAAACAAGGCGTTATACACGCAAATTACGTCGCTGTTGGAAACCCCTTTAATTTTTATTGTTTTTTATAGGGATCAAGAGTACCTTTTAAGGTTAAAAAATTAGGCCATATTCGCTGTGGGAACACCCTTTAATTTTACTATTTGTTATAGTGGCCGTAGTAATACACCCTGTAAAAATTTCAAGAGTCTACCTATTATCGTTCAAAACTTAGACAATATATATGCAAATCACGTCATTATCGGAATACTCTTTAATTTTTAGGTTTAATTTTGTATACTTGTCTATAAAGCGAACATAGTTTTAATTGCTGTCGGCAAATTTTAAGTGGTTGCCTCCTACATCTCAAGAAATAAAGACATAAACGTAAATAACACGTCACGGTTGGCGTTTTTACTATTTTACTAAGTAGCGCATTCATGACCACGACCTTTCAAAACCACTCTAAGGCTGTTTTAGATTGAATTAACCCGGAGTGTGATCTCTGCAGACAAAATCTTACCCCACTCTTTTTTGATAAACTTCTTTAGCATTGGCTTGTCCGTTATCGTTCGCTGGCGGTTTTTACTCCAGTAATGTCCTTAAGTGATCTATTGGATTAATATTTGAAGAATACGCAGGAGCCAAAATTTAACGATCTCCAAAGTGGCTTTGGGCGTTGTCGTTGGGTTGGAGTTTTAGAAAAAAAAAAAAACGTTATTATTTTCTGATGAGAGCAACTTCTGTGTATCTGGAATCAAGGGAAGGCAAATGTGTGTGTGGAAAAAGGGCATATTTTCTTAATAAAGAAGAAATAGGAGTGTAGAAGTCTCCACGCAATATCCATATCTCCATTTTTTTAATCAAAATTCTAAAGAAAATATGTACCTATATGTTCTTGTAAATATTTTGATGCTACTTGGAGGATTTCATGAATAATAATTATATTCCAAATGTGTGTTAGCTGGGATAAAGACTATTAATTTTGTTTTTTTTTTTTTTAATTTTCTGAAAAACCTATCTTTAGTCCCACTGTTTATTTGTCTTGCTGAAAAAAACATTCATTCGTTCGGTTTTTGCACACAGAAAAAGCCCATGTGCCGCGCGTTTAATATGTCTGTCTGCCTGCCCACAAGCTGTGGCAGTAACACATACATACACACATTAATACATTTCAGTTAGGCAGCCAAGCAGGCAGGCTGGCAGACAGGCAAGCAAGGCAATCATTCAGACAAGCAAAATAGTCAGCCACAAAAACTCACATCCATACATACATTTATACAAACAAACAGAACAGCAAGGTTGGCTGGCTGGTTGGCTGGCAGGAAGCCTGACTGCCAGGCAGTCAGGCAAAAAGCAAGCAAAAGGAAAGCAATAGCAAGGCAGGAGAGCCAACAACAGCTTACACAATCATACATACTCCCCAAACATACTGGCTAGTAAAGCAACAACAACAAGTGAATATATAATACAGCAGAGCATGTGAAAATAACAGCAACAACAACAGCAACCATAATAGCAACAAAAGAAAATAAGAACTTTTTTGTTGTTGTTTTGGGCTTTAGTATAGTGGCCAACTCACAACAACACTGAGTGTGTAAATTTGTCGTTAGTAGCAGCACCAGCAGCAGAGAACAGTAAAACGCTGTGGCAGTTAAAATGAAAATATACACACTGGCACACGGCATACAATCATCATCATACATATGTCGAGTATAAAGTAAAAAGCGTTTTTAATACGTTTATTTTACGTTTTTTCTTGTTGCTGTTGTGTTTTGTTTTTTTTTCGTGTGTGTTTTTGAGTTTTTCATCGTCATCATCATCAACATCGTCGTCAACTATGTATCACCAGCACACTAGCATTGCTATAGCTTTATGCGCTTCACTTTGCTTTGCTGAATTTTCAATTTCAGTTGTAAGCTGACTGCAATCAGCGTTGGAAGTGAATTCGAATTTTTTGGAGCAGTAAAAAAAGACACAATACAAAACAGTTCTTTCTACATTAAGCACGTGTAATAATAATAAAAAATATACTACACAGAAAAAACAAAAACAACAACAAAATATAACAAAAGAAAATAAATTTAATCATAAATACAACAATAAAAAAAACTAAGTGTAAACTAAGCAAAATTAAACAAAAAAAACAGAGTAATGAAACCGGGTAAAATGCGATACAAAAAAAAAAAAAAAGAATAAAAACAAACCAAAACATTTTTTCATATACAATTGCAAATATGTATGTACATTCATACATATATTGAGTGGTCTCTCTTTTAATAATTTTACTCCTTTAATTATAATCTCTCCCACTCTCTTTCGTTTGCTCCCTGTTGTAACAGTTTTCTACTTAATCTTTGACATTGATTGATCAAAATAAAGTTAAATTCACCACTAGGCAACATTAAGCAGAAACACTGTTGTTGTATTGGCAATTCTACACACTAATCCCCCCCTGAAAGAAAAACAATTGAAATTGTGTTTTTTCCAATATTGATTTAATATTAGCTTTATTGTTGTTATTAGTCTATACAAACAGTGTTGGTCAAAAAGTTTGCAAATTAAATAACATCTATACATATAATAAAATAGTAACTCATTTCCGTCTGTCTGTTTTTCTTTTGCGTTCGCAACACGTAAAAACTACTCGATGGATTTTAACAAAATTTTGTGAGAAAGGTACCTTAGCATTCTGATTCCAATATGAGATATTTTTTTCCCTCAAAAATATTTCGTTTCCAAGAGAAAGTGGAGAAAAAGCAGTGAAAGAACGCAATTTCCGCTTTGAAACTGGAATATTTTAAACACGGTTGCGCACCTTTAATTTTTGAAAGTGGGATATTTTAAACAATATTGCACAACAGATGGCGCCAATTGAATAAAATTTGTATTTGTATATTTACTTTGTGGAATTACATTGTTATTAAAATATTTTGAACACCTCTTACAAAGCTTTACCATAATTTTTAGAATTTTTTATAAATTTAAGAATTTTATCCAGGGATGGGTACCTTTATATAAAGTAAATACATAAACTATAACTTTTTTTTTTAAAAGACAACACAACCTGCGAAGCTTTTAGCTTGTCTGCAGAAAACACCCAGAGTCTTTGACAGGAATCGAACCCGCAACCTCCATACTGATAGACTAGCGCGCTACCAATCAGTCTAACGAGGCACTAAAAAAGTAATAGTCTTGCAATTGGTGTGGAATACTTTCAAAGCAAAATCGTGAGAAATATTTTCAGGTTGCCAACGACGCACAGTGCTTTGTTCCCACATAACTATGGGACAAAAATAGAAGGAGTTGACACAGAGTTTTCAAACTTTGCAGGGCAGTTATATTTAGCCTAATTAAGAAAAATTTTAGTTTTTGAAAAAATCGGAATAAGAGCATGCCTACCGCCCATGTTCCCAAAAGTAAATGTTTTTATATTTGCTATGTTATTCTTTAAAAGAAAGTGAAAACATAGGTTTGTTGAACCCATTATAATCGATCATGAAAAAAGGACTCTTGATCCTGTCAAATGTCCTTTATAGAAAAAATGCAATAAATATTACACAAATTATGCAAATTTCAAGAAACTTATGAATACCTGTTTTTGACTCACAGTCGCGCATACTCACGGTGAGAACGAATTTACTCACGCACGATCAGATGCAGTTAATTTTAGAAAAAATCATTTTAAGGCACATTACCACTAGTTGAAACGGTATCTTCATCACTATCGACACTTTCTTTTTGTACTTATATATTTATAAATATAAAAATCTATATTATTTTCAATCTTAATAATTCCTCTTCAAAAATAAAAATGGATCTGAGGTTATTACCAAATTAGTTATCAAATACTTATGTGTGTCTTTTCAAGACATTTTCGGGTATGCGATAACCTTACTTTTCTCACATTTTTGTAATTTTATTTTAGCCCTTCTTTCGACAACCAGTCTAACTAAAATCGTATTTTTATTGAATTATTCTTGAATTTCAGAAAGCTGTTCTAAATGATATCTATCTTTTATCAAATTAAAATATTACATCAATTTCTTGGATTAAATTTTTATGTTCGTTAGATTTACTAGACCACAGACACTCACTTGTACTCACCTCAGAGTACAGTATTTACATATGTCCATATTCATAAAAATTAAAGCTTACTTTAAGTTACTCAATAGTACTCCATATTTTTTTAATAATGAAATGCGTTGTAAATCAAAATTTTAATGAGGGTTTTAAATTGTCTATTCGCTTTGTTTCTAAAAATACATATATCTTTTGAGCGTTGAGTACTAAAAAAAATTATAACATTCTCGATACTCGGTACTCACTAATCAACACTAATTTGATACCTATTTAACTTCAAACTGTTTGGTTGAGTGGTTTACGTGGCAGTTTCCTATACATAAGCTTTTATGTATTATTAGGTCATAGGACATATGTACCGCAATCCTTAAGTTCTTTCATACAGTCTTTATGTACACCATACAAGTTCTAGGCTAAGGATAAAACCAATAATCCTATACGCTGAGCGATTATTTACATAACAAAGGCCTTTCTTCTCCCCCAAGGCAGGATACACGCAAAGTACGTGTCGCGAAGTCTCAGCGTGCAGCTCGCAGAACCATAAAATTCTGATCTCAGGATTTTATTATAAGTATTAATGGTATCTAAGACCACAATGTCCGGTAAACCATTCCGTAAGTAGCTTTAATTCGCTCTTATTGAGTGATAATAGCCTTTGGGATATACCCGTAATAAAAAGATTTGCTGAAATACGCTTCGGCCTAAGCTATCATTTATAATCATGCGATTCAATTCCTCTTATACAGATAATAATTTCAATCCAAATGTGGATCTCAACAAATAGCTAGACCCGTCTTGTCGCATTGGGATATGTAATAAGGTCACCGAAAAAGCTCGTTGATAGCTTTTGATAGGTCTTATGTTTTGCTTGCTGCAATAAATTTGCGTATCAAAGATTGAAGTGCCGGACATATGAAGACCGTTTCTTCTTTACCTTATACCCAACAGGTGCGACAGTGCATATTTTAGGGAAATTCTAGCCTACTAGCATGTATACGGATCGGTCATTGGGCTATTGTTTAAACTGCCAGCAGCATTAATGTATTATTTATATTCTTATTTCGCTGTAGCGAACATAAGTGTTGGTGTGTCTCACACCCTTGTAATAAAACATGGACGTAATGTCAGACCATATAGTAACCTTTTTGAGATAGCACGGTCTTTGATAGTTACTTTTTTTATACAGGGAAACAATTGCTGCATTTTTAAATATTTAACATTAAGCGGTGACCTTCTTAAGATTTTATTTTCTGGCAGAATTTAAATTGTTATATAGCAGTCAGGCCTGACAACTCTAAAATCATGCGTGCAAGGTGTTGTTTATCGTTTTTTAATAAATAGATCAGGCTCATTTTTGAATCGATGGACATATCAATAAGCCAAATTAACTTTATTTTCTCCAGGCACTGCTGCATCCACCAAAATTTCCTGTTTATTGCGCTCTACGAGCCGGTGATTAATTGGTTTTCAGCTATTTAAAAAGGAGATCGACGAGAACGTCACCATGAACGGCGATAGTTACAAAGCCGTGATTAGCAATTATCTGCGGCTTCATTTGAATAGGACGCAACACGTCATTTAATCGACTTATTAAAAAACCAATTTCGAAACGAATTATTGGAAATGGTCCAGATCGCGGGATTTAACGTCTTGGGATTACTTTCTCTGGGGGTTGCATGTAGTCATTGGTTTATTGCCGAAATGCAATTTACGCAACCTACTTACATTAAGTCATGTGCTACAACCAGCCCTTAATCTTGACTTTAGTGATTTCAGACTGTCGACTGGTAACTGTCGGCCTTCTTTCTCATCACGCAGTTTCTAGTAATTGCTAGCATTTGTTCAAGGCTTAGGTCCCCCATGACAATCACCAGTGGTCCTGAGTCTTATGCTAGCCAGTGCTGGACATTAACACACAATGTGCGCTGCTGTCTCAGCCTCATTCATTTCCCCGTCTCCTCTTCTGCCTCTGCCTCTCACTTTTAGGCATAAACTGTAGAGACTCCGATTCGACGTTGAAGGAACATTTTGAGGTGCCTGCTTCCGAAAAGGATTTACCTAAGCCCACAGGGCCAGGTGCGTCCAATTTATCCACATTTACCTCCATAGCCGCAGAAGTATTTTCATAGACTGACCAGTCCAGAAACCTTGCGAGGTTTCTTTGTCATTCTATTTCGATATCCTCCCCTGGCCAGTGGCAACCGGAGTTCCTAAAGGTATTAACCTCTACACTTCTAAGAGAATTCCCGGTCCATCCCTATCGAAATATCCCGGTTCAACGCCATAGGAGAATCTTTAGAGATTAACCTGTTACGAGGGATTCCTGTCCATCTCTTCTGAATTCTTCGTTGTCAACCCACACATCTACATTGAAACTCGAGGTCGACCCACAAGTCTACATTGAAACTGGAGGTCGACTGCTATCTAGAGTTCGCATACTAACGGCCAAGCACCCTCCTGACCACGCATCTCTGGCGTATGCTGTTCCACCGTGGATTAGGGTGGTGTTCTTCCAGATTAAGGTTCAAGGAACCCTGGCGTCTGGTGCCCCCATTTTCCCCGACAGCACTGCGTCAAAGCTTTGAGAAAGAACCGCATTGACAATTAGTGCCCCCTGGCGGGAATCGAACTCGCAACTCCCAAACTGATGAAGCACTCAACAGCAACTTTAAACGAATTAAAAGACAACATTGTATAGACCATTGCCGATATGCAGCTTGAAGTGCTCAAAAAAGTGGTCGCCAGTAAGACTTCCACAATCCTTTACATCCCTAACATCCGAGGCACTCATATGCCTGAAATCGTATACAAACACTAAAATTATTCTTTCCATAGAGTCCAGTTTTTGTGTAAAGTTATGAAGATTTTCTCTCTTAAAAACACCCTTTGCTTTAATAATAATTAATAAGTATGTATGTATCAACGTGCGCTCACCACTGTATGTATTTATGCTCCAATTGTGAAGCCTTTAATGTTTTTAATGTCTCCTTCCCCGGTTTCTAAGTTTAATGTGTGTGCCTAGTTTTACAAGTTTGCATTATATTTGAAACTAGCTGTTACCACACACGAAGTGTGCGTCTTGACAATATTTTGTTCGATGTTGCTTTGAAAGTAATACACACCAAATTTGAAGACTTTTACGTATTTACTTTATATAAAGGTACCCCTTACTGGATACAATTCTAAAATTTCTATAAAATTCCAAAAATTATTTTAAGGCGCTGCAAAAGACAGTCAGGAAATTAGTTACTCATTATTTAAAAACAGTGAAATCTGTTGCGCAGCCATTCTTAAAATATACTGCTTTCAAAAATAAAAGATGCCTTAAAGTATTTATTTTAAATCGGTAAAAAAATAGGTGTACTTTCACTGCTTTTTCTCCACTTTATCTTGGAAATAAGATATTTTGCTAATATCCATCCAGTAGTTTTTACGTGATGCGAACACGAAGAAAAAGACAGACGGACAGACAGACAGGAAATGAGTTACTGTTTTATTATATGTATGTATAGCTAAACATTTTATTTTGTCATTGTTTTGTATCGTTGGTATACGACTGTTGAGTTTGTTTACACTTCTTTTTTTGTTACTTATTGTGAATTATTGATTTTGAATTTAGTTCACATTCCACTTAAGTTCGGCAACAACAAAATCGCCTAAAATAATGTTCAAAATAAAAACACATTAGTGGTCATTTGTTATGGAATTTGAAAATTGTTGTGTGTATTAATTTCAGTTAAGGCATCCATTAAATTAAATTATTTGGGACAGTATGACATAAGACACAGGTGGCTTAACATTAACAGATTTAAGAACATTAATGTGGTTAAATAAATTAAATGAGTATTTAAAAGAGGGTGTGTGTGTGCGAGTGCGAATGTACTTAATAGCAGAAATTAGAGAAGTTGTGCAGGAAAAATAATAAAAGGGCGGGGGCTGATCAATGACTCATACACCACTGTACCACTGAACAGTAACAGTGTCTTATTTATTTAAAATATTGACATTTCAGATTGACAAATTTTTGATATTTAAAAAATGTATTAAATAGTTTAAAGAATTTTTTTGTTGCACAACCTGCAACTGTGAATGAATAATTATATTTTTTTAAAACATATATATTTGGGGGATTCACAAGGTATGCTAACATGTCACATCGTCATAATGTTTCTAATATTTTATAATAGTTTAAAAATATTGTTCTTGTGTTTCTAATAAAAAACGTTCTTAAATAATACAATTTTGTTTCTATTAGCCAATTCACTATGTCTGCTAAATTCCTAAATCGTAAAGTGCTATTTAGGGTCATATAGCACTACTGTGAACGACCTGTCGTATGTCAGCCATTGTGTATTTCAATAAACGTCATACGACTACACAGAAATTTCATAAACAACAGAAAACATATAATAAAATCAATTATGCCAACTTTTCCAAACAAAAAACGCAGAAATATGAGTGTGGCATCACTGAATTCAATAGCACGATGAGAAAACATAGGTTTCAAAGTACTATTGTCATATAATATTTTTTAATGAGAAATACCAACAACATTTTTATGACAGTCATAAATATTTATGACAATAGGACAATAGAACACAATAGCAGACATAGTGAATTGGCTATTTGTTTTTTTATTTATTGTTTTGTCATATAATTCAGTAGACACCTGAGCCACATGGCAAAGTCCCCTTATTCGAGCCGCAATAAAAAACGAGAGGTTGTTCCCAACAGTCATATTTTTCCATGTTATTATTTAAAAAAAATATGACTATGACTCCTTGTGAATCCCCCAAATTATTAAAAGCATGTTTTAAAAATTTCTTGAAAAATTATACAAAAAATATATTTTTTTTGTACGGCTTCCCTTTTTTTGTATGGGGGATACAGAAGCAGACCACTAATTTTATATATCTGTTTTCGAACCCCTTTGTTTCTCAATGATTTTTGGTATCCGACTGGTAATTTACGATTACCTTACTTTCAAAGAGTCTCGTGCTATCACTAGCCTCTTACACTGGACTGAAGTGATGTCAGACTGACGACTAATGCAGGCACCCAGATTATAACCAAGTACCTTATTTGTCTTCCCGCCAAGTTGTAGTGAAAAATACCAGTCTTTCGTAGGAATCGAACCCACAATCCCGGACTGTTAGACTAGCACACTATCTACTAGTCCACCGAGGCACACTTTACTTTTTTACTTTATTGTTCTGTTTTGTTATTGCGGTATTTTATGGTCACTGAACTTAATTTTGGCAGGATACCCCCAGTAGTAATTCCGAACAGGGATGATTGGTTGGAATTAGGTAAACTGTACGAGAGGGTTGCGACTTTTATAGATGGTTCAATGATGAATATGGGGAACGGTGTGGGAGTTAACTACTACTACACATACTACTACTACACATACTATGAACTAATATCTTATACATATGTCGCGTACAGGCTCCAAGATGAATGCAATGTGTTTCAGAAAGTTAGGAGGTTACTCTGTGCGTCCAAGTTTCAGAGCGACCGCATATCGTAAAATCAAGCCTGGTGAGTTTGAAAAGGATCGAGTTCTCACAGACAACTAAAATTAGATTGTATTAGGTTCCGGGGCAACGAAATTGCTGACGATCTTTTGAGATTGGGATCGGAGCGGATAGATTAATCAAGGAAATAAAGTGGCTAAGTGATAGATTGCAGGACGTAAATCTAGTAGTAATTTAGCTATCTAAAGAGAATCGAAATGGTTCACTCAGTGGACCTTCTTTGAAAATTTTTGTTTGAACAAGAACTCGTAGTTATAGGGTACTTTTGGTACTCATTGAGTACGGAAACCTTGAAATTAGAAAGATTACAGCAGCTCAATACTTATTGGAAGATAGTGGACCGTGTGTTAACACTGAAAACCCGAAACCCGGTCGAACAATGTCATCAAGAACGGACAAATTTATCGATATTGTAAAGCAGTCTGTTTGTAACGACCCATCTAATCATATAGAACACGGCACAAGGGTAATGTTTTACAAGTCTAATTATATGGCTTCTCCGCGAACATGTGTGACAAATTAGTCAAATGATTCGTGGACTATGATAATCAAGCTAGTTTTAAATTCTCTTTTTATTAGCCTTTAGTCGCAACTAGTCCTGAATTATTTATGGTAGAAGATGATTGTCTGTCTTCAATTGCTTAAAAAGTTGGGTCTTGTTAGCAAACTGTTTGAGATCCTTGTGCATAATTCTGATTTTATCACGTAGATATCATACCGATCCAATATTTTTTACTTCACAATTTTTCCCATACAATTTGAAATATAATGTGGTTGTAAAAAGTGGTCGTGAGATAGATTATACTAGCAATGCCCACCATGTCGTGTGCGTCTTCACACCATATTTTAAGACTCTTACTTTTATAGTGTTTCAGATATCATTTACGCATTACCTTTATATAGTGATACCCATCACTTGGAAATTACTCAGGATGTTGCAACATAGGCTTTATAAATAATTCTAAAATTTATATAAAATTATTGTAGATTTCTGTAAATAAAGTTTAAAATTTCCCGCTGGCAAAAATAAAAAGTGATGCCAAGTTTGCAAATTATTAAATCGGTAAAATTGCGTACTTTGTACTGCATTTTCTCTATTTTATTTTGAAAATGAGATATTTTTACATGAAAAAAAAATATCCGATAAAGGTACCACCTCACAAAATTTTATCAAAAATCATCTAGTAGTTTTTACGTGATGCGAACTCACAGATAAAAATGCTAAAAAATTTTGATTACTCTTTGCAGCAGTAACAAAATTTTACAGTTTTGTAAAATGTTACAGTTTTTTTTTGAAGATTTGCACCGTGTTTTCTTAGGTTCTAATTTTTAGACAAGAATCTTACCATACTTTCGTAAAATTAAGTACAAAAATACTTTTAGAAAATTCCATTGATTTTGACGAAAATGAAGTACATATAAAATAAAATCAGAACAACATTTGATAAAATGAGAGAGTATTTGCTGCAACTTGAAGTTACCGCTGTGGCTTTAATTATGAGCCTTGTTTAGATCAAGAGAAACTTATGTATGTTTTTTTTTCAAACATCCTGTTTAAATGACCATAAAGGTTACAAAACTTTCTTTTTAATAAACGCACACGTCTATGGACTCAGTTTGATCCATAGAGAGTTACAACATTTTATAGGTTGAGGTAATAAAGTTTTCATCTCAATTGGTTTATCATCATTAAATGCTTTTAGGATATCTCCTTTTTTACAAACTTAATTATTTAAAAATCCTATTTAAGCTTTTTCCTATTGAATATCAACCAAATTTTCTTATAATTTAATTTATAGCAAATGTAATTTGAAACACCTCACATTTTTGTTTTATTAATAAAATACATTCGAGACTTTCACGTTGATACTCTCAGGAACTATTTCCCATTTCTACTATAGTCATGGTTAAATATACAAGAATAAAGGAAAAGAAAATCAAGATGTTATGTTTCAACAAATCTACTCTCTCCCTCACTTTGATTATTTCGTTTGAAGCTAACAGTAGAACAAATGAACGAACACACCCATGTTGTTAAAGAGTCTCCCTCATGAAAAAACGAGCCTTTTGCAAAATCATCATCATCATCACCAACGCCATCGCCATCATAACACTGCTTGTTGGATGGTTTGTATGCCTGCCTGCTTGTACGAGTATGCTTGCTGGCTGGCAGACTGCTCTTGGTATCTGCTTAGCTCTCCATTTGCTTTCAGTTTGTATGAACGTCAGTCATTGCATGAGTATAATATGAGGTTTTAGTGCCATTACAACTACTGTGTATTTGGTTGAGTGGTATACCACTCAACTTGTGAAATTCCTGACGCAATTTACAAAAACTAAAAAATATTGTACATTAAAAAAAAAGCAACTGAACAGAACAGAACTTTTAACAAAAACGGGCAGTTAAAGGCATGAAAAAAGCCCTGCATTATACTCAATATTCTATAGCAAGCACGAAATATACAAACAAACACTGATTACTACTCGCATACAAGAGCAGTCAAACATACATACATACTACAAACTTACATGTGTTTATAGCAAGCATTAATATAAAGCTAGACACAAATGCAGATACAGACGACAGAACGACTGTCCTCCTCTTGTTTTATGTTTTGCATCCATTCGTATGCGTTTTCAAACTAAGTGTGTTTGTGTGTGTATGTATGTTTTCAATGCCCGGCTCTGATGTGTTGGGTTTAAAAAAGGCTATGATGACTCCTCACTCCATCAACGCAACAAAACAACAGTCACACTATTTGCTGCAAAAAAAAAAAAACAAAAACTAAACGACAACTACCACGTACCACACGCTAATTCTCACCGTTGATTTTTGTATTGTATGGTTTGGCTGGCATGTCATGGATGATAATGACGTTCATGTCGATGCTGATGATGATGGTTGGTCGCCTAGATTGAAACAAATGAAAAAATCAAACCGAACCAAATAAAACCAATTCAGAAAAAATATATATTTTAAAGCACTGGGTACAAAGTATATTGCAGTTAGTAATTGCCTGGCAACTCGCTTAAAAAGTTTTTTTTGTTTGTTTTTTGGTCTCAAACACATTCACACACATTTGCAGCTGCTACTCCTCTTACATTTGAAGTGGAGTTGCTAATGCAATACTCAACTGGCGAAGAATGTGTCTGCTTACAAAAATATTGTCTGTAGAGCAAAAAAAGACAAAAAAAAAAAAAAATAGAACTTTTCATTTGTTAAATAAAATAAATGTAAATTTTTCTGCATGTGTATAAAAATTGGCAAGCAAAACTAAAAATTATACATTTGTGCTATAACAACACTACAATATGTATGTATATGAAATGTCTTGTAAATTTTAAGGTCTCAATTCGCTTCACCACAGTTGGATATTTAACCAATCGACGAAATTTCACTAAAAATCGAAAATTCGCCTGTAGGATCTATTCTGATCAACAACAAGAGAGGGGAGGGTATACGTCCTGTATATATATCTTACAGTGTTTGTGTGGTATGACGCGCTGTAAGTCAAGTGACACCAGCTTGTTGATGAAACCACAAATCGTGCACATAAATATCATCCAATTTAGACAGAAAGAACTCATTTATCATGCCATGATGATGGATGATACCGTAATCTTCATTTCTTGACCAGCCTCATTTTCGAATAGTATAGAGGTCGACTGATGTCTTTTTTTTTTTTTTTTGTTTTAAGAGAGAAAAATACAGATTAATGAGTAAAACTCATTAATGCCTAAACGGATCGTGTTCCTTCTTTTGAAAAGAGATAGAAGTAGACGAAACATTTGGTTAAAGTAGATAGTAAAGAGCCTCAGTTTCGGGAAAAAAGCAATGAATGTGGTCTTTATGTTAGAACAGTGTTGCAGTGCCTCTGGTATAATTAAGGCATTTTCATTTTATTAATTACAAGCTGTGCCCGTCTTTTCGTAGGGGTGGTCCTGACTATATTTTGTTCGATATTGCTTTGAAAGTATTTCACACCAAATTTAATTTAAGGACGACTCTTACTTTTATAGTGCTTGAGTTATGATTTATATATTTTCTTCATATAGAGGTACCTATCCCTTGATACAATTCTAAAGTTCTAATATTATTCTAGAGTTCTGTAAATAGTGTTTAAAATATCCCGCTTTAAAAAATAAAAGGTGTTGTCAAGTTGGAGTACATTTAAATCGGTACAATTGCTTACTTACATTACTTTTCTCTCGGAAATGAGATATTTTTACGGAAAACAAATATATTTATTTGAATCGAGATACCAAGGTACCTACAAAATTTTTGTTTTTACGTGATGCGATCACAGACAGGACAGGTGTCGAAAAATTAAATTTTCCCAATTTTTTTTTAATAATATCGCCTAATTTGTAATTAAATTTTTTCTTTCTTAGAAGGAATAGAACGAACTCAAGCTTGACTACAAATTTCATTGTATTTTAAAAATATTTAGTTTATGTTAAGCAGGGTTGTTGTAAAAACGACATATCCACTCGGAGACCCTGTGATTCCCTCCAGCTAGCTAAAACTAAACACAAAGATAAAGAGAGACCTAAGTATATTCGACCTGCCGTGCTACCCGATTTCCCCCTGATGAAGCCGACGACATCCTCCACTTTGTACCGAGCGATATCTTCTAGTATGTCATAAAATCTTTTGTCTAGCCATACAAGTCTGGGGCCTTGTAATACCGGGCAGTGACACATAATGTGCTCTACAGTTTTGCACATCCTACAGAGGTCCGATGCAGCTGTAATCCATCTAATGGTTTTTTCTCTAATAGCGCAATGCCTAGACAAACCCAGAAGTAGACCTTGAGACCATACAATACTCCCTTTCAAGGACTAATTAATTTTCCTTAGAAGCCTATAGAATGACTAATCGGTGGTTTCATTGATTCTACTCTAAGTTAGTATCCTCCGATCCCAAACTTGCGAGTTCTTGAGTAATTTCATTGTCCTTAACATTGCCAGCACCTCTGCCTGGAATACACTACATTCATCTGAGAGCTTATACGACCTGCGTATACAAGTTCCTAGAATGTAAACACCAGCACCGGTGCATACATTCATTTCCGAACCATCCATTTGTGTGTCCTATATTACCCGACCTCATCAGCGTAAAGTCTAAGCAAACTTTTTGTCGCCATTCTTCTCTCGTGTAACGCCCTCTATTTTTACCGACCCTAACAAGGCACATTCATCACGTAACCTTCTACGAAGTGGAAATATTAAAGCGAAAATTTAAAAATTTTTTTTATATGAAGTTTGATACTTCAACTTAAGGGGAAAAATTGTAAGTTTAACTGTCAAAATTCATATTAAAAAAAATTTGAAATTTTCACCTTAATATTTCCCCTTCGTAGTGAGACCACCTGATATAAATTCGCCTTTGACCTTAAACCAGTGTTGTCAGATTAGGGGATTTATCCCCAAATCGGGGATTTTTATTTGTTAATGAGGATTAATAATTTGGTTTGGGGATTGGGGAATTTGCTGAGGATAATTTCAATATTTTGGAGTTTTTTTGGGGGATTCTTATTTTGATTTCATATACTTCTTGGATTATTGTAATTTTATTATTATTTTAATCGTTCGTTAATTAACATTTAAAGTATAACTGATAAATGAAGATGAAAAAGATGTAACGAACATTGTTTAAGCAATAAAAGTTAATTCATAGAATTTACCCTGGATGATATGGATCTTGCTTACGATCTTAAGAAGGAACTGAAACCTGCAGATGCTCCACGGTCATTTATTCAAATACGTTCTTTTTATATCTAAAAAGTTTATTGCACAAAATGGTAAAACGTAACTCGTATCTTTTTTTTAATTTACTTTCCTTCTTTTCTTTTCTGTAGTAAAATAGGGGTAGGTGTGATATTGTAAGGATATTTCTTTAACTAAAACTTAGTTAATGTACTTGAATTATCCTTTTATTTCTATAATAGAGTTTTTGCAGATTCAAATGTATTAACATTAGCAAAATTTCAACATTTGCAAATGTCAACAGAATTTGCAAATGGCAACTTGTTATCACTATTACATATTGAAATTAAAAAATAATATTTTATCGTTCGACCCTAACGTACATGTTTAAGACAACACTACCTGCGAATATTTTCGCTTGACTGCAGAGTCTTTGGTGGTTGTCGAACCCACAGACTGATAGATAAGGCGATCTACCAATCAGTCTATCAAAATTTGTTGTACCCTTTTAATCCATCCCCAGAAATGGTGAGGTAAAAACTCAATCAACTCGTATATTTTTATTACTTAAAAAATATATACCTTAACGTATTTATGCGATAATTTAAATTTGGGAACAATTAAAATTTTTTTGGGGATTTTTGGGGATACAAATTTTCAAATTGGGGATTCAACTCGAAAAATATCTGGGAACCCTGCCTTAAACTATCAAACGTTTTTTTTTAGGGTTACCAACACTTTACTGCATAAATGGGGAAAACAAGGGTAATCCAATTGTTTTTTTTTTTTAGTTAAAGCTTCTTTTTGGAAGAGCAAAAATGAAATTAAAGGCTGAAAGAAATAGTATTGATTGATTAAAAGTCTTAAAATACACTAAAATTTTATATCGGATCACTAAAGGTTCCGTGCCCTTTAAAATTGTTAACCCATAACAAACACCCTTTTCTATTTTGTTAGGAGTTCATCTATCTGTCAGTTTCTAAAAATTTACATAATAATAAATAGTCTTATAGATTAACAATCCGGCCACGTTTTCTAATTTCGCAAAGCCACAAAGCTATTAAAGTAAAATGAAAAAGTCATGGAATAGAGCATTTAAATGACTGACTGTCTAAATCATTGTTTTTTTTTTTGTTAAATTTCTTAAAAGCTGCTGTTACTTCAACTGCCACTTTGACTACTTCTGGCTGACTAATGATGATAAACGCAATAATGATGTTGTTATTATTGCTTTTCTTACTATTACTATGTTGTTGTAGTATAATGTGTTTTGTTGCTGCTGTTATTATTGTTATTGTTCGTTATATATGCTTGTTTGGAACTCTATGGTGGCGGCGGCATTAATGCTGATGAATATAACAAACATTGTCAGGGACGTGCTTTGCCTTTTTGCCAAATATATTTGTATGTTCGTTCACATGCTGCTTTGAAACGTTAAGTTTATTTATTGTTGGTACATAGCTTGTTATTTTTTTTCTCCTCTAATGATTTTATTTTTATTCCTTTCTGTACAAGTTTAAGAATAAATTGTTCGGAACGCTTAACATGCTAATGATTATTTTACAGTTTTTTAGTATTTTTTTTTTGTAATACTTAAGTAGAAAACTATACTACTGGTATATTTTGTGTTATGTATACCTACTCTTGAATATTTGAAGTTTAGCATTCAGCAAATAAATAAACTTATTGTAAGTTCTTTTTCGAATGTGCTTTTTTTTCTTTTTATTTCTTTTCAACCATTTGCTAAATCTCCTTTTTGTCACTTTTTTTAGTATATTACGAACAAAATTGACGATGATATTTAAGTTGTTCTTCATGTCTACAGTTTGTCAAATATTTTTTTTGGTTGTTTTGCTTATGTCTGCTTTTAACCTTTACCAGCCAGCATTGGAGTTGTGTTCGTTTGTTTGCTTTCTGTTATTTACTCGCATCACACACATTTTGTACGCAGGGTTGTCAGATTTGTTTCACCTATTTCGCCGAAATCGTTTTGAAAAATCGCCAAAATAGGTTTTTGTTACAAATTGTCTATAATATACATTTATAATATTTTTTAATTTCAAAAGTATTTTAAAAAAATCACAAAAAGTAAATTTAATCGAAACAGCTGAAATGAGCCAAAATAGAAAAAAAGTAGCCAAAATATATATTTAGCTTCTTTTATTTAAAATGATTAGTAAACCCGAGTAAAATAAATGTAGTCCTGAGCATAGCCAGCCCCAAGGTATTTGTCATCGTATTCTTATTCTTAATCATGAAAAATCATGAGGTCGGGATTTTGACGGATTTATATGTTTTGAGGTCTCCTGAATCCATTTTGACTATTTTCGCGATGATGTCTGTGGGTGGGTAGGTGTGTATGCGACTATGGAGTTTGTGCAGGTCATACCGTTTGACATATCAAAATGTAATTTAGTATGTGTCTTTGGTATATGGAGATAAAGAGCTGTATAGTTTTTGGGCATAATCGGAAGAGTGCATGGAGTAGTTTTCTTATCCCCAAATTTTGTGAACGCTCTACTGGTCATACCGTATGACATATTAAAAATTTAGTATGTGCCTTTGGTAGGTGGAGATGAAGAGCTGTATAAATTTTGGGCATAATCGGGAAGGGGCAAGGTGTAGTTTGCTTAACACCCCAAACCGAAAATAATTAATTTTTCGATTCGAATAAACTTTGAACTTTTATTCTTTATGTAATATATCCATAAAAAATATCTGTTTCCATTGTGTATGGTAAAGTTGAGTGTAGCCCACAACAACAATTCAATTTAACATTAAGAGCCAACTTACACTATGACATTTTTCATGAAACAGCAAGCGGGGTAAACAAAATGGCATGGCGTGTATTTTGAGGGGATTTTTTGACACTTGCTTTATGCAATTTTTGTTCGTTCAGAGTTGATTTCAAAAAATGAAATTGTTTGCTTTAATTATGTATACATTTCGGTATCATTTTAATAATTTCTTGTAAAATTTCGTTATTTGCTTGTTTCATTTTTATTTATTTTGTATTTCAGTACGAGTGCATGTATTTTTTTTTAAATAACGCATAAAAAATAAATATTACGAATATGAAATCAAAAGAAAATGTCATAAACAAATTAAAAACAGATGTGAAACACAATACAGTCGAGTTTTGGTGGGATTCATTATTGAAAGCGATCTTTCTTCTTTAAAAAAACGTATTTTTAATTAAAATTAATAACCTAATTTGTAAAAAAAAATATCCTTTCAACTTAGAGCATAAAACGAACTTTAGCCTTACTTGACAACTTCCTTTGTTTGTAAAAAGTGAAGTATAAAAAATTCATTGAAATTACCAGCACAGCAAGTATGAACCTGATGTAGTAATTAGATAGAATATCATCATTTTTATAATCTTTTTAAAATAAAATTTATTATATTCTATTGTGTTTGATAAGCATCCAAAAGTATGTATGCTAGCATTTAAAAAGATCTTAGAAAACAAGGAATATTGGTTGTAGAAGTAAAATAAACTTTAAATATGAGAACGAACAGATGTTGGTGGACTTTAAATAAATTTATACATACTTATGTATGTTTCGAAAGTGTCTAGTGTCCAGAAAAAACAGTTTACTTTTATAATGTTGACCAAACGTTAATAAAAAACCGCCAACTATTTTAAAATCGCCATGTCGCCAATTCAAATATTTGATCGCCAAATAAGATTGAAAATCGCAATATCTGACAACCCTGTTTGTACGAGGATGGCACGGTCGAATGAGCTGCGCTTTATATTCAGCACCCAAAAACACTTAGCCAAGCATTTCCTGTTATTATAGTTCTGAAATTGCAAAAAAAGTCGTGAAACTCTTAACAAACTTCAAGTTCGTAGCTTATTTGCCAAACATCCATACCCACACATACACACACACGTGAACACTTGTATAAATGGCTGACTGCATTAGGTTTGTTTTAAATTGCAGTTATTTTATTTTTGATATTTTATTTCTGTGGTTTAGCGTGATGTTATTTAATTTTAGCTCGTATTTATGTATGTAACTAATTTTTAGTTAAAAATACGAACAAGAAATCCTTTAATTAAGAATTATAGACAACTATTTTTGTGCGTTAAAGTGTCAGTGCTTTATGAACAAAACGTTATAAGTGATGCCACATTAAATTTTTAATAATTGATAAGAAGAAATAAAGAATATTTTTTCCAATTTTTGTTTTTATTTTACTCAGACATACATAGTTAATCAGTTTAATATATTTCTTAAATATCTTTTCTTCTTTTGTATGTCTTAACTCTTTATCATTGTTTTATTATAATACTAGCTGTGTCCTCCACTTCGTCAGCGAAGTCGAACAATATTTTGTTTGATTTTGCTTTGAAAGCAATCTACTCCAAATACCCTTACGTTTTTAGTGCCGCCTTAAACTATGCTGCATATCATTTTATGTAACGAGTGATTTTTTAAGAGCTTGAGAACTTTTTTTTAAAAAAAAACGCATAAAATTTGCAAAATCTCATCGGTTCTTTATTTGAAACGTTAGATTGGTCCATGACATTTACTTTTTGAAGATAATTTCATTTAAATGTTGACCGCGGCTGCGTCTTAGGTGGTCCATTCGGAAAGTCCAATTTTGGGCAACTTTTTCGAGCATTTCGGCCGGAATAGCCCGAATTTCTTCGGAAATGTTGTCTTCCAAAGCTGGAATAGTTGCTGGCTTATTTCTGTAGACTTTAGACTTGACGTAGCCCCACAAAAAATAGTCTAAAGGCGTCAAATCGCATGATCTTGGTGGCCAACTTACCGGTCCATTTCTTGAGATGAATTGTTCTCCGAAGTTTTCCCTCAAAATGGCCATAGAATCGCGAGCTGTGTGGCATGTAGCGCCATCTTGTTGAAACCACATGTCAACCAAGTTCAGTTGTTCCATTTTTGGCAACAAAAAGTTTGTTAGCATCGAACGATAGCGATCGCCATTCACCGTAACGTTGCGTCCAACAGCATCTTTGAAAAAATACGGTCCAATGATTCCACCAGCGTACAAACCACACCAAACAGTGCAATTTTCGGGATGCATGGGCAGTTCTTGAACGGCTTCTGGTTGCTCTTCACTCCAAATGCGGCAATTTTGCTTATTTACGTAGCCATTCAACCAGAAATGAGCCTCATCGCTGAACAAAATTTGTCGATAAAACACATTTCGAACCGAACACTGATTTTGGTAATAAAATTCAATGATTTGCAAGCGTTGCTCGTTAGTAAGTCTATTCATGATGAAATGTCAAAGCATACTGAGCATCTTTCTCTTTGGCACCATGTCTGAAATCTCACGTGATCTGTCAAATACTAATGCATGAAAATCCTAACCTCAAAAAAATCACCCATTATTTACTTAAAAAAAAAAAAAAATACGCAATCCGGTTTAGTTCAGTTATGGTTTATTTATTTATGTTTATTGAATTTACTTTAATACTAAAATAACTAAGTACTTTCACTGCTTTTTCTCCACTTTCTCTTGGAAATGAGATATTTTTGCGAAAAAGTATCCTATATTGGAATCAGGATACTAAGGTACCTCCTCACAAAATTTTGTTATAATCCATCGAGTAGTTTTTACGTGATGCGAACGCAAAAGAAAAGCAGACAGACAGACAGACAGACGGAAATGAGTTACTATTTTATTATATGTATAGACTAGCAGTGCCCTGACAATTTTTTTCGTATTCACTTTGTTTTTAAAGTAATCCACACTAAATAAACAAGTCATAAACATAACACCGGCAGAGCATGGTATCACTTTGTTTACTTTGTTATAGGTGGCGAATATGTGTTTATGTTCTGATTGACCATGATTTTCTGTTTTCCATCAATGTTTGTTGTTGAATGCTTATAGCAAACCATAGAGTATTAGTAATGTTGAGCAATAAATGGCGCTGTTTTAAAATAAAACTGTAAAGCTCAGACGTCATTGCGCTTTTAGAGCAATTTTAGACATGTGCAGTCTACGTGTGTATGCCACTATTTTTGCGGAGTTTGTACAGGTTATACTGTTTGACATATCAAAATGAAATTTAGTATGTGCCTTTGGTATGTGAAGATGAAGAGCTGTATAGTTTTTGGACATAATTGGGAGGGGTCAAGGGATAGTTTCCTTACCCACATATTTTGTGAACCCTCTACAGGCCATACCGTATGACATATTAAAACGAAATTTAGTATGTACCTTTGGTTTATGGCGATGAAGAGCTGTATAAATTTTGTGCATAATCGGGAAGGAGCAAGTGGTAGTTTACTTAGTCCTAAATTTTGTAAACGCTCTACAGGTCATCCCGTATGACATATCAAAATTAAATTCAGTATGTGTCTTTGGTTTATGGAGATCAAGAGCTGTATAAATTTTGGGCATAATCGGTTAGGTAAACTACCCCTAGTTTACCTAACACCCCAAACCGAAAATAATTAATTTTTCGATTCGAATATACTCTGAACTTGTATTCTTTATGTAATATATCCATAAAAATATCTGTTTCCATTTGGTATGGTAAAGTTAAGTGTAGGCCACTACAGTTTTTTTTTGTTTTTTAAATGAATGTTTTTTTTAAATTTTTTAAATGAAAAAATTTTCTTATATTTAAACCGATGTACGTCCAAACAAAATTTTAATAAAATTTATCCAATGGCTTTCACGTGATGTGAACACAATCAGACAGAAAAAATGAAAAAAATTGGTGTCTTGCGTTCCATTTTTTTAAATGAAATTACGCAGTTGAACTAACCGGATATGAATACTTTACTTTTTATAAATTAAAAAAATACATAAACGTAGCATATCCTAGGGCGGAAATAAAACTGCCGGTATTACCACATATCACTGAATCGCTGACGAAGTAAAATAATTTTTAATTGGCTATGCTAGCTTCAAACTAATTCGCCTTAAGAACACCATTAGCACATGCGAAGCTTTACTATCGCACTAACTATCTGTCTTATCTACGCTACTATCCTTTTCTAAAGGAAGTAACATAGTTAATAAAGGCATAAATTGCCTGACGTAAGGATCTTTGGTGTGTATTGCTTTCAAAGCAAAATCGAACAAAATATTGAAGGACCCTGACGAAGTGGTGGGCACGGCTAGTATCATAATAATACACTGGTTCAAACAGTGTCGTATAGCTATATGTTACATGTGTATATCCTTATGAAGCAATTATGAAATAATTCATTTGCGCAAAAAGTAATCAATTTTATATTTAAAAAAAAAATTGTTTTAAAATTTTAGCCAACATCTCTTAAGTGATTTTTTTTTTAATATTATAAACGTTTAAAATTGTATTACGTCATGCAAAATGGTTCAAATACTTTTTATTTTTCGAATTGTTTGCCAGCCTTTTTATATTTATGTATGCATATAAACATAATCGTGCCACTGTATAGAGCACTGTTTCTAATATTTCATTCGCATTGTTTATCTTCGTTTTCATTCATCACGTTTTTTTTTTATTATCCTCTCTCACCATTCACATTTTTTTGGCATTTGTTTTTGCTTATTTCCATGCCTTATCCCCCAACCATTTTTGTTTTTGTTCTTCTTCTTTTTTAACGCTTAAGCTGGAACAACACATGTCATGGTTGTTTTTTTTCACAATAGTTTTCATTTTTGTGGGGATAGCGGAGGAGAGTACATACTTATAATGTGGTGGAGTTGAATTGACTACAAAAGAATATTATCATTGCAGTTTTTTTGTTTGTTGTTATTGTTGATTTTGTTGGATGTTGATGATGATATTAAATTTCTTTTGTTTTTTTTTTGTGAAATGACAATAATGATGAAGATGGTAATGATGTTGGGCTCAAAAAGTTTATTTGTTGCATTTTTGCATGTGTGTGTGTGTGTGTGTGTTTTGTTTTTGCTACAACATGTGCGTAGGGATTTGTTACTTTTTTTCTTACTTTTCTTTTGCGCTTGGTAGGCTGATGCTTCTTCTCATTGAAATCCATCCATATGTATGCATGAATGCATGCATGTATGTATGTAGCTTATACAACCTACAAAACTTTTACCATTTCACTAAACAAGTCTGTCAGGCTGTCCTTTAGCTGTTTGTTTTTGTCAGTGTATTACTTTGTCATTAGTTTGGTTTTAAAGGAAGTTGGAGTACACAGATTATCAGTTTTGATTTGCAAATTTTTAAAGATAGCTTACTACGAAATGAAATTTGCACAGTGTTTTAAAGAAAAATTGTGAGTTCACAAGAAGTTCTTAAAAAAGAGGTATAAAAATTATTTAAAAAAAAAAATTTGTTGTTTAAGTTGGCATCACAAACGAAAAAGTTTTGTAAATTTAAAGTTACTTAGTAACAAACCAACCTGCTTATGTTATTAAGAAAAAAGTCATGCGCAATAATCAAGGCTCCAAGGTCATGCTTCGGTTAAAACGGTTTAAAACCGCGATATAAAAATACTTTTAAAGTTTATTTATACATATGTATTTAAGCCCATTATTACAACTTGCCAATTGCTATAAGTAGTGTTTCGTTATTATAAGTATGCTAAAATAATCTTTAATTATCATGGAGGTACTTTTAAGGCAAGTTATAGTAATGTTATAACGAAAAACTACCTATACCTCCTAACTTTAGCTATTTATAAGTTATAATAATGGACCTTGGAATATACAGCTGCGGTCAGAAAAAAAAACACCAAGCTTAAGAAAATATGTCTCCGATACATATTTTCCTATAGGTTAAATTGATATATTTCAAAATTTGTCATAAGACGCTTGGGAAACTGTATAAAATTTTATTTTTGCTAATTATTTTTTTTTTTTTTTAATTTATACTTTGTTTAAAAAAAAAAAAAAAAAAACTTGAAAAACAATAAGTCAAAAAATAGCACTTTACTTTAATTTGTATTAATATTAAACACTAAATTAAAAAAAGAATTATAAATTATTACATTGAGCATGATTTGTATATTCTAATTAATACCTTGTTGCATGTTCTTTATTTGTAATAACGTCTGCACAACGTTTTGGCATTGAATTTACAAGATTTGGCATCTTTCCTTTGGAATATTATTCCAGATTTGCTGAACACTTGTTCAAATGCAACACGCATTGTTAGTGGGATGCATTTGAGACACTCACTCTTTTATACCTCTTCATAAATTCTCAATTGGATTAAGGTCTGGGTATATCAACATCAATCCTTTTTAACCGACTTCAAAAAAGAAGGAGGTTATCTATTCGTCTGAATGTTGCTTTTTTTATGTATGTAACCGCAGAACTCAGCCATTTCTGAACCGATTTTAAAATTTTTTGCTTTATTTGAAAGGTTATGCTTCAAGAATGGTCCCATTTTAAAAACAGTTCATTATATTAAAAATTAAAGGGTGTCCCCATACAACATACATGTTTTTGACGTGTATTAAGAACCGTAAAGGGCTGCAAATTAAAATTTTAAAAAATTGCGTGCCGCTATAGCTCCCAACAGCAGAAATTAATAAAAAAATAAATTTAAAATTTAAAGGGTGTCCCCATAGGTGACATAATATGACCTATTTGGGTCTATCTTTTGAACCGTTATAGACTAAACCTTGAAAATTTGACAGAATGTCGACTACTATGACCGTTATAATAAAATGTATAAATACTCAAAATTTTAAATTAAAGGGTGTTCCAATAGTTCATTTAATTTGATGTATATGGCCATACTTTTGAATAGTTGTACACAGACCGCTGAAATTTACAAAGAACCTGTAGTGCTAAGTCAGCTATAATAAAAAGTATAAAATTTTGAATTTGGAACTTAAAGGGTGTCCCAATAGTTAATGTAATTCTATGTATGTGGCCAAACTTTTGAACTGTTAGAGACAGACAGCTGAAATTTACAAGGAACCTGTATTGCAAAGTCCACTACAGCAAGTATACAATTTGAAGTTAGAAATTAAAGGGTGTCCCCATAAATTACGTAATTTGATCTATATGACCCTATCTTTTGAACCGTTAAACACAAACACTTGAAAATTAGGCAGAATGTCCACTACTTTCTCTGGTATGATAACAAATATAAATATTTGGAATTATAATGTAAAGGGTGTCCCAATAGTTCATGTAATTTGATATATATGGTTAAACTTTTTAACCGTTATAGACAGATAGTTGAAATTTACAAAGAATCTTTGTGACCAAGTCCTCTATAACAACAGGTCTTTAATTTAACATTGTAAATTAAAGGGTGTCCGAATAGGTGATGTTATTTGATCTGTGTGCCCCTATCTTTGAAACCGTTATAGACAGAGGCTTGAATGGTGTCCCCATACAAGACGGATGCTGGTGAAAATAACTTAACTTTTAAACAGTAATAGGGAGAGGCTTGACATTCAATAGTCTTTATTTTTTCCCTCTAATTTTGGCGCATCTTTTATTTGGTTTAAATCTAATTCTTACAGATTACTTCTTACATTTTTAGTTTAGAATTGGTGCCCTTCTATCTGTTTTGAAGTCGGTTTTTTTTTTACAAGAATTATTATCCATTGTGGTTTTGACCCAATGTATAGGTCCTACGCCATAGTAAGAAAAACTATCCCATACTATTATCCACCGTGTTTTATGGTGTTAGTTATACATTTTGGGTTGAATTATGTGTTAGGGGTCTTTTTACGTAGGAACGTGATCTCTTGCTTGCAAGTAATACAATTTTGAACTCATATACCATTTATTTTCCCGTTGGAATGAAACTACATTTTGTCGTTAGTGCTATTTTTTTTGACCGGCACTGTATATGTATATATAGATGATTTGACCGAATATCTACAAATGTTAAACCTTTATCATGACCGACGAATTAGTAAGTGCCAACTAGTTAAGGCAGCGGCATTATCACTTAGTTTAGAAATTTAAATAACATATGCACGAAAAATTGGGTTTAAGAGAGCAATTGGAAAAATTGGTGCGCAGTTTCTTCATGAATGAATTTCTTCTCGCTTATATAACTGATGATAAACCATGATTAACCTCCGTACACCACAAATAAAACAAAAAAGTGATGATGATGATATTTTTTACCAAGTTAATTCGCCCAGACGATAGAAAAGGCAGCGGTATCGGCTGATAATGTGGCCACAATTTTTTGGAATGTTCAGGGACTTATCTATATTGACTACTTGAAAGAAGGAAAAACAATTATTCACCATTATTGTGCCAGATAGATGAAAATAGGAAGAAAAAATGTCTCCATTGGGGCTGGAAAGACTAAATAATTTAACCCAATGTGTTTATTGTTTTTTAACACACATTTTTGTCTAGCCCTGAATGAAGTCCAATCAACTGAATACCTTTAAAATTGTAACAATAATAACAACAACAATAATAGAGCCCAACACTAATAACAATGATATGAAAAACTCCCATGTCTCTTCCTATTTTCTCACTCTTTGTGTTTTGCATTTCTTTCAACTGAGAACAATAGTGACAATGATGATAGAGATGTTGTTGATAATGATGTTATAACTATAATAATGTTGATGAGATTTGTTTTTGTTTTTTTTTATACATATTTCTTTACCAGGCATGGGGAGTTGAAAATTTGTAAAACTAAATGAAGGTGCTAAATTAAATGTATATATTTTTTAATTATACATATATTGAAATTTTGAATAATTATTGATACATTGAGCTGTATTTAAACTCGCTCATAACACCACTGCGAGCATGTTTTCAGCTGCAGACGGAAGGTTAAGCTTCCCAACATTGTTGGCTTGTTGGCATAAAATTAACATTTAAGGTAATGCCATTAAAATAAATCGTAAAAGCATTTAACCTCTTGAGCTAGATGGCCATTCGACTAGACCCTATAACAAATTCTATTGACCGTAAATTTAAAACATTTCTTATGTTTGTTCCTATCACAGCTTCGATACAAAATGCACATAACTCGTGTGATTCCTCCGAAAGCATTTGTAGATTTATTGCTTTGTGGTAAAGCATATTTTGCTTATTGACAAAGCTATTTAGATGAGCTTCATCGCAGAAGATGTCTTTATGTGAAAATTTTGTATATTTTCCATTTTTTTCACATTCTAGCCTTGAATAAATAAATGGTCCAGTTCTTCTGGTACATTATTTGATATTGTTAGGAGTAGGTATATTTATTTACGCAGAGTTTGCAAAGGCGCAGTTTTATAAATTCCCAAATCCTGTGATAGGAGTAAAATCATCTGATTTTATTTGATTTATTTTGTGCGGAACTCTGCAAAACAGTGCTGTCCTTGCACGAATGCGAAATGTGCTTCATAAGCAGCCGCGAAATTAGTAGTTTCGAAATGTACATCTTACATATAATAAAATAGTAACACATTTCCGTATATTTGCTTTTCTTTTGCTGGATTGGAATAGTGGGCGGGGCACTTCCCATACGAAGTGAACAATTAGAATCGTCTACCTGGAGATCTGGAATAGTTAAGAGTCTTGAAACTTTCCACAACTAATTTTCATACTAATGCATAATCTAGCAAAATTTAGACCGGATTGGGACAGTGGGCGTGGTAACTTCCCTGCAAAGTACCGATAGAACTACAATAGGGAGAGTCTTTAAAATTTTGCACAAGTAACCCTCAGACTAATATATTCATAATTTAGCGAAATACAAACTGGATTAGTATAGTAGGAGTGATACCTCCCATAAAAAGTAAAATATTATTACCGTGATATTAGGCAAAAAAAAAAAAAAGATTGGATGAGAACATTGGGCATCATACCTTGCATATAAATTAAAACAGTTTTTTCGTAAGAATAGCGTTTTCCAGTTAAAGGTTAGCCATAATATTCTTCCAATTGTTTATTGTATTTTTTGTGGATGGGTGTAGCAAAGCACACCGGGGATAGTTGGTAACATAATATATCAAATATAATAAATTAATAAGATTTGCCACAGTACATTCAACGTCTGAGCGCATCACAGGCAAGACAGACAACAGACAAATTTATGCTTCTACGTGTTATTTCTGTTTGGGCAGGTTCAAATAAAAATACGTTTGGCAAGCCGTTTGTGTGGTTTAATTGGCCCGTTAGTAAAAATAAAAATTGAAAAATTTGATAACAAAATTTGTGATTTATTTAAGTTTACTTTTACAGTAAATTTGATTAAAAAAAATATATGTTGATAAGGTAAATAAGGGATTAGGTAGATAAACAATTTTTCAAAAACTTCTGAAAGTAGTACTGAATTTTCCATCTCTGTTTGACATTGTTGCTAATATAAGTAAATGTTGTTGCTGTGTGCTACATATACCTACATTTTTTTGTGTATTTGTTGTTACAGTCTTGTTTCTTGCTTAAGCTGGCTTCTTCATAACAATCATTGTAACAGATTGTTATGAAGAAGCCAGCTTAAGGTCTATTCCATTCTTATTCCTCATCATAGTTACCATTAAGAGCAGTACCAAAGCAAAATGTATAACAACTGATGGTTAACGTATTTTAAGCGACTTTTTGTACCATTTCAAAATGCATGAAAGTATTTGGTCGTCGCCTCTTTCTCAAACTCCTGATCCACCGAGATTGTTTTAACATCAATCTTAAAAAGAGCTTGCGTTAAGCCAAACTAAATTTTAGAAATAATATGACTTTTTTACTCTGCAGACTATGTTCGTACCTAGCCATAGATGTCTAGGCGTCTGAACGTTTTACATGTTTGTAAGGATTTTGCCAATTCTTTCTTCAACGCAACATTTGTTTTTCAGCTACTTTTTATTTTTCTTCCTTTTGCTATAGCTTCCATAAGGACTTTTCTTCTTGACTTTTTCCTACAATGTCGCATTGATTGCCATGCCGACAACGTACAACAGCCTCATTGCCTCCGATAGCATAACAATTTTTTCTATCTTTTTATCTGCTTTATAATCAAAAATATTCATCCATCCATCTTTGTTGTCTTTCATCTCATCATATAATTTTTTTTCTAATGATTTGTTTTAGCAAATATGTACATACATATGTACTTATATAAAATCTATTTATTCTGCTTTAAGACGCTCAAATAAGTTGTATATGAAAATTTGCTACAAAAATTGTATGAAATTAAAAGAAAATAAAGTTTCTGGTAGTGTACATATATAAATCGGAAACAAAAGCCTAAAAAGTTTGAATTTAAAAGTTTTATGCTGCAAAATTAATAAGAAATTAAAAAAATTCTAAAATATTTGAATTGATAAAAATCGTTACAAATTACGTACCTAGGAGTATATATTGTAAATAAATTAAAAAACAAGAAGAGAAAAAAAGAATTCTTCTTTTCTCACTCTCTCACACTCTTAAAACTAAATGAAAACTAACTGTTCAAATAATTATTTCACTTTAAAAATTCAAATTCCGTTTAAATAATAATGTTTGATAATATTAATTAATATAATTTTAATAAATTAAATAAAAAAGGAATATCATTATTTAATAAATACAAATAAGAAAATAAGAAACTCTAAATAAACCGTTATACTATTTTAAAATTGGGCTGCCAGATTTGACGATTTTAAAAATTAATAAAAAGTGATTAGTCGTACGTAGTAAACGCAATTTTGTGATTTTAAGCATTTATATATAAAATCCGATCTATTAGGATGTGTGTGAAGTTAAATATGTCAGTTATATTCGTTTTTGACGTAACGACTTACGTAAAACATATTTAAGTGTGAAGTTAAATACGTATATGACGTAACGTCTTACACACTAAAATATGAAATTTTCAACAATTTAAAAATATTTTTAACAACTTTTTTTGCAAATAATGATATTTCAGCAATTTCAAACCTTACTGAGATAAACGAACATAAATTCATATTATTTTTCTTCAACAATAGTTAGTAATTTTTTTTTTCCCAAAATATTTTGGTTAAAGTGGCCAAATGAAGAGGTGTCATCCAATATCACCACATGGAGAGTGTTGCCTAGGGTCCCTACTATTACACTATATAAGCAGTTTTTCTAAATTGAGTTTGTGAGTTTAGTAAAAAAGTGTAAAAAACTCAATTTTTGTACTATGTGAAGTCTCTCAAGGATTTTGGCCAATGTGGCCAAATGAAGAGGTGGCATCCAATACCATCATATGGAGAGTGTTGCCTAGGGTCCCTACTATTACACTATATAAGCAGTTTTTCTAAATTGAGTTTGTGAGTTTAGTAAAAAAGTGTAAAAAACTCAATTTTTGTACTATGTGAAGTCTCTCAAGGATTTTGGCCAATGTGGCCAAATGAAGAGGTGGCATCCAATACCATCATATGGAGAGTGTTGCCTAGGGTCCCTACTATTACACTATATAAGCAGTTTTTCTAAATTGAGTTTGTGAGTTTAGTAAAAAAGTGTAAAAAACTCAATTTTTGTACTATGTGAAGTCTCTCAAGGATTTTGGCCAATGTGGCCAAATGAAGAGGTGGCATCCAATACCATCATATGGAGAGTGTTGCCTAGGGTCCCTACTATTACACTATATAAGCAGTTTTTCTAAATTGAGTTTGTGAGTTTAGTAAAAAAGTGTAAAAAACTCAATTTTTGTACTATGTGAAGTCTCTCAAGGATTTTGGCCAATGTGGCCAAATGAAGAGGTGGCATCCAATACCATCATATGGAGAGTGTTGCCTAGGGTCCCTACTATTACACTATATAAGCAGTTTTTCTAAATTGAGTTTGTGAGTTTAGTAAAAAAGTGTAAAAAACTCTTCATTTGGCCACATTGGCCAAAATCCTTGAGAGACTTCACATAGTACAAAAATTGAGTTTTTTACACTTTTTTACTAAACTCACAAACTCAATTTAGAAAAACTGCTTATATAGTGTAATAGTAGGGACCCTAGGCAACACTCTCCATATGATGGTATTGGATGCCACCTCTTCATTTGGCCACATTGGCCAAAAACCTTGAGAGACTTCACATAGTACAAAAATTGAGTTTTTTACACTTTTTTACTAAACTCACAAACTCAATTTAGAAAAACTGCTTATATAGTGTAATAGTAGGGACCCTAGGCAACACTCTCCATATGATGGTATTGGATGCCACCTCTTCATTTGGCCACATTGGCCAAAATCCTTGAGAGACTTCACATAGTACAAAAATTGAGTTTTTTACACTTTTTTACTAAACTCACAAACTCAATTTAGAAAAACTGCTTATATAGTGTAATAGTAGGGACCCTAGGCAACACTCTCCATATGGTGGTATTGGATGCCACCTCTTCATTTGGCCACATTGGCCAAAATCCTTCAAAAACTTCATATAGTACAAAAATTGAGTTTTTTACACTTTTTTACTAAACTCACAAACTCAATTTAGAAAAACTGCTTATATAGTGTAATAGTAGGGACCCTAGGCAACACTCTCCATGTGGTGGTATTGGATGCCACCTCTTCATTTGGCCACATTGGCCAAAATCCTTGAGAGACTTCACATAGTACAAAAATTGAGTTTTTTACACTTTTTTACTAAACTCACAAACTCAATTTAGAAAAACTGCTTATATAGTGTAATAGTAGGGACCCTAGGCAACACTCTCCATATGATGGTATTGGATGCCACCTCTTCATTTGGCCACATTGGCCAAAATCCTTGAGAGACTTCACATAGTACAAAAATTGAGTTTTTTACACTTTTTTACTAAACTCACAAACTCAATTTAACAAAACTGCTTATATAGTGTAATAGTAGGGACCCTAGGCAACACTCTCCATGTGGTGGTATTGCATGCCACCTCTTCATTTGGCCACATTGGCCAAAATCCTTGAGAGACTTCACATAGTACAAAAATTGAGTTTTTTACACTTTTTTACTAAACTCACAAACTCAATTTAGAAAAACTGCTTATATAGTGTAATAGTAGGGACCCTAGGCAACACTCTCCATATGATGGTATTGGATGCCACCTCTTCATTTGGCCACATTGACCAAAATCCTTGAGAGGCTTCATATAGTACAAAAATTGAGTTTTTTACACTTTTTTTACTAAACTCACAAACTCAATTTAGAAAAACTGCTTATATATTGTAATAGTAGGGACCCTAGGCAACACTCTCCATGTGGTGGTATTGGATGCCACCTCTTCATTTGGCCACATTGGCCAAAATCCTTGAGACGCTTCATATAGTACAAAAATTGAGTTTTTTACACTTTTTTATTAAACTCACAAACTCAATTTAGAAAAACTGCTTATATAGTGTAATAGTAGGGACCCTAGGCAACACTCTCCATATGGTGGTATTGGATGCCACCTCTTCATTTGGCCACATTGGCCAAAATCCTTCAAAAACTTCATATAGTACAAAAATTGAGTTTTTTACACTTTTTTACTAAACTCACAAACTCAATTTAGAAAAACTGCTTATATAGTGTAATAGTAGGGACCCTAGGCAACACTCTCCATATGGTGGTATTGGATGCCACCTCTTCATTTGGCCACTTTAATCAAAATATTTTGGAAAAAAAAATTACTAACTGTTGTTCAAGAAAAATAATATGAATTTATGTTCGTTTATCTCAGTAAGGTTTGAAATTGCTGAAATATCATTATTTGCAAAAAAATTTGTTAAAAATATTTTTAAATTGTTGAAAAATTCATATTTTACTGTGTAAGACGTTACGTCATATACGTATTTAACTTCACACTTAAATATGTTTTACGTAAGTCGTTACGTCAAAAACGAATATAACTGACATATTTAACTTCACACACATTCTATTAGGATGTAGTGGAAAATTATTTATCATCATAGTCACCATTAATAGCAGTACCAAACGCAAAATGTATGACAACTCATGGTTAACGTATTTTAAGCGACTTTTTTTTGTACCATTTTAAAATGCAATAAAATATTTGGTCTTTGTTCTCTACAAACCCCTAATTCATTAAGAACACAAACCAGTTTAAAAACAGACTGTTTTGCCATTTTGATGCATACAACTCTGATTTCCTACATTTCTCTGACGAGGCTAGTCAAATAATAAACCAATTTATATAAGACTAACAGTGTCCACGTCGCGACGTTGTCTGCGTCCTGGCAATATTTTGTCAGGTAATCTCTTATAGAGGTTGGATGTTGCCACTTAGGTTTCATTTACAGAGTTTATATTAGACAATGCTGCATTACATTAGACAATACAAGCATACTTTCTCAATTGTCTTAACTACTGTCTTGAATATTTTAAAGACAGTAAATAGGACAATGATTTGACCCATGCTGGCAATAATTTAGTTTTTGTGTACAGAAAAAAATGAAAAAGGGAAAAATAAAAAACTTAAACAGTGATTTGACGAATGCCGACAATAAGAAAAAATCAAAAAATTTAAATAAATTTTATTTTACAATTGTCTGGACGCCTATACTACGGAGACGATTGTCAGTATTTTTGCCAACTAATACGTATTCTTTTATTTTCATGACAGTACTGTCTAATGTGAACGCTAGGATAAATGCGATTACTATAGAGTTCTGTAAATTTCCCGTTTACAAAAATATGTAAAAAGGTACTGCCAGAATCATTAAATCGGCAAAATTATGTGCTTCTATTTTTTTCATAATTTTTTCTCTTGGAAATGTGAGATTTTTATGGGGAAAAATTATCCTATATTTAAACCGAGCTAATAAGGTACCTTTTCACAATTTTATTAATATTCATCTAATAGTGTTTAAGTGTGCGAACACAGACAAACGGAGAGACAGACACGGTTCTGTTACAGTTTTATTATACGTATAAGCCTTAGATTACCAAAAAATGTTCAGCTGATAATTTACTTTCACCTTTTTTTAATTCGTCATATGCAAATCTAATAACTGTCACAATCGATCATGTAGACGGAATGGGTTTGGATACCAGTTTATAATATTAAAATAGTTTAAGAGTGGCTCTTATAAATGCACTATTAGTGAAGTTAGCTATGCTGGGAATATAGTTCCATGTGTTACGCTCCTTTTTAAAGAGTTAGTTTTTAGACATTTCATATCATAATATTAAGTGTGCGAACACAGACAAACGGACAGACAGACACGGTTCTGTTACAGTTTTATTATACGTATAAGCCTTAGATTACCAAAAAATGTTCAGCTGATAATTTACTTTCACCTTTTTTTAATTCGTCATATGCAAATCTAATAACTGTCACAATCGATCATGTAGACGGAATGGGTTTGGATACCAGTTTATAATATTAAAATAGTTTAAGAGTGGCTCTTATAAATGCACTATTAGTGAAGTTAGCTATGCTGGGAATATAGTTCCATGTGTTACGCTCCTTTTTAAAGAGTTAGTTTTTAGACATTTCATATCATAATATTCTTTTGATGAAACTTCTCATAACAACCGTATTATAAAAAGTATGCCACTGCAATAACAAAATTTGAAGTCTGCACATAACAAAGTTTTCTGTGCGACTTAATTTGACATTTGCTGACATAAAAATATTTTATACTATGTTATGTAGTGTGTAAACCTGGCAAAAATCCTGACCTGTCAAAAGTCAAACTTCATATTAAAAACAAAACAATATTAAGAATGATGTGCTTTGTTATATGAAGTCGAGGCAAATTTTTGTCAGATCTAGACACTACGTTACGTGGAGACAATAAATAAATAAAATCAACTCTTATTTTGTAAATAAACATTTTTGTAGTAGAATTCATAAAAATCTTGTAAAAACGTTATTATTAAATTAAGTCTGGCAGCTTTATTTTAAATATAAAAAATTAAACAAAAAAAAAAACCTGCGTAGGAACAAAAATAATAATCATTTGCGCTCTCTCATCTCTTCAAATAAACCGTAAAATCAATAGTGAGAACAAAAATTACCGTTAAATTTCGTAATAATTAAAATGGATAATCAAATATGAAAAACAATTTAAAACAAATTTAAAAATTTTGCTTTCAAAAACAAAACTAAGAAGCAGCAAAAAAGAATTTTGTTACAAATCAACAAAAACGCCTCAATATTTCTTAAACCCACTATGGCGCCCAAAAAATCCACAATTGTCTTAAATGTAGAACAATTTATACGCGATGTGGAACAACGTCCAGCCATATGGAATCGCAATTTTCATTGCAATAAAGCATTTTTAGAACAAATGTGGGATGAACTATCGGCCGAACATAAACTGCCCAGTAAGTATGATTTATTTTAATTATCTGTTTCGAAAATTTGTTAATGATGAATAAATTCTTATTATTTTTGTAGAAGTTGTCCTAAAGGCCAAATGGAAGGGTTTGCGTGATAATTTTCGTGTAGAATACAAACGTATACCACGCTCTGATACGGGTGAATTTTTGGTGGAACCCGCTACTTTTGAATCTAAATGGATACACTATTATGCTCTCTTGTTTTTGAGTAAGTGGGGAATATTTAATTATCAATAAATTTATTATCAAGGCATGTTATATAAGAAAGAGAGAGAGAGAGAAGAGAACTTACAATTATTTTTAAATTTTTTTTTGAAGTTTGAGCATCTAAAATGCAGCATCATACTGTCAAAATTTATATAACAAAAGTCAAAGTACTAACAAGTTTTCTCCTCTTTCTGTTTCCTTGTTACTAGGTACTTGATACTTCTTCTTTATTTCTAAAGTGATAGGTATTTAAAAGTTTTATTTTTTTTTACTATTTGCCTTGCAGCGGAACACATGCGTCATCGTGTGCCCAAAAACGAACAAGATCAGGCCTTCTATTTTGCCCAACAAAGTCAGGATTGTGAAAAAACAGTGGTTGAACCAGATCTAACAAATGGTCTTATACGGCGCATGCAAGATAGTGATGAGGAATTCGATGAAGATGATGTCGAGGAAGACGATGATGAAGTGACAGAAACCACACCACCTGCAGCTCATTCCCAGCCATTGACCACAATGGGTACACTACCGGGTGCCATAATAAAAACAGAAGATACACGTAACTTACTTAAGAATATAGATAAAGAGGTGCAAGACTTATCCAAGAAATCACTAGACAATAATGCCCAGTTACTAGAAGCGGCCTCAACAACATTACAACTACAAACGCCGATACAACAACTACAGCAGGCCACCAACATTTCCTCGACCACAACGGGCAGTGGTTTGTGTTTGGTAACTAATGCTCCTACAACGGCTGTCACATCGATTGGCCTACCAGGTACCTCCTTATCCTCCTCAGCTTCATCGGTATCAAGCACTACCTCCTCCAATTCTTCATCTTGTGTTTCGACACTAAATGTATTCCAAACATCTCCTCCCATAGCACATACTACAGCATTGGCTGTAGCCGCCACCTTAGCCTCAATGAATGGTATCTCAGCGGCTACGGCTGCAGCTGCCACAGCTTTTAATAATTCTACAGCCTCAGCATTGCCTAGTGCAATGGTTTTACCAAATACTTGCATTGGCTCAGCAGCGCAACAAAAAATACGTTCCGTTTCACCGCCGCCACTTTACAATAAAGCCCATCATCCACCGCCCAGTTCGAATGGTGTCATGAGCAAAGAACGTTCTGATGATTTTCCTCTCAATGCCAGCTCCTGTTTACACGGCAGTCATGAGCATTTAAATTTTACCAAACATTCATACACAAATGGTTTGATACCAGCTTTAAAACTAAAACGACCACGCCTCTCGGAAGATAGTAACTTTAATGGTTCCTCTACTATGGACACCTCACCGCCTACCAGCTTAGTACCCGAAGATGATGATTATCATTATTTGTTGTCACTGCATCCGTATATGAAACAGTTGACGGCCGCTCAAAAGTTGCGCATACGCACCAAAATACAAAAGTTAATATTCAAAGAGCTCTACAAGGAGGACTTGGAAGAGTCGAAATAAACCAAAGTCATTATTTATAATTAAGCGAAGTGTATGTTAAGGTAGAGCAGAAAAAAACTACTATGATTTTAAGATTTTGAAAATCTCTTTTTTCCTGGAATTAAATAATTAATTTTTAATTTTTGTTTGTAAATATTTAAGAATTTCTTAGCATTTATTTAGTTTTTTCTTAGTTTTTAAAATCATATTTACTTTTCTTAATTTATTTACAAATTTTTTTAATTGCAAATTTCGTACATATTTCAAGCATTTATTTTTCAATTATTGTATAATTGAATAAAAGAAAACGTTAAAAAATTGAAATTTATTAAATAAAAATAAAGAATTTATTGATGGATTTATGTTGTAAATGTCGTATTGAAGTTTTATTTTTTGAATTTTGAGCGATTTCAAAAGTAAATCGCTTTTAAAAACAGGGAAGGTGCGGTAAAAAATGACCGAAATTTAATAATGCAGTGATCGGCGCTCGTAGTGTTACCAGGTAAAAATGCTGAACAGATTCCCCTAAGGCACACTATAGAGGGGAAATTTTTAAGTGAGAATTTTTGTTTTTTATAGGTAGTTTGACAGTTAAACTTCCATTGAATTTTCGCCTTAATATTTCCTCTCCGTAGTGAGGCTACCTGATTAATGTGCCTTGGATGCCCCGGTAGACTACATAATAACCCCAGTAGACTACTAGCGAGGCGGGGTCTAATCACCGCATTCGATATCGAGTAAAAACTCTCGTAATTTTTCATTTTGGTATCATGGCACTCGATATCGAATAAAAAGTATCGTAATTTTATTCGAAACGAAATTTTTTTAAACCGTGTTTTCTTGACTGTTTATCAATCTTTTTCAATTTGACATATATCACGACTAGATACATGTCGAATGGTATAATTAGCTTACTCGACTCGAATCAAATTTGTTATTCGATAGTTTACTCGATGCCGAATGCGGTGGTTAGGCCCCAGGTTGGAGTGCTAGTGCAACAACTGCAACAAAACATCTTTGACATTCTACTGGCATATACAAATAATATATTTTTGAGAAAGCATTAGCATTTTGAGAAAGCATTAGCTATCGTGTCCACCTGGTATAAATTCGCCTTGACTACTAGGTAGCAGAGCTACTCTTATCAGTCGGGGATCTGTGGGTTCACTTTCCACCAAAAACCCTGACCTTTGTAGGTGTAATTGCTGCCACTGCGTTAACCCATCAACTGCGAAGCAGTTAACGGTACATCAGATTTGAGAGGACGTAGAGGAATTAGAAACCCTTGAGAACAATATAAGTCAATGTCCTTTACAACAGAGGTGTTACAATGTGATAATCGACATCTATAGGTGCAACTTAGTCGGCTTCAGCAGGGGAATTAGATGGCAAGATGATGGATAACTGCAAGCAATTGAAGCTACTAAGAATTACAAATCTGAAGCGAATCACAATGGAACATGCCCTATATTATGAAGGAAGAAGCGAAAGATATCTCTGGATGCAAGCTAGAAAATGTCGTAGGCTTCATCAGGGGAATCAGATGGGTAAGTGGACGTAAATAGAGCGTCTAATGGATCACCATGGAAGTGCCACTCTACCTTTCTAAGTATATTATATCTCAATACCCTATATTACGAAGCAAAAAGCGAGACAATGCACGACATCGCTGGATACAAGCTAGAACATGTCGTAAACTTTATCAGGAGAATCAGATGGGTAGGTGATGAGTAACTGCACGCAAATAAAGCGACTAATAATTAGTAATTTGAAGGGGATCACCTTGAAACCTCTAAGTTTGCGAGTGGAAGTGCCATTCTATCGGCCTTAACTTATTTTAACCTAACCTAAAAATGCTGTAATTTTGCAAATTTTTAACTTGAGCAAATCGAAGGAACATTTCATACTTTGACGACAGTCTGTTATTCTTCGACGATGTAGCCAGCCCACTTAATTGTGTATACAAAGGATAAAAGTGACCTGTACCGTTTTCGAGTATGAACAATCTTGATCGTCTCATATCTTTTAGTTAATACTGTAGCCTCTAAAATGGTCAATCGAAAAAATCCATTGGGTTTAAGTCCATGGAATTTGGTGGGTTTTGTTGTAAAGAAATGGTAAATAAAATTTCACCAACTTTATGGGGGGGTTGGGGTGAAAAGGAGTCGAAAACTTTCTACCTTATTGGTTACATGTCCAAGGTACAAAGCCTTGTTGATTTAAAACTACGCCCTGTTCAACTAAAACGAGTAGCAAGGTATATTTATTTTACTAGGCAGTGTCCGCCCAGCTGATTTCGTAGTTCGACATGTCAAAAGTTGTATGGGTTTAGAAATTTGGTCAAGCCTTGACAAGTGATGGAGATCGATTTCTCCAAATTGTAGCGAATATTCTTTCATCCTTAATTGGATGATATTAAAGAGGGCGACATATGATTTCAGCAAGACGGTAACCATATACCACACACCTCGTAAAACAAGACTATATTTTACGCGTGGGCCAGTCAAATCAACTAAAAAAATTGTTTTATAATTTACCATTCCAGATTTTACTGAAACTTTTTTTCCTTAACACCCTGAATCCAAATATACATATGTATATTTTTTAAAATTCTATCTCTTACAGTTTACAGTTTATCTCTTACACACGTAAACTCTTGTTTCTACAATTAGAATTTGAGTACTAGATCCTGGGATTTAACACTTAGATTTCGTTTTTATTTCAAGTCAAAAGCGTATGTCAACAGGCCCATAACCACACTTCCATGGAATGAGAAAATTCAACGCGGCAACAACGATACCTCGGCAAAAGAGTGCGAATTTGCCGCCAAACCAGCGAAGGCTATTTGACCGTTTTGTTAACCGTAACCTTTTACTTTACGATTAAATAAAAGAGAATCACTTTTTTAATTCTTCTTCGAAATGTTAAGATTTGTCTTCAAAATAAGAATTAATGCTGGCAAAGTATTGAGTAGTGGGTACCGAGTACTCGATACTCGATCATTTTTTTGGGTACTCAATACACAAAAGTAGTTAGTCGATACTTTTACGGTAGTATTTTTAGAAATCAATTTTTAAAAATATTTCACAACTACGACGATAAATTTCCTCTGCTAGTAAGTTAACTGAAGTATTGAGCACTCGAATGAAAAGCATTGCGTTGTATCGATTAATTGAAAGTAGTAGAAATACGAATGTTTGTTAAATGAACAAGATGCATAATGGAGCCACAAGTTGATCACATCAATATTCTTGATTATCAAATTGATCTTTTGCATAAAAGATACTTTCATTTAAGCTCGATACATATAGTCCAGCGTCTTTCCAATATTTTTATTCCCTCTAAGTAATGTGATTTTTCAGAGCCCTCTCCTAGCACTCAGTCTATTCTTTAAGCTTGTATACAGGAAATAGACGCTAAATCAGGAGTATGATTTGACCAAGATTTCCGTCAGCACCTAGCTGTGTTGGTCCTTATCTGACGGTGTTCTTTCCACCGGGTAAAATTTAATGTGTAGACCAGCACCCCCATTGCGTCATAAGAATATCGCACACTACACAATAAAAGCCCAATGCAGCGACAATAGCACCACCTTTAAATGCTATTGTCCCATCATCGCACAATGCTCTATACGCTAATGAGTAGCAATTTATAGAACATAGAAGCCTGGACCCATGTCCTAACCTCTTTTTTTTAGGGATTTGGAGACCATCCAACTCCTTCTGTTGATAATGCAACAGCACACTTGATCAACCGTGGACCATATCTGCATGTATTGATGCAAACCACAGCCACCACGTGTACCCCCGAAGAGGACCTCACCAACAACCAGACACAGAGAGGAGCGGCTCTCTGTTGTGCTACTGGTTCCTATGGTACCAGTCGTTTGGACACTGGTCGAACGACCCTGTAGACCACAGACCTGTTGTTCCAGGCACCCTGGTGTCTGGTGTCCCAATTTTTCCTGACAGCCTTGTGTCAAAATAGAGACAATGACAATTAGTGCCTTCGGGGGGATCAGGAGAGTGTACTGGAACTAGTGGTAGTTCGTAGCCCAATATTTGTTTGATATATTCTAGATTTCAACACCCATCGCGCGGTTAGCCATTTCATATCTAAATAATAATGCAAAGTATGATGTATGTATATCATCTCGCTTGAGATATCTGCAAACTCATTAACCTCGCGTAATTTCACTATTCGATCGTCATAATTCCACGGATATTATCGAATATTTCTGGCCTGACGAACGTTTACAGAACTTATTAAACCATAGAAATTAATGGTAGAGAGTCAACATAGTCTAGATCAAGTCTTTCTTTGGTTTCCGTTATGGTTTATGTACGAAAAACACAGGCTGACTTCCAAAACATCAATTGTCTTCGGACAAAGTATAGTGTTTCATAACGCCGCAGTACAAAACCTTGACAATGCAAAACGCCGTCGACAAGTAATAGTAACGCAGTAAACAAGCAATCACGGCATCAGTTGCTGGAAGTCAGCCATTATGTTTAATCAACACACGAAATAAACAAAGGGTGTTTTAAGTTCGTCAGTAGTCCCGTTATAGATAAAACTTAACTAGCTATCATAAGACCACGAGCAATAGGACCACAGGCAGATTCTTGTTAAATGTGAATGCTATGGGGGATCTAAGCCTTAGATAAATGCTAGCAATTATTAAAGACTTCGTGAGGAGAAAGAAGGACCGCAGATACCAGTCGACAGTCTGAAATCAGTCAAGAGTAAACGCTGGTTGTAGCACGTGCATCAGTGAAAGTAAGGTTGTCGTAAATTATAAGTCGGTTGCCTTTAATCATTAAGGACGGAAGGGGATCGGAAAGGGGCCCAATAAGGAAGTGGTCTGCTTCGATATTCCTCCTACATTAATGATATAACGTTACTGTGCAAGAAATACAAAAAATCATGGAATATCAAACTGCTCTCATAGTATAGGATTATTTTCTATTAAGCATCTTAAAACTCTCGTATAGTTTAAAGAAAATGAATTTTCTAAAATCCTATTATAGTTCTAGTATTATAAAGTACAATATTATTACATAATTAGCGCATTATATTCTAATATTTTAATTTTTATATCGATATTTTTCAATTCATTTATTATTATTTTTTTTTATTATCTACTTCTTAGGTGAAGTTTATGTTTTGGACGATGGTGGTGAAGTCGATTTAGATTTGGGCAATTATGAACGTTTTCTCGATATCACATTACATCGGGATAATAACATAACCACTGGCAAAATCTATCAATTGGTTATCGAAAAAGAACGCAAGGGAGAATATTTGGGTAAAACGGTGCAAGGTAAGTTAATGAGTTATTCAAATAAAATAAAATCAAACTGAAAGATATTTTAATAGTTGTACCCCATATAACGGATGCTGTGCAGCAATGGGTGGAACGAGTTGCTGAGATACCTGTGCGTGGTGATTCCAAACCCCAAGTTTGTATTGTAGAGCTGGGAGGCACTATTGGTGATATAGAAGGCATGCCATTTGTAGAAGCTTTTCGTCAGTTTCAATTTCGTGTTAAACGTGAAAACTTTTGTGTGGCTCATGTATCGTTGGTACCTTCACCCTCATCAACCGGTGAACCCAAAACTAAACCTACCCAAAGTTCAGTGCGTGAGCTAAGAGGATTTGGTTTGAGTCCCGATTTGATAGTGTGCCGTTCTGAGAAGCCCATTGGCTCAGAGGTCAAAGAGAAAATCAGTAATTTCTGCCATGTGGCACCGGATCAAGTCATTTGTATACACGATTTGAGTTCAATCTATCATGTGCCCCTCTTAATGGAACAGAATGGTGTTATAGAGTTCCTTAACGAACGCTTGCAGTTGAATATTGTATCCAGCAAAAGAGAAAAGTTAGTAGTAAAAACAAATTATGGAATTAATGACTTTTTAAGAAATTAATATGTCTTCGTTTCTTATGCAGATGTTTACAACAGTGGAAAGATTTGGCCCGACGCTCAGAAACTTTACGCAGAAATGTAACCATAGCTTTAGTAGGAAAGTATACCAAGTTCAAGGATTCTTATGCATCTGTGGTTAAGGCTCTACAGCATGCTTCCTTGGCGGCTGGTTATAATCTTAATTTGAATTTCATAGACTCTAGTTTATTGGAGAATGAAACTTTGCAGGAGGCTCCTTCAAAATATCACAAAGAATGGCAAATGTTGTGTGAAAGTGATGGTGTTTTAGTGCCCGGTGGTTTTGGTTCTAGAGGCATTGAGGGTAAGATAAAGGCCTGCCAATGGTGCCGTGAAAATAAAAAACCCTTTCTGGGCATTTGCTTGGGTCTGCAAGCTGCTGTTATAGAATTCGCACGTAATGTTTTGAACCTTAAAGATGCCCATACTACAGAAATTGAACCCAAAACCGCTAATGCTTTGGTAATTGATATGCCTGAACATCATACGGGACAAATGGGTGGCACCATGCGTCTGGGTAAACGCACTACTATATTTGTCGAGGAGCCCAGCATTATAAAACATTTGTATGGTAATCCCAAAAGTGTTGATGAACGACACAGACATCGATATGAAGTGAATCCCAAATATGTGCCACAATTGGAAGAGCATGGTATGCGGTTTGTTGGTTGTGACGACAGCCATACACGTATGGAAGTAATAGAGCTAAAAAATCATCCATACTATGTTGGCACCCAGTACCATCCGGAATATTTATCGCGACCCCTCAAACCATCACCACCATTCCTGGGTTTAATTTTAGCTTCGGTGGGACGGTTATCCAGTTATATAGCTCGAGGTTGCCGTTTATCGCCTCGTCAGCAGTCAGATGTTTCATCTGATGAAGAGGATTTATCAGCGGTTAATACCCTGAAACATTTAAAATTAAATGGTAATACCAATTTGACAGCAAATGGCAATTGCGTGTTATCAAATGGCAATACTTCGGCCTCAGATTCCGAAACAACCGCTACAACAGCAAATGGCCAAGCTTAGATTTGTCTCAAATAGGAATTATATACAGATATGATATATTTTTTGAACCTTTAAATATCGAACTTTTAAGAAGTCTTCTTAGTTTAAAACAAACTCATTTTTAAGAATCAATTTTTGTCTAGTACGTAAGCTGAAAATGTGTCTGAAATAACTGAAATGTATGTTAGAAAAAAAAAACTGAAAAAACAATTTTTTAATAAATAAACTTATTTAATTTAAACGTATTACTAAACAAATACAACTGTTACACAAAACTCCTACAAAATAAAAGTGTCATTTTTAATGAATTATAGTTATACAGAATAAATATCTATGCTTATTTAATTTTAAAATATTTAATTGAATAGTTTTTAAATGCTCTAATAATTTATGTTATTTTCTACATAATTTTATACAACCCTTTTTGCCAATAGTTTTGAATTATTATAATTTAAGATTTAAATTGAATAAAAACTTTAATTTCTCTTAATGTGAATTATGTTTTATTAAATTATAAATAATAATAAAATAAAATATAGCATTATTTATTTCTTTATTGCTCTCTTCTAACAAATATTTTATTTAGTTAATTTATTTAATTTGCATATGATTTAAACTAATGTGCCTTTGGTTTTTAATTCAATTTGCGTTTAGGTTAAACTGAGTTATGTTTGTGCAAACACCGTATACATACAAACATATGCACATATATGCGATTTCCGACAAAAATGCAAGTAATATTATTATTTTTAACCATTTTACAGCATAAGTGTTAAGTTAGGTTAAGAAGGGTTGTGCCAGACCTAGAGGATCCATAGTGACTCCCTCTAGATAATTAAAATAAAAATGAAAAACAGAGACCTATTTGTGTCCTGCTTTCTATCACTCAGCCACCCGATTTCCTAATAATAATCTTTCACCTACCCATCTAGGTCTGCGGCCTTGTAATACCGAGCAGTGACAAAATATGCTCTACAGTTTTCAACTCCTCGTCGTCCTACAGAAATACGATGTACCGGTAAATTATCTACTGATTCTTGCTCTAATGAAACAATAGCCAATTATCACACCTACTACGACTGACAACTTTTCTGTGTCCATCCAAAAGTAGCTTAGTTTTTGTCGCATCCCATCTGGGTCAAATTGACCGTGAGACCATGCAATAGAAAACTATAGTACTGACTAATCCGTGGCTTTACCGATGCTACTCTATCTTAAGTTAGTTTCCTCCGAAACCAATATTGCGACTTCGTAAGCAATTTCGTTGCCCTTAACGTTGCAAAGTTTCGGAACCAAACAGCACATTAATATCCTTTTTGCACTCGCCTACCAGCTGTGTCCTTTCAAGGCTTTAAGTGCCGCTTGTTTGTCGACGTACAGAGTGACCTCTTCCACTTCTAACACATTCCCAGACACCAATCCGGTGGCCTTCAGAACCGCCAGCACCTCTAACTGGAACACACAACTCTCATCTGGTAGCCTCTACCAAGGATGATAGAAGACAAGGTTACGTCATTGAAATTTTCTGCGCATGTCGGGCTAATGACGTCACGAACAGACTGGCAACCTTACATTGGCCGAACAACGTCAACTAACGGGAAAACGTGCGCAAGACATGCTTATAATAGTTATTAAAATTTAAACTCCAGCACCACACCCACATTTGTCTTTGAACTATTCCTAAACACCGCAATCCCGTCGCTAGCCCAGCGGTTAATGGAATAAAATTTTAACTCCGACTGAATAATACCTCCTGATTAGATTAAGATTATAGGTTTTCCGGAAAAGTCAGTTTCTGTTGGTTTTCGGGGAAGTTGAAATGAACTATTGATTTGTAAATTGTTGCGCGAAAATCTGGTTATCTCCTAAACGGGTGATTCAATATAAGTATAACTTTTAAAGCGCACGATTTTTGGCCCCTATACTTCAGATGAAATTTTACAATTTTGTATTATCAATTACAACTCAACTTGTCAAAATTTTTTAAGTTGAATTTAAATTGCGTTACAACTCTGTTGTAGTTTTTCCGTTTACATCCCTGTGTTAGTTCGGTTATCAAAAGTTCAAAAAAATTACAACTCATCAGTAGCAGTTGTTTCAAATTACAACACATAAGTAGCAGTTGTTTCAAATTATAACTCATAAGTAGCAGTTGTATTTTAAACAACTCAACTGAGTTGAGTTATAAACCGTAATAGGGGCATTAATTTGTTCACTCTTTATATGGTTTCATTATGTACTTGCTTTTAAAAATATAAGCTTGTTATTTTTTGTACTTGTTATAGCTAGCATAGTACTACATACCTTATATTATTTAAAGTGTCTGTCTGTAACGTTTACAAGTTCAAATATGTTAAAATCGGGATAACACCATTTCATTTTTATTATTTTAATTTTTGATACTTTGGTTGAAAGATAAGGTCATACACATAAAATGGAGTTGCTATCAAATTACCCTTTGATATGTAGTTTTATTTTTTATACTTATTATAGCGGACAACTTTCCACATACTATGTGTAAATTTATAGTGTCTACTTATTCCGGTGCAAAAATACATAATGCATAAAATACATACATACATATGTAAAATCGTACCACTTTCGCAACACCCTTTAAATTTTATTTATTGTTTGAGCGTAAATAATTTTATATACTTTACGAAAACTTAGGGTGTCTGCCTATTTTGGTTCGAAAAATTAAGCCACGTACTAAAAACGACCCACTATCGCAACACCCTTTAATTTTTAGTAATTGTAGTTATAGAGGCTATGGCAAGCCACCTTCTGTGAATATTTCAAGCAAGGTATATTTATCTTACTAGGTAGTGTCGTCGACAGAGCTGATTTAGTAGAACTATTGGAACACTCTTTCAATTTTAGTAATTGTTGTTATAGCGGCCATGGTTATACATTTTCTATAAAATATCTGGCGGCTACCTATTTCAGTTCAAACATAAGACAATATACGTGAAAAACATGTCACTGATGGAACACCCTTTAGTTATTAGTAATTGTTACAACGGCCGAAGTACAAAATCTACTGTAAACATTTCAAGAGTCTACCTATTCAGTTAAAAATTTAACGCTATTTACGTATAAATCATCTCTCTGTCGGAACACCCTTTAATTTTGTTATTTATTATATCAAGAGTAGGTAGACTCTTGATAAAAAAAATAAGTCACTATACGTGAAAAATATGTCAATGTCGGAACACCCTTTAATTTTCAGTAATTGTCATAGCGGCTGTGGCAACACATCTTCTGTATAAATCGGAAGAGTCTCCTAGTACGGTTCAAAAAAAAAAAGGCGTTATACATGCAAATCACGTTACTGTCGGAAAACCCTTTGATTTTTACTGTTTTTTTTATAGGGGTTATAGTAACACAATTTCTGAAAATTTCAAGAGTCTATCTATTTAAAAATTAGGTCATATTCATGCAAATCACGTCACTGTTGGCCCACATTTTAATAGTGCTATAGTGGCCATAGTAGTACTCATCCTGTAAAAACTTCAAGAGTCTACCTATTATCGTTTAAAACTTAGGCCATATACATGCAAATCACGTCACTATCGGAACACCTTTTAATTTTTAGGTTTAATTTTGTAAACATGCTTAAAAAGCGAACATAGTTTTAATTAGCGTCTGTAAATTTTAAGTGGTTGCCTCCTACAGCTCAAGAAATAAACACGTTAACGTAAATAATACGTCACTTTCGGAACACCATATAGGTTTTAGTATTTGTTGCTATAGTGGCCACAGTTATACATCTTCTGTGAAAATTTCAAGAGTCTACCTATTACGGTTGCAGAGATAAAAGACACTGACAGACGGACAGACATTGTTGCGAAAACAATTTTATTTATTACTAAGTGTTAAAGGCCAGGCTTCACTATCCTACACTATCATACGATTTAATCAACCAAAAATCTGACAGAATTCTGTCCTACTTTAAAAATCGTTTAAAAATGGCGTTGTAGGTGCCACACTATCATACAAAACAAGTTTTTGCAACTCTCATCGCATGGAAAAACAATATTTCATGAATTTTTTCAAAAGATTATCAAATCGTACGACTGTCAAAAAGTGTGTCAAACACATACATTTCTAAGCCACACTATCATAATTTTTGAGCACACATGCAATTTTTGATAAATCGTACGACTGAGTACGATAGTGAATCATGGCCTTTAGAGATAAATTAAGGCCACGATTTACTACGTTACTCAGTCGTTCGATCTGTTAAAAATGGAATGTGTGTTCAAAAAGTATGATAGTGTGGATTAGAAGTGTCGTTATATGTGCAATAGACTGGTTGATAGGTGTGCTTATACGATTTGATAATATTAAAAAAAAAAATCAATTTCAAAATCTTCTTTTTTGTGCAACGCCATTTTAAACCGATTTTTTTAATAGGACAGAATTTTGTCAGATAGTTTTGTTAACTTTTTTTTATTTTGTTTATAGTTTAAGAAATCCTTATTCGGTCAGCCATATTAACCCTTGTAGTGAATGTCGTGCTATAAGAAGGAATTTCGCTTAAATAAAGGAGCTTTTGCTCGTGTTTTTAACGATAGTAAAACAGCTTTAAAACGATGTGTTTAAATTTAATTCAATGCCCTTTATATTTAAATTAACCAATTTCTCCTTAAACCAATGTATGTATATTGTTTATATTTCATCATTGTAACGGTAATTTTTGAAGAACTGCACAAAATATGAAACAAAATTCACATGGAATGGTATACCACACTTAAATGACATTGGCAGCACTTTTAGTTTTTAAACTCTTTTTCTTAACTCTGGCAGTCTTTTTTAAAATCATTTTGACATTTGCTTGTTTTTGTTTATAAACTAAAAATAAGAAGTTTTCTGCAAATTAGTAAAAAAAATTTACAAATGGACAAATTAACCACTATAAGTGCCACATTATTTATGGCTGCCGATGTCTTTGCTATTGTCAGTCTTGCTATGCCGGACTGGATTGTCACAGAGGAGGCTGGTGAGAATTTATTACTTTCAAAGTTGTTGCCGAAATACTAAAACTTTATTACCATATAAAATCCGCATAGGTGATATACGTCTTGGACTTATGTGGACTTGTATGACTCTTTACAATCGTCCTCAGGTCTGTTATACGCCCGAATTACAACCCGAATGGCTGGTGGCTCTTGTTTGCATTTTCATAGGCTGCATTTGTATAACCACCACCGTCATCTTGTTGGCCTCTAGTACTTGGGATCGTAATGTTATACCGTATGCCAGATGGGTGGGTTTTACGGCCATGGTTTTATTTTGTTTGGCAGCTGTAGTGTTTCCCTTAGGATTTCATATTGAAGAGATTGGTGGTCAGGCGTATCAGCTGCCCAACACCTATAAGATTGGTATATCTTATATACTATTTGTGCTTGCTTTGTGGATTACCGTGGTCTCAGAATTGTTTGCAGGAAAAGTTTGTTTGCCTCATTTTTAAGGGGCAAAGGAACAATTAAATCTTTTTAAGGTTATAGTATATTTTGTGAAAAAATGTGGCTCACCTTTCGAGTATTAATAGCTCATATTTAAGTTTTTAGTTTGTTTGAATTTCTATTATCTTGCATTGGTGAGAAAAACTTCTGTATTGAATTTTATACAAGTTTTTATTTATTTTTTGTGTAGTTTATGTATATATTGTTTATATAATAAGAAAAGGAAAAGCTAAAATCTGTTTATCATCCTCCTGATCTGTAATTCTGTGGCATGGAAAACAATATTTTAAGCGAAACTTTCTTTATTTTCTTTTAATTTTTATTTTATCTATATGTTGAAAAAATAACTGCAATAATAAAAAAAATTTTAATGTTTTGATTCTGAATGTTTTTACAATTTCACCGTTTTCATTACACTCAGAATATAGATATGTCACATTTTTTAAGGTAATAAAAAAATATAAAGAATTTTAAAAAATAAAAAAAGAAGAATTTAAGAATCTGGATTACTTCATAGCAAGGTATATTTATCTTACTAGGTAGTGTCGTCCGCCCAGCTGATTTAGTAGTTCGACATGTCAAAAGTTGTATGTGTTCAGAAATTGTATAGTGTAGAAGTGAGAAAGCAATAACACACATACACGCCTTCTCAATTTTCTTATATGTTTTTTGACATTTCGAACTACAAAGCAACAACAAAATGCCATGTTGTTCTTGTATTGTTGTATTTGTTGTAGGGACGCCACTACCTAGTAAAATAAATATCCCTTGCTTCATAGTATATAATTTAGGCCAAAATTTTCTAATACGAAAAGCAACCCCAGAATTTATACAGGAAACAAAATCAAGTTGCGAGAGTTAAAAAAATTGTTTTTGCTTTTCTCACATATTTACCGCTAGTTCTCAAAACAACTTTTTATTCAGATTTTTAAAATTATTTTTTATGTTTGCACTTCGCGAAAGAAAATAAGGGCCTACTGTAGAAAAGAAAATACTTTTTTGTTAATCGTTAATTTTATAAGTTAATAAATAAAAAAATTAATCTAAATGTATTCAAACCTTTAATTCTTAACATTATGCAATAAAACAATCAAACTTTGTACTCAATAAATAATCCAACATTAAAGCTAATCAAATTTATTTTTAGAAGTTTAAAAGAAGTATTAATTGTTTCACAAACAACAAAAAATTATAAGTATTTTTTTTTCGCTAAAAATGGTTATTTTTATATTAAATTGCTTGTGTCGGCTGGCTGCCCCCTGAGTGTTCGTTCTTCACCTTCTTATACCTAACCAGGAAGTTTTCATAAATTAGCTTATTTGCTTAGAAACTGTAGAGGTCTCGCATTCGATATCGAGTAAAATTAAATTTTTTATTTTGGTATGGCACTAGATATCGATTAAAAAGTATCGTAATTTCATTCGAAAGGAAATGTTATTAAACCATGTGTTATCACAGGTTTTTACCTTTTTCGCTTAACCCCCCGTCATCATTTGCTATCAACATATCTTAACAAAAGTCAAACTTCATAATGTAGGCGGGGGTTTATGGCGACAGGAGAACTTTGCTAGAAATAAAAATCATAGATTTTGTTTAAATTATCATATTTTTTGTTTTTTGAACTTGGGGCTTCAGCTTAAAAAAATAATATTTGGGATGTAAAAAAAAAACCTTTAAAATTTTGGACTAAAAATAAATTTAGTGAATTTTTTAATTTACCTTTTTCTTCTTCTTGGTTTACCTGTCACTTTCCTATGCACAAGCTAGCAAAGTCATACGCCCGTTTTAATAAACATTACTGCATTCGTGCAGATAATACGGTTTTTCGAATGAATAGTACTGGATCCACATCCTGACGCATTGAGATGTCTAATAAGGTCATCAAGACTGGAATACTTATAATCAAAGGCCCAACCAAAAAAAGTGGTAAAAATGAATTGTTTTGCTAAATATTAATCAAAGTGACACAAACTTGCATTGTTGAAAGCTGGTATGCTACTGATTTAAAATTTTTACATGTTTTGTTCTCTTTGCGAGATTCTAGTTGAGATTGCGTGGGGGCTCTTGTTTATAATATCTGCGCTAAAAATTTTGTGTTTCATAGAATGAAGCGCCGGACATTCGTTAAAAACTCTTGAATTAATAAAAATAAATAAGAAAAAAAAACGACTTTTTTGACCACGACCACTTTTTAAGTAGCTAGAGAACTATAATAGGTTGATATTTTTCACCAGTAACCCTCTTATTAACATACATAGTTTACCGAAACACAGGTTGGATTAAAATAGTAGTAGGCTTGGTACCCTCCCAAGCAAAGTGAACAATTATTATCGTCTATCTCGAAATTCTGTAATAGGTGGAGTATTAAAACTTTGCAAAAGTGACTTTCATATTAAAGTGCATAGTCTAAGAAAGCTCAGACTGGATTGGAACAGTGGGCATGGTACCTCCCATACAAAGTGAAAATTCATTATCGTGTACCTAGAGAACTACAATATGTAGAGACTTGAAAAGGCATAATATAGCAAAATACAGACTGGATTGGAATAGTGGCAGTGGTTCCTCCCATAAAAGGTAAAATATTTTTATCGTGTTATTACGTATAGGCTAGCAAAAAAACATATTGGATGGGAACAGTGGGCATCGCTGGGTGTATGGGTGTAGAGTACAATACCGGGGATAGCTAGTAAAAAATAAATTTGCCATTGATTTTTATGAACCGATCATTGATTTTTATGAACCTATCGTTGATAGTTTAAGCCATCATACCTTTTATTTCAGGGAAGGCAAAATGAGTTGTTTTCCTATACATATGAAAATAAAATATATATTTTGTGAAATTTATGTGACCTTAAACTACTTTTCCTTTTCTTGATGAACTTTTTTTCTGAAGTTATTCATATGGAAGTCTATTTCTTTTACCAGAATTTAGATTTTTGGTAAATTTTATAGGAGATCACAACTTTTTGTCATTTTCGCTCTAGGGCCTTAAGTTTCTAAGAAGAAATAGTTTCAATATTATCGCACAGAATGTTGATTTTTTTGAACAACAAATTTTGTTCTGCAGAAATATACTTTTCTCTCTGCAAGTTCCAATTTGAAAAAAAAAGAATAATTAAAAAAAGGGGTTTGACCAAAAAATGAATATTGGCGAATTTTAAAAATGATTACTATAACTTTAGGGCCTGAAGTCTTCGCGTAACATCAATTTTATCGTCTAAATGTGGATCAAATAAAAGGTTTAGTTTTTTCATTTGCTAATATTTGTGTTTATTTATTTCAATAATTTTTACATAATTTTACAATGTTGAAATGTTTTTTCTTATAAAATATAAATAGTTAAGATATACATACATATGTATGTATGTAAATAAATCGATAGTAAACTGTTATTTATTTCTTCTATTCGCTACCGATTTCTTTATTAAATCTTTAATAAAATCTCGGTAGTTTAGTTACATTTTCATTTATTTAATTTAATTGATTAAGAACATTTAGTATAAAAAATAGTTTTAAAAAGCCTTAATTTGATTTAATTTTTATATTTTTATGCAAATCTTTTAAATTAAATATAATGCAATTATATGAGTTACAAAGTAAGACTGAGAAGTAGAGAAATAGAGAGTGAGAGAGATATAGGTAGGAATGATGGAAATAAGATAAGGCTATCCGAATGATTTCCCGTTAGATGACGTAGTTCGCCCAATTAAAAAGACACAGTTTTTTTGACGGCATTTGCCCTTAAGGGAGCGAACTTATTCGAATGGCGCAATCTTGTGTCTATCATTCTTGGATAGATAGATTCATAGACTATCAGGCCTGTCACAGAAATTTTTCGGAATGGTTTTGATTACGAATTTTCAATTCGATCGAATTTGTTTTGCCTTCTTCAGACTTTGATTGATTTGCTCCATTCCGATAAATTCTAGTTTTGTGAGTTTTAAGTTAAATGTGGCAATATTGCTCACACATTAAAGAAGAAAATAAAAAATAGAACAGGCAAATTTTTATATTAAATTAAAAAAAAAAGTTTCAAACAAAAAAATGCCTGAAGTTTCAATCGTTGCGATTTTGACTGTACAAACACGACAACACACCGCCGAAAAATTGAGAAATCTTATCCAAACGCAGTGTAAGTGTTCTTATTTTTGCCATAATCAGACATACTGCATATAAATGTAATGACATATGCGTTTTAAGGTTTATAAGTTATTATAGACTAAGCAAAGAAGCGTTTGCAATGGTTTTAAACAAACTGAGTCCTCATGTTAAAAATTCTTCAATTCCACCAATTATACAAGTGACGACCACTTGTATAATTGGTCGTTACTGTGGCGGTTTTTGGCCACAGGCTCGTTTCAAGGTGTTATAGGTAAGTATTGTGCACATTTGTCACAAGAACATAAATGATTAAATATATTACTTTCAGCTAAGGACGGAGTACGGTTTCAACGTTGATATGGAGGGTAATAAATGCGGCGGAGAATGTTAGAATGTTTTATGCCCCCACTGGATAAAGCTGCAGATGACAGATGGCAGAAGAAATAGAAAATTCAATGGCTCATTTTTTTCCGAAATTTCAAATACCGGGCACACATGTCAAGCTCTGTAAGCCATCTGAAGATGAATCTATTTGGTATCTGAGCAGATCACGGAACACTATTCGTTCGTGACAACTATTCAAATGGCAATACAAATCTTGGCTATTGTGTGATTCTGGCTATGGTTTAGAACCATATTTCTTTACCATATTGCTTCAATTATTTCAAAATAAAATAAAAAATTTAGCTAAAAGCTTAACAAATTATTTTCTTTATTGAAACAAGAAAGTTTTAAATTTGTTTTTGTACATCACATACAAAAAATACGAATTCGACCATGAAATTAAAAGTGGTTTCATTTCGAGGAAATTTGTCGATTTTAATTTTCTGAAGAAGCTTTTTCGGAATTGAAAAAACTTTCGATCGAAATGAATTTCTGTGACAGGCCCAAGGCACATTCATCAGGTAACCTCACTACGAAGGGGGAATGTTAAGGCGAAAATTTAAAATTTTTTTTATATTGAGTTTGATAGTTCGACTTCCATTTAAGGGGAAAAATTGTAAGTTTAACTGTCAAAATCCATATAAAAAAACTGATTATTTTCGCCTTAATATTTCCCCTCCGTAGTGCGGCTACCTGTTTAATATGCCTTGGACAGGCCTGTATAGAAAACGAAACTTTTTATTAAATATCTATATATCGTCAATATAAATGCAAACGGACGTAACTACACTTTTTGTTTTTTTACAGGAGAAGCAAAAAACCTTCCAAAATCAACAAATATTATGGTTTCTTTGCAATTTTTGTAAATTGTACTTAAATTGTGGGGATTTATTTATTGGTGAAGATATTTTTAATTTTTTTTTCGAACATTTATGTTGTTATGTTAATTACGTTCTTTTGACTTTCCGCTTTTTTTAAACAAAAAGACTTAACTACAAAAAGTCACAGTAGTGGGTGAAAGGTATTCTTTTTGCTAGTAATTCATTAACTTTTAAACTACTGAACAGATGTTGACGAAATTTGGAGACTCAGCAGAAGAGATGTTGGACTTTCAAAGCGATGTTTTAGTACTTGTGTACTTTACTGTGGAACAAAGTTGACAATGGGGTGTGTACAATCTATTGGTCCGTATAACTTTACGATTAAAAATAATTTTGAATTTTCGAAAACTACTTGAAAAAGTTAAGAAATAAATTAGTCAAGTGCGAGTTAGACTCACACACGTAGGGTTCCGTACTATGTTCAGTATAATTTAAAAATTCCAGTTGTTTATTTCTTTATGTCTTATGGGACACCCTTAAATTTTAAAATTAAAGCAATATTCGTGAAAATTGCATCATAATTAGAACACCCTTTAAATTTTAATATGTAATTCATTTAATAGCGGCCATGGTAATACACTTTCTATTAAAATATCAGGAGCCTACCTATTGCAGTTAAAAAATAAGGTAGTATTCGTGAAAAACACGTTACTAATGGACACACTTCAATTTTAAGTATTTGTTATAGCGGCCGAAGTAACACATCTACTGTAAACATTTCAAGAGGGTATCTATTACGGTTTATAAAATCATGTCACTGTCGGAACACCCTTTAATTTTATTATTCATTATAGTGGCCATGGCAACTTTCTTTCTATATATATATTAAGAGTCTACTTATTGCGATTAAGAAATAAGTCACTATAAGTGAAAAACATGTCACTGTCGGAACACCTTTTAATTTTTAGTAATTGTCATATCGGCCGTGGCAACACATAGTCTGTACAAAATTTCAGGAGTCTACCTGTTACGGTTCAAGAAATAAGGCTTTATACATGCAAATCACGTCACTGGCGGAAAACCCTTTAATTTTAATTATTTGTTATAGTGGGTGTATAGTAGTTATACACCTCCTGTAAAAATTTCAAGATTCCACCTATTATTCAAAACTTAGGATATATACATGCAAATCACGTCACTATTGGAACACCCTTTAATATTTAAGTTCTATTTTGTATACTTGTTTATAAAACAAACATAGTTTTAATTACAGTCTGCCAATTGTAAGTGGTTTCCTCTTACAGCTCAAAAAAAAGACATAAACGTAAATAACACGTCACTTTTGGAACACCCTACGTTTTAGTATTCTTTGTATTGTGGCAGCAGTAATACACTTTTGGTAAAATCTTCAAGAGTCTACCTATTATGGTTCAAAACTTAGACCTTACACATACAAAGCACACCACTATCGGAAGACCCTTTAATTTTTAGGTTTATTTTTCTAGACTTGTTTATAAAGCGAACTAAGTTTTAATTACTGTTTGTAAGAAATAAACACATATTCGTAAATAACACCTCTCTATCGGAACACCCTATAAGTTTTAATATTTTTTGCTATAGCGGCCATAGTTATACACCTTTGGTACAATTTTCAAGAGTCTACCTATTATGGTTCAAAACTTAGGCCTTATACATGCAAATCACTCGACTATCGGAACACCCTTTAATTTTTAGGTTTATTTTTTTTGAGACTTGTTTATATAGCGAACTAATTTTAATTTAGTGCTTGCATACTTTTAGTGAATTCCTCCTACAGTTCAAGAAATAAGCACATATTCGTGAATAACACCTCTCTATCGGAACACCCTGTAATTTTTAGTATTTTGTAGTATAGCGGTCTCAGTTATATACTTTCTGTGAAAATTTCAAGCGCCTACCTATTACGGTTCAAAGTATAGCCTTATACATGCAAATCACACTACTATCGGAACACCCTTTAATTTTTAGGTTTATTTTTTTATACTTGTTTATATAGCGAACTAAGTTTTAATTACTGCTTACATATTTTTAGTGTATGCCTCCTACAGCTCAAGAAATAAACACATATTCGTGAATAACACCTCTCTATCGGAACACCCTATAAGTTTTAATTTTTTCTGTTATAGCGGCCATCGCTATACACCTTCTGTGAAAATTTCAAGCGTCTACCTATTATGGTTCAAAACTTATGCCTTATACATGCATTTCACATCACTATCGGAACACCCTTTAATTTTTAGTTTTATTTTTTTATACTTGTTTATATAGTTAACTAAGTTTTAATAACTGTTTGTAAATTTCAGGTGTATCCCTCCTACAGTTCAAGAAAT